>JAYKAV010002844.1:1340504-1542883 GCA_035582835.1 Phoebastria nigripes | reverse complement strand
TGCAGGCAGCATGCAGAACACCCACCTCCCACACCAGAGCTGAGCCCCTCCTCAGCAACCAGCATCCCTTCCTGGCTGCCCTGCGCTGGGAAACACCATTGCAGGGCCTGGAGCAAGCCCCAGCTGCATGGGGTTAGTTTTCTGTTTGCGCCCACATCCCACTCGTGTCAGCTGGAGGTGGGTGGTGTTTTGCCCCACATCAGGAGCAGCCCTGTGTCTCTGCATGCCATGGTCACGGCAGTGGAAGGACTGTCATTTGGGGCTGGCTGGCAACGGGCTGCAGTCCCTCGTGTAAGCCATGCAGCAAAGCAGGGGTTATGGACAGGATTCCCATTCAGACCTCATATCCCTGTGAGGAAGCCTAAGTCATCTTCAGGATTTCTAAAAAAAAGCCTGATTCATTGGCTTGGCAGGATCCAATGATGCAACCTGCTTCTCATCATTTCCTAACTTCCTTTTCCATCCTCATTTTGAACTTTTAATTCAAGTATTATAGCCTTAATTTAGGCTTAGGGGCATCCATCATGACACAGCTAGGGAAGCTCATAGAAAGACTGGCRTTCCCCCCGTCCGTCCCTCTGCCCAGCTAAGGGAATGGTCACATCTGCTAACAGCCCAACTCAAACGTGAAATAACTGTGAGTTACTTAAAGTTGTTCATAGATAACTGATGTTGGTTAACTCACACTTTACTAGTAAAATACAGCTATGAGCTAAGGAAAATTGTGGTAAACATCTACGCTCTTAGTACAGACTAGTACAACACCCTTAATGCTACACAAACAGTGTTTCTTTAATCCAACTTGTATAGGCTTTGCGATAAGAGAAAGATGGGAAAAATGGCTGATAAGGCACCCAGACCTCTGTGGTAGGTTTTCTAAGCAAATTGCCAGATGGTCTCACTAAGGCGCTGTGTTGCGCCACAAAGTTTTAGGATTCCCACGTCCAAAAACCTCCCMAAGCCCTTAAAGACATTTGGGGTGTGCTGGCACTGCGGGGGTTAACCGGCAGAGAGGGTGGAATCTGCATAAGGCTGATTTGGGGAAAAAAATAATGAAATGCAGCTTAGCTGAAATCACGGCTGAGTGGGATTTGGTGAATGGCATCTCTGAAGGGAAACCTGCCCTAGATAGGAGTTGTGTAAGGGGCATCTCGCTGGAAGCTGGCAAGGCCTCTAATTCACACGCAGAAACATCCCTCCATGAGATGTGGGTTATTTATCTCTTCCTGGCTCAGTGCTTTCAGCTTTTCCCTCATGCCCCTGCCTGCAGGCAGGGTGCAGGAGGGTGACGGGTGGCTGTCGGGGCTGCCCGCAGGTGCTGGTGTCCGGTCCTGGCCACCATAACGCCACAAAGTGATCTTGCGTGGAGCCACTCACCCTCAAAGTTGCATTAATTTGCCTCAATGATCAGCTCAAGATGAGCCTTTTCCCACTGCAGCATCATTATTATTATTATTATTGAATATTTCTACACAGCAGCATCTGGGAGCTGGATCCAGCCCTGGTCTGTTCTGTGCAATCAAATCCTCTCGCTGCTGCAGCAAGTTTTTCATGTAAAAGAAGCTCCATGTGACCGATCCCTTCCCTTGCTCCAGAAACTATTTCCTGCAGGGGTGGATGTGTGCTGGGAACCACCCTGCGTTTCTCCCCTGAATTTGGGGGGCAGGGGTGGCTYGAGGTGCCCCAGCTCCCGCTAAGCCCTATTGCTGCATCCCCCCAGCAGCAACACCCCGACAGCAAACTCCTCTGTGGACCTTTGAGCYGATGCAATTATGCAGGTGCATTTCTGTAGCCTTTCCTGGGACAGCTCGATCCCGTGCTCACACTTTTCTAATGACACCTTGAGTCCTTACAGGCTTTCCTTCTGTGCGTGTGGCTGTGTACGCACATGTATTTCTGCGCACACACCCCCAAATACGGTATTTTTTGGAAAGGCGATGTCACAGTGTCATGACGCTTTGCTAAAACCCGTCAAGTTGTCATTCCCATTAATGCCTTCTTAATCCCAGTGACTTGGTGAAGAGTGATCAGACCGCATCCTTGGCTTCGGAAAAGCCGTGGGGCTCTTTTCCCTAATTCATGGTTTTATTCTTCCTATCCAGGAGCAGCATTTTAAGGCAGATTGCAGCTCAGCATCACCCTTTTTATTCTCTCTAATGGTTTCTTTGCCTCGTGACAACATGGAGCTTTCACAGCACAAACAAGTCCAAGGAATAGATGAATTTCCTCAGCTATGAAATAAGTAAAGCAGATGATTAAATAAAGTTTCTTTTCCCCACCTGGTTCAGCAGCTCTGTCTTGCTGTATTACATTTCCTAACTCCTGGCCTCAGCAACTCTCTTACCCAGATCTGCGACCCCCCTGAGCGGGTAATGCTGTTGGGTTTCCTCTGCCATTGAAACCCCGACCTTTTTACATAGGGCCAAACGCTGCTCTTTATTCCCTGGGTTAATCTGGAGTAAATCCCYGGGATTAACTGGGTTTAACCCTGCGCTAGCTGAGCGGCTGTGTGCAGTCCTGACCGGCAGCGTTGCCCGGGGTCTACTGGGCTCCGCATCCTCCCCAGGAGCCACGGGTTGGGTAAAGAGATGCTCCCAGAAAAGACCAAGAAACCATCCCATGCTCCACAGGCAACGGCAGCCACCTCCTGGTGAAAAGCTGGAGGGGATCCATACGAAATCCCACAGAGGCTTCCCCGCTCTCCCCTGCCCTCCCCTGCCCTCCCCTGCCCTCCCCGGGGTAGGGGCACAGGGTTTTGTTTCAGTGGTTTTCTCTCTTGGGATCCTGGGTGAAATATTCAGGGCCTTTGTCTGGCCAAAACCAGGCTGAAAAGCCTGTGCGAGGAAGATGCCTATAGCCATGGGTTTTCAACCTGCTGGATATTTTCTAGGACTCACGTGAACGAGGGGAGCTTCTGCCTCCACAGGACCCGGGCGAGAAGMTCACCCTGCCCCTGGCTGCATCCTCCTGAGACCCTTTTCGTGTCCATCATCACATGAGGATGCTGTGACTCAGGCTGGGCGCTGGAGGACGGAGCGCATGAAGCGTGGCGCAGGGATGACTCCGGTCCTGCCAGCCTTGGATGGGCGCGATGGCTGGGGGATGTGGGCTCTCTCACCCTCCGCCTCGTGCACACCCTGCCGTGCTGCTTTCCTCCCGGTTGCATCTCTACCTGATACTCCCCGGTTGGGCTTGCGATGGAGTGAGTCCCCTTTTGCTCTCCCTGTGTGTAATCACGGGAGAAACGCTCACCTCTCGCTCCCCAAAGCCTCCTCCGTCTCCTCTGCCGCTATTCCACCCTCGCCGGCAGACCTCTTCCCCCCCCCGCCGCCGGCTGCCTTGCAAAGGAGGCTGATGGAAAAAAGAGAGCAGCAAACCCCAAAGATGTGTCATTGTGCTAAGTGCTTTCAAACCTTGCAGGATGTCACTGTGTCACAATTTCAGTTCATTAGGCAGCGCAGGGAAGATGCTGTGACATCAAAGCACTCCTTTTCCCTATAGAAACGGGAGCAGCTCTTTTGATCTCAGCCCCCAGTATCCCCCCAGATTCATATTTACTTGTACAACCCAAACCTACGGGGGATCCTGCGCTTGATTCCACCATATGTTCTGGGGCGGTTTTTGTTGCTTCCCTGGTTTTCTTTGGGAGGTAGTTTGTCTGTGGGGGGAGGAGTAAGCAGTAATTTTTATATGTTTATTTATTTCCACGCTACCCTCTGCTCCTCGGGCGCAGCAGGGGAGGGCACCCAACCTATTTCGTGTCAACCAGTCGCTTTGAAGCTTGCCACAATCAAACGCTTTTATTTTGGGGGAACCCGGCCAGCTGTTTGTTTGCTTCCCTGCTTTATATTGATTCAAGGAGATAATCTCCCAGGCCCCACGTGCTTAATCTGTGAGCTGCTAATGTTGCATGAGATATCGAAATGGTCCCTTCTCCCCTGGATTGCTGGGGTATTTATAGCTTACTGCAGAGGTTTACAGCATAACACTCATTTTCAGAGCAGCAGAGGATACATACGTGTGTCTAATAGCACAAACTGCTGTTGACTTTAGCGGGGATATTGTAACTCTAATTCAGTGCCAAAAGGTGACCGTGTACTTTATACTGTAGGAATATTCTGATATAATTTGGTTCCTAGCGAGTCATTAGGATGTCTAACATCAGGGTTCAGCTGCTGTCTGCACCTGAGCAAGAGCAGCGGATGCTCCCCGAGATACCAAAACACAGGGCATGAACTCAGGATGGGGAAAAACTCACTACAAGTGTGAAGCCCCAACTTCTGTGTGCAAAAAGAGGGACCACATCTCAAAGCCAATTAGAGCAGGATCTGGCTCTCAGTGTGTTAGCATCTGACAAAATGGAGTGGAAATGAATCCAATTCAGAGACATCTAATTTCATGAGAGACTCTCTAAGAATAATTCTGCTGCAGATGCTTAACGTGATTTCAACATGAAAAGCAGGAAAGACAGAGAAGATGATAGAAAATGACTACAGAATTTATACCTTCCCCTCCTTCGTTTAAGCCCTGCACATCCTGCGCGTGTCCTGGCATGAAAACTGAAGAAAACCGCCGTGCAAATGAAACAATTTCTTCTATGTTTTTATTGCCCTGAAACAAAGAGATGGCCTCTGGAGGTGTATATAGCCGCCTGTCCTGGACCCACAGGGACAAGTCCAGGGGGAAAATCTGTGGTTTTTTAAATGAAGTTTTTTAGCAACGTTTTAAGTGCTGCTTACAGAGTGAAAAAAGGCAATATTTAAATGGTGTGCTCTGGATATCAGTCATTCACACCATCCTGGGGAGCTCTAGGTGATACTTCTGTGCCCTAAGTGGTGTTTGGGAAGCCAGGTCTCAAAAGCCCTGACACAGCGATTGTTGCTGATAAGAACACATAGCCACTTATTCTCTCTATTTTTTTTTTTTGTAACTGCATTTTTCCTTCCTGCTGTTTAGGGGTTTAAACAGCCTCGATTTTCTGTGGCTGACAACACACCCCATATGCTATTTATCTTGTCAGAACTCTCTCCCTCTGCCCTCAGCTCCCATTTTGTTCTCATTAATAGTGATTATGAAAAATGGGGCTAAATACTTACTTTCATATGATTTATCCAAATGTTGAACTGCGTAATTGGAGAAGCTAAGACATTATCCCTTCAGATTCTGTCAAGACTCAATTTCTGCATTTGATTTAATTTTTAGACTCATGACCCATAACAGTACATATATTTATTGCCTTTACGGTGGCTTGGCTGAACAATATATCTATCAGTCAGAAGCGGGAAGCTGCATATTATTTATAAGAATTTAAATAGTTAGTGTTTTTTAAGAACACTTGTCCCTAGCATGCAGTTATTAACACAGGGCCCCTAGATACAACAAAATTGAAAGTCAGCTGGAAGGAATGCCCTTATAATGAAGATATTTAATAACTGGCATCAGACACTGATTTTCCTTTCGGTGACAGAAGTGACGCATGAGCAAAGGCAGGGGAGCGCTTTGCACTGCAGAAACCTCGCCTGCCCCCTTCCAGGGCCTGATCCAGCGGCTTCCTCCCCTTCCACTTCCCACTGGAAATTRCTTATGTATAAAAGGCACCGGTGCACAGACATGTAAAATCTGGTCCTGCCTTTCTGAGCTCCCACCCGGAGATGTGCACACACACGCGCGCTTGCACGCGCGGTGTTTACGGGAGCGCGTGTTGCTGCCTTGCAGCKATTTTGTGCATCCCTCTCCCCCTTCCTAATCCATCATTTCTACGCCTGTTTTTTGCAAATCACTTTTGCATGGCTTTGGCCCTGATGGCCAGCTGAATGCAAATGCTTATCATCTGCAGCGAAGTGTCTCGATCATAAGGATTGTCAACATGCAACTCAAATCGAAACCGAGACTCCTCTCGGCTTCAAAGCCGGGTTTGCTGGGGTAAGGGTGGCCAGCACGGATCAGCAAGCTAAGTAACAAAGCATCGCAGGAACTCAAACCCACCATCGCATCCACGTCGCCGACAATACCACCCCGCTTCCCAAATCAACACTGACACAGTGTTGAATTTGTTAATAAAACAAGTAATCAAGCTGCTAATATCTGCAAGCACCATTTTGGAAAAAAAGATAATAGAGCAACCATCAGGGAGTATAGTTAATGTATAAAACAATTACTGTAGTCAGATGCTTAAATAAGAGCCATAGTGGTAACAAATGCATTACTGTACAAAGGAGCAGTTTAGAGTACACATGATATTTTATTTGTGATGCCAGAATGGAAAGAATAACTTTAAGATGAAGCTGAWGCATTTATCACCAAATTTTCTCCAGCAGCCTTTTTCCTTGGCATGAAACCTGCCAGCACAGGCGTGTGCACACACACACATACGAGTGCACACAGATACGGTTTTAACTTAGGATTATTTGTTGTAGAAACTAATATAATTATTTAAAGCACACTCATTGACTGCCAGCTAGTTCATGTCAGTGGTCATCTTTATTTTAAATACAAACGCAGTAATCAGTCAGGAGAGCTTTCTTTTAAGCAGGCCTTTTAAACAAAAGCTTCCCATTGCCATTTTTGATAAGGCTCTAACCACTAATCTTTTATTTTGCAGCCAGCCCTGAGACTTGGGCATGGCTCTTCCCTCCTTGTGAGACTCTTGCAGGGAACAATAAGAATATTGATTTTTTTTTTTTTTTTTTTTAGTCTCATAATACTGCAATGATTTCCCTCCCCTGCCTTATTTTCTCTAGCATTTGGTGGGGTTTGACCAGCTTTAATTGCTACAAAGCTCTCCTATTTTCTGTTGTTAGCGCTAAATCCGTAACCTGCTCTCTGCTGCACGGCAGCGGTTAGGACTTCTCATTGTCTCTCTAATCCCAATTCCTCTGTTGTGCATCTTCCTCTGCGAGGCGCAAAAAACGCCCGGAGAACCCCAAAGCACGGAGAAAAAACATCAAGAACATAAAGAAAAGGGCTGGCTGGGACACCCTGCTTAAATACCTACGGGGCAGCGTTGTTTGCTGGGAGAGCGTTGCTAAGAAGGAGTTTTGCTGGGTTTAGTTTAAGGCTGAATGTAAGAGTGGAAGTACCTAAAATGGCTTAATTGAAGTGCCTTGGGTTTGTTCAGAAAGATTTCTGTCTATGCAGCCATTCAACCTGATTGGGAGAAAAAGAGAAGTACTGTCACCGATAATTTTTTAACTAAACTTCACCTTTTAGAAATTCCAAATTTCTATTTACGAATTTTTTTCCCTGTAGTGAACTCAGCTCAATTTTTTAATGTGTACAAGGTATTTTTGTTGTTTCCCCGCCTTTAATTCCAAAAAGTTTAAAAAATGTGAAAATTCAGAATACTCTATCAGCTTTAATAACCACGTTATCTCTCTGGTTTTGATTTTATGCCATATTCTGCATATTAGCAGAACTCAAAGCCAGCAAAACTACTCTATACCTCCATTAAAAACATGGAGATGGTGATCTACTGCGCAATTCCTTCTGTTGTAGTATAGACCGAGCAATGACAATAACCCTACTTCAGGTTACCTGGCACTTCACATTAAAACTCAGCTTTACGTTGTTTAAAATTTCGACTACTTTTAGCCCAAAGTTTAAACAGAAACAATAGACTCATTTTTCAGAATAGGATCAATGAAAATCAGAAATAATCAATAAATAACTATTTTCAGAGCCTGGCGCACAGTGCACTTGCTGGGTATTTTCCCCGCATGTTGGGATTTGCGAAGGGCCGTGTGCTGTTTCCCATCGACTTCCATGAACTTTGCATTTATCCATTCCTCTAGGGCTCTCTGGTTCCTGTGGGAAATGTCTTTAATGCTGGAAATCCTGAGGTTAACTAGCTACAAATAGTATTTAGTTATTCAAAGCATTGGCCAGTCTTGAGGCTGAGCAAGGATGGGTTTCTCATCCAGGAGACCCAGGTCTTCGCTTGGGGAAACGCAATCAGCCGAACCCGAAGGGTCCCATCCATTCCCGGGCAGCATCACCAGCTCTGCTTCGACAGCATCAGGGATGCAGGGGACCTCAGCCCCTCATCCCAGTGTCCTTCCCTACGGTGGCCGGCACATTTCAATTGCTATTATTAGGGTTTTTTTAAATTATATCGCTTGTCTTTTTTATGGTCAGACAGTCAACTGTCAGCATCAATTACAAGAGTTAATATTGACGTCCTCTTAAAAGAGGTTTAAATATTAAAGTGAAAGGGACTTGCTCTGGGCTTCATCTCTTTGTGGTGTTCGTCAATAAAACCTTAAACTCGCAAAACAGTTGTCACAGTGATTTTTTGTGTCTTGCGCTGACATGATGCCTGAGTGGCAAATGTTGCCAGCATTTTTCAAATGAGCAAACTGCACTTATTAATTATGCTAATAATCACGACTCAAGATAGCTGCTCTGAGGAAGACAATAGCTGAAACTTGCTCCTCGTAAAAGGGGCAGCGGAGGAGCCATCGCCTTTGTTGTATTTAGAGGCTCTATGCAGGGAAAAAATCTTCCTCCACTTCTCAGGAAACAGCCATTCACACATATAAACCAGAAACCTCAATATGCATATCTTTATTTTAACCACCCTGCTATTTATTGATTTTTCCCTGCAATTATGCAGTGCTGTATTTATTTGCATCGGTGCTCTGCTGTGCCATATATTAAAGCTCCCTTCCTCCAGTGGTGGCTCTTTAGAAAAATGCTTCTGATTTCCCCTCAGAGTATGAGGTCAATAGGCCATAACTTATGATTTTGAACCTATAGCCAGACCTAATTTATGGATCATTTCTGGTTTCTTGTATTTAACTGTTTCTGGGAGAGGGTTTCATCAGGGAGACGGAGCGGATCCATTGTGTGCAGCTGAGATCCAGGCTTTAGGGGCGAGAGACGTATGGACTGTAGCAAAGCTCAGTGCGATGCTGTAGCTAATTCAGATCTGCTTCTCTATAAATTTCGTATAGTCCTTTTGAAAAATGTTTGTATTTCCTAACATAGCTCTAGATTATCTCGCTAAAGCAGGGGAAATCTTGTTAAGAGAAAGTCAGTTCTCACGTATCAGAAGTTAATTTTCATTTGCTAAGCACAGAATGCATTTAGTTCTCAAATTTTGTTTATCAGACTAATATTGACAAAATATGGATTTGCTTTTCTCGCTCTCTAACAACTTTGGCAATATTTGCCATGTACAAAAGGTTAAGGTTTTACATTACAATACGTAAACATTAAAAAAAATTCTCCTGATCTCCAGCAAGATCGCAGCTTGCATTGCCCGGCACCTGGTGCAGCTCTCGTGGTGGGTCGTGCAGTGCGATGCGGCCGTCGGCAGGATCAGCAAAGGGATTGCTGAGTCGGCTTTCACTCGTGTACGAGTTTGAACAGCGCACGCTGTTTGCTCTGACTCAAACCGGCTCAGAGTGCTTAGGAAAGGGCCGATCACCCCTTCCAGCAGACTTTGGATCAGTCGCAGAGAAAGCTCTGTGTGTAAATCGCTGCGGAGGCCATGGGGACAGCACGGGCTGCCTGTGCGGAAGAAAGCGCCTGAAGCCGGCCGGGACAGGGGCTGTGGCATGCTGCATGCATCAGTTCATTTTTGACTTAACTGCCTCAGCAGCTCTTGGGAGCGATCCCCTTGTGCTTTACATCACCAAAACCATCTGCTAGAGTTGTGCCTTGAATCGCCTGGTCCTCTAGAGGCAGCAGGGAGAAAAAAGGCAAAGTGAAATTCTTCCATGGAAAGAAGTAAAAAAAAACCAAAAAAACATTTACAAAATTTGACCCATTCAATCCTGAATGAAGTTTTTGCAACCTCAGCCCAGGTCAGGCAGAGGCTGGATTGGACCCATCCTTCAGGAACTCACTGATGGTATCGGGTGCCCTGAGGTTAGCCAGGTGCCTGGAGGGTGTATTGCACATGCCAGGGAACAAATAAACGGCAGCGTCAAAAGCTACTGATGAGGTTCGGATATGAACCGGTGCCAGGCACTATCATCAGCAGTACCGCAGCGTCGGGCTGTGTCAGCACGGAGCTTGCCATGATAACCTTCAGTTCTGCGTGCACACCCAGGCACGGGGGATCTCGGGAAACCTGGCAAGAAAAATGCCATGGGAAGTCCAGATCAAGGACTGAGCTGCTCTTCCCTCCCTGGGGCGTGGGCCGAGCATCCTGGGCTGCCCGCCATGCTGCAGGGGCAGCTGCGCACGTGCAACGAGTGCGTGAGTGCTCATGCCCGCTCACAGCAGGCTCTGACCCTCTGCAGCACCTAGGCACCACGGGGTGGGTTGGAGATGAACCCACGGCCTTTAATTCTGGATTTATGGCTGCTACTGATCCTAAGCTAACCTTTTGCCATCACAGTGTCTGAATGCAACTTTGGGGATTAATAAACGGGAAAAGCCGGGACCTTAACTGTCAGGAATATAGTAGATGTGCCCGGCACTAAAACCAACAGCCATAAACCATGGAGGAGGAATCCACTTCACCTAAAGAAAAACCAGCTACCTGGTGTAGAGGGTTAACAGCATCAAGCCAACGTGCTAAGAGACCGCAGCCATCGCCACAGGCTCCGCTGTGCAGCGTCTGCGTAGCAGGATCCCGAGGAGTTAAAAAGAAGCAAACCTCCTCATGCATTTTATGTCACAACTCCCCCTTTTTTGTCTGTGTCTATGACCAAGCCAAGTTCTTTTTTAGCTCTACCCTTTTGAAAACTGCTGGTTACAGAGAAATTAAAATGCCAGAACTGAAATTGCCCACGTTAGCCCCTAAGGGAGCCTGCACTGTCATCTTTCATTAGATGCTGATAGACCAAAAGCCCAAGGCAAAGTGAAAGCTGGTTCCTAAGAAAGGGCTGGGAGCCAGGAGCTGCATCTCTCTGCTGTAATCTTGCATCTCTGTCCTTTTAAGTTTAAGCTGAGCAATGCTTTCTTGGACATGTCTGTTTTCATACTGCAAATTTCAGTCTTAAAATCAACAGCAAATATGAACAGGGTATTCCACAGAGTCCTAAATTGTCAAGACAAGCCAATGCATTTTCTCAGAGCAATCTGATGGTTTTGTCTGGTGTCAGCCCTTACATCCTCCAGTGCAGATGATATGTTTGGATGGTTTAATAAAGAGCTCTTTAGAAATGTGACTGTTACTCTTTTTTTTAAAAAATAGAGTCACATACTCTTTCAGCAACAAAGGATACTTCTTCCATCATTTTGAAGGAGGGATGGTGGCTTGGTGGGTTTTGTGAAGTGCCACACAGAGGTGCAATGCTCTAATCTAAGAGAAAAAGAAAGTCTAAAATTATGCCTGCACAAGGAGCTTAATAAACCATAAAGGCCAGTGGCTTTCCAGCATCCTTTCACTTTGTGTTTGAATTAAGAGATGTGCTTTCACTTAGAAAAATGGGGCCAGTCCTCGGTGTGCGTAGGCACTCGGCGGCAGGGCAGGCTGCTCGCTGGGCTGCGGGCAGCAGCCTCCGCAAGGAGCAAAAGCCCAAATCTGATTCCTTACCGGCAACTCAAACTGCGCTTTGCTGTTGTGCCCAAAGGATAAAAACTTCCTCGTGTACCCAGGAGCGGTGAATGGGTGAGGAAGAGGAGACTCTCGGACATCACCCCTGTGTCACCTTATCCCTACAAAATCCTGCTGAGGAAATCAAGCTGGAAAACCATAGTGGGCTGCCTGGATATTGTAATCTTTGGATGGACAGCCACCATGAAGTTCAGTAGCAGGCTGAATATGGTATTTTTTAAGGCATGCAAAAGAGTCAAAAGCCTGGAGAAGCCAGCCCAGTTGTTTTTGCTCATCTGTCACTCTAGGCAGTGAAATACTGTACTCCATTTCCACCCACCTTTTTCTATTTATTTGTATTGAGTTATGATGGGGAAAGGAACTGTCTTAGATGTCTCTTACTTTCCTGGAGTCAGCAAGGCTTTAGTTTTCAGACCATTATATCTCTGTGCTCCTAATCTCAGTGGTTTTTCTTCTAGCTGCTCCTGAATTAACTTTTATTCTGTGTATACAACACAAAGCAAACAACTGCACAGCAAAGTCCAAAGCGCTTTTCTCTCTGCGGCAGGTAAGACCACTTCACTGTATGACATCCGCAATTGATTGAGTATATGAAACCATAACACAAAGTAAAGAAAACTGGAAAATATATTGTTCCAAAAGTTATTGGGCAAGGCTGTGGGGAATTAATTTTCATTGCACTACAACTCCAGAGGAGGCAATAATAATGAGCTGCACTTAGCAAAAGTAAATACCTGTGACAGCTCCATGTAGGTGCACAGGGCTCGGGCTGCCGCGCCGTGTCAGCCGTTGTGTGCTGGACACCTTGAGATCATGAAGTACGGGGAAGCATTTTGACTTTAGTTCTGGGGAGTTTCTGCTATATCTGAGCAATTCATTGGAAGGCATTGTGGTAGGGGTGGTATGAGAGGTCTTAGCAAGGACAAACATTCCTGCGATGCAATAACTTGGCATTTTGACTATAGATTTTCTTTCACGGCATCCCAAAGACTTGCTTCAAACATGCAATGAGGAATGCGCTTCCATGGTCTTCACTGAACAGCACTGCCACTGCTCTGCCTTCCCAGTTTCACTCCTTCTCACTTTTTAAATAAATTTATGCTCGTATGCCACAGATGAAGTTTCACCTATCCCGCCTGTTGCCAGAGGCTACTCATTTGGGATAAAGCAGAGGTTTAATCTCACGTGCGTGATCTAAATAAAATCAGAAAAGAAGCAGATCAGACTTTGGCTCTCATTTTGCTCTCACTTCTCCTGACTCTGTGGATAATTTTTGCAGACTGGGATTCATCTGGAGGGGTGGTGAAGGGTGTGCATGCACCCAGCAAGCCTTCGTGATGCCCAGCGAGGATGCAGCCACATCTCCTTGTCTGGCTCTTCCAGCCCTCCGGCATCCACACTACGTTGAAAGGACATGCAAAAAACCCAGCCAAGCCTCCAACCCTCTCCCAAAGGAGCCTGAGAACAGCCGTCAGGCAGCAATGGTGCCTGACATGGTGCAAATTGGGGCAGTTTCTCCCACTGGTATGCAGAGACAGGTGCTCTAAAGAAGCTGCTTTGGCCGTGGAGCAAAGGTTGTGGCAGCAGAAGCTGCGGGGTTGCAAGAAGGGCAAATTTGGTCTAAAATCAGAAACGCCATTTAGTTTCCTGACTTACAAAAGAGGATAATCACACTCCCTTTACATGGGTATCATGCCGTTTAATTAGTAAATGATTAATTTGTTAATGATTTCCCTGGCACGGAAAGCACTACTGAACAGCTTCTTTTCCCAGCCATGTAAATCTGCAGCAGAAGGGAGGTACATCTGCACCTTCTCAGGGCCGTGTTTGGTTACTCCCCCATTCCTCTGCTGCTCTGCCCAGATCTATTCACTTGGTAGATGCAGCAAGGGAAACGCAGCTCTGGGAACCCGTTCCTGCAGTGCCTCTGCATTAAGGCATGAAAGCTTTCTGTGAAGCTGAGCCACACCATTGCCCCCTCTGAAGCGAAAAGAGAGAAGATGTTTTCTTAGAGCTGGACGAGAGCTGGGAACTGAGTATCAGCTCTCCTGGCRCTCACTGTTGCACCTTACTCAGAGCCACCTGCAGAAGATACACGTTTGCATGGCAAACTTAAACATAAACCGTATCGTTTTGCTCTATAAACACTCAAATATCTCCAATTCTGTTTTATTCACAATTTCAGCAAATAAGATTATCAGTGAAAAGAGAAGGAAGCAGAAATGAATTGCAGCCTTGCTTAAGGAAAGGGAAAGAGACCCATTTAAGCCAATTTCTCCAATCAAGAAGAAAGGCTGTTTGAAAAACAGATCAAAACAAGCCTAGTTTCCTTGCAAAGGGAGTTGATCAGAATGGCATTTTCCTCAAAAGAGGTTTGAGAGGGACCTTGAGGAGGCTGGGGCTGATTCCCCAGGGCGGTTTGCACCTTCACAGCACATGCTGCAGCGTTCCCATCCCCTGGTGTGGCTGTTTCTCCACCTTCCTCTGGCTCCCAAGGGGTTATTTTGCTACAGAGACRGATTAAAAGCTCCAGAAAGGTTTCCCTTTTCCTGACCCTGCTCCAAAGCTTCCCTGACCAAGACGAATCTGCTCCCTGGCCTCTGGGAGCATCCCAGGTTTCAGGCAGTTYGGTGGTAGCAGAGATACGGCTCACGCCTATCCTCTGCTGTGGGTCCTGCCCTTTTAATTCTTGTGAGCAGCTTATCTGCCTTTCCTTATCTCAGTCCTTTCCTTCTTCATGATGCCCTTCTTACCCTAACCTTCCCGCCATCCTTTTCCCCAGCCCAGCTAAACCTCCCTGGGGAGGGGCTGCCCCTTTTATAGCTTTTTGCCTGAAGCCACATGACGCCCAAGCAAGTGCTTTTTTTAGGGCTCTTGACTTTAAAAAGCTCCAGTTTTGGAGCTCAGTGGTGAAGTATAACTCTGACATCAGCATTGTGGCACTGGAAAAAAACCTGCTACACATGTGAGCAGAGCTGGACCCCTTGGATCTTGAGTGGCTTCATATTCCTTAGGAAAGCTTAACACACAAATACATTGCCTGTTATGTGCAAAGCCATGTATTCAACTCTCTGTGAGCTGGTGAGATTGGCTTAAAAATAATGAAGTTTAAAAATAGAGTAAAATACATTTTGGGCAACTTTCATCCACTCCTTGGCTTTGGAGTGGTTTTCAGTTTGGCTCTGGGGACCACTTCAATCCCATTTCCAAGTTTTTCTCTGTACCCTGGAGGGCCAGACATCTACTTGAAGAAATCAAATCAAATCTGAGATTGCCAGAAACCCCACAAAAAGACTGATGGTTTTTAAACCAAACAAAATCTTCACTCCAAATGGAAGCCCCGTCCAGCCTGACAACAAAAATCACAAGTTGGCAGTGCAGCCCTCCCAGCGAGGCATCCTTGCTGATTAGTGCTGCTGCCTCATTAACATGCATACTGTAATCTCATTTGCTCCAGGATTGCTTTGATGTTAATTCCAGCGTTTTGGTGCAGTGTGGTACTGCACTTTGTGTTTCCAGGCTAGCATCCCTCTCTTCTGCAGCCCAAGCCTTTTCTTTCTCTTGAGTCTACCCTTGCTGCGGCCACTAAAGCACCGGCCACCTTCACCCTCCCAGCTTGCGGCTTTGCCCCCCTACTTTGCAGCCTGGCCCCATACTGGTTGTGCTCTGCTTTCCATATAATTTTCTCTCCCTGTAATTTTTCAGCCATCCTTTCATATATTTTTTCAAACTATGTGCACCTTTTTCCCAAGCCCCATGACTCCTAGGTAGGATGTTCAGCCATGAAGGTTGTCTACTTTGGGGACAAGGGAATGAAACCTCGATCCATCCTGCTCTGTGGGTTTGCTGTATGCCTCATGAACAAACCCGCTCAGCCTTGCTCCTGCAGCCCGGCCAGGCTCTGCTGCCACCTTTCACCGTGACAGCGGGGACAGCTTCGGAGTGGAGAGGACGGACAGACAGCATCCTCTCAAGGACGCCTGCCGAGCCCTGGTTTCTCCAACTACACTCTCTGTTCCTGGGGCTATTTTTATGGCTAGAGGAGAAGGGCTGTGGGATGTCCAGTTGGAGCAGGAGCTCTGAACTGGCTGCTATCTGCCCGCCAGTCCAGCAGAAACGTGCCTGCTGCCCGTGCAGCTGCACCCAGCCGCGGGGGCACGGCGGCCAGATGGGTCAGTGCCCGCAGCCCCGGGTGCTGGGGTGCTGGACATGGGCTCCACACGCTCAGAGACGGTGAGTCCTGTGCCTCCAGAAAGCGTTGCGCTCCGTGTGTGCGTGCACAGCCGTGCGCATGCGTTGTCTATAGGTGCTCCTGGGCACTGCATMCCCCAAATGCCTTGCACCCCCCGGGAAACACTGGCCCCCTCCTCCTGGGTGCCCCCGAGCTGGAGCATGGGAAATCAGCATGAGAAGCCACCGAGTGCGCACGGAGTAGTAAATCCCATTTACACCAATGAGAAAATAAACGCAATGGTGCAGCGTGGTCAAGGGCATCAGGCAGATGTCCAGCGAGGCGGGGGAAGAAAGTTTAATGCATGTCATTATGGGGAGCTGAGTTATCAGGAGAACCAGATGTGTGGCCAGGGTCGGCTGGGGCTGGGGATGCCATAAAGAGGTTTTGTTCAAAGCAAGATGGGGACTTCACCTCCCTGCAAAATCAATCATTTACACACTTCTCAAATGTGGCTTCCAGATACCCCAGGCATTTACGATTGCGAGGGCTCAGAGCTACCTCAAAACATGGGCAGGCCAGAAAAGCCAGTCTGCTTTATTGTCTGGGAGATCAATGACTTTAATAATTAGCATCTTACTTACACATGATTTCTATACTCAATTTGAATCTTAATTAGAGATGGAGAGGGGGATTTAGAAACCGTAGCRCAACGCCGTGAGTGTCTCCTGCCTGCTCGGAGGAGGAGACCCTCCAGTGGGACCCCTGACAAACCTGCTGCAGCATCGGGAACTTCACGCTGCTGCTTCCTGGGGAGCACTCAGTCCCCCCGGGGAGGACACCAGCGCTGGAGGGTCCCACAGCCAAGTCCCCTACATACATACTGCCCCAAAGCACAGCTCCAGCCTGCAAAGACAGGGGCTGGCCGAAGGGTAACAAACCTCGGGTGCCCACCCAATGCGTGTCCCCAGCTCGCAGGTGCCACATGTCACCAACACCTTCTGCTAAAGGGAGACGTGACCAGCCCTGGGGCCACCTCTCTGCGCAGGACAGGCTGCAGGGGGACATGGAGCAGTTCTGGATGTGGCTGAGGCCAAGGGTGCTGTTCAGACCCAGCGCCTGCCCAAAGGGCTCTGCAGCTGTAAAAATCCGCTGCAATTTAGGGACCAAGAAAGGGATCGAGGGGCTGTCAGCGCAGGCAGGCAGCTTTAAACCTCAGCCTACGTGTCTTTACACAGGGACGTGCATTAAAAAAAATGCGAAGCATTTGAAGCCCACCATTTTAATTAAACTGATTTAACATCCGAGCTTGCGAGGGGCGCGGGGCTGGCAAACACAAAGRAGCCGCACAATCACTTTGGCTCCATTGTTGACGGGCTTTTGCTCTCTGTTTGTACAATAACCTATTGAACTTTTCCAGACTGTAATTCAATACAGAATAGATCCTTGCAGGAGGCTTTTTTGGCAGGGAGCACTGAAGGCCTTGAATCAATTTCACTTTTCCAGCATGGCTGTTTAATGTATTGATACCAGCTGGAAAAAAAAAAAAAAAAAGAAAAATAAAAAGGAATCAATGTTACTTTTATTTGTCCTGAGCTGAAGCCTTTTGGGTCCATTCTTTGTGACACTGATACCATGCAGCGTGTGGCTATTGTCCCACCTTCGCCAGGAAAAGCAAAGACTGTTAATGCGAAACAAGGCGGGTTTTCTTCTCGCTAATACTTTCTGGTTTTGCAAAGGCTTAAAACCTTTTATAGGAAGAGAAAAGTCCAGCAATCGCACTGCCGCATGGCTTAGCTGATTGTTCTAGTGATACTGAGACAATACTGCATAACCCCTGGGTCTCTGGATGCGCAGCCAAGGCAGTGCTCAGGATCAGGCATCGTCCCATCGCTCGGGCACGCACCTGGAGCTGAGCACAGCATCACTCCAGACAGGGCTCTTCCAGGTCCTCTTTGAGGACCTGATTTAGAAACAACCCGGGGAGCTGCTGCCACGGTCTGGCAGCACAGCTGGATCCAGCCCTACGAGGGACCTGCGCTGCATCGCCAGCAGGACACCCTCATCCTACGCATCTGGGCAGCGGCACAGGTATGTCTGTGCAGCCTCAGAGCAAGTGCAAGAGGAGCGAAAGCATCATCACGGCTGCGGCCGAGCCTGGGGTGGGCTCGGTGGCACAGTGCAGCCCATCATCGCCCTTCCACGCAGAAGGATGAGGAGTGGGAAGGAGGCGGGGGATGTCCACAGTTTGGGTAACACTGCAGGAGAGCGCAGGCTCTGGAGCAGGGGATGCGCGCGGCGCACCAGAAGCACTCCCAAAAGACAAGGCTGTTAATTGTTACTTAAGCAATCAAGCTGTTTCCAGATTGCCCGGAGTGAAGCAGCGGTGGTGGAAGGTGTCTTACTGCCAGAGTGAGAAGTGGCATYGTCGGGGCCCCTCTTTGCTGGGAAACTTTTGCTGGGAGTGTGAAGGAAAGCTGTGGGCTGCCCCAGGGCCACTGGTGTACGTGCAAACGTGAAGTACCTGGGAGAGAAACCAGAGGAACCAGCCGAAAGCAAGCACGCAGAGGGAAAAACTCCCCCTTGGCGTGAGCCAAACTTCCAGACAAAACCAGGGAGGAGGACTGGGACAGGTCAGACCTACCCTGGGCTCCCAGGCATCCCTGCTGAGCCAGCGCGCCTTTTCCATCCCCAGAAGAGAGGCATTTCCCTGCCTTGCCCCCATCCCAGCCCTCCCCGAGCCATGCTGCACACGGAGGGTCTGGCCTCCATCCTATGTGATACATACGTATGTGCACCAACATAATACCATACACATGAACATGCACACGTAGAGATAGGCGATGTGCTTGGTGACGATTGCCAGTTTTCCTCGGGAAAGGAAAGGCTGGATTTCACAAACCCTTAAGTGATGTAAAAGCACAAATCCCGCTGACTTACTCCCTCAGAGTATTCTTCTGTTAGGATTTACCCCAAATGAAGAGGAGACTGATACTGCAGCAGTTAATTACAGGAAACAGGACGACTGCTTTGAATGGAGTTTCACTTGCTGAAGATCTGCCCCGAAGAATTAGTCTTGGGTTTAAAAGGCAGCTGCTTGAGGGCCAGACAGAGCTTTCTGCCCTGCCGCTTACCAGGGGGAGAGAGGGTAAAACACGCGCCTAAGATATATATATTTATGTATGCATCGCAAGGTGTATGCTCCTCCCTGTCTGATTAGAAATCCAAGCCGTCCGATATTAGTGTAGCAAGTCCTGCCAAAGGGAACTGGGAAACAAAGTCAGTGCTTATAATTAGGTGCTGCAGTGTAAATCTAATCTTCATTTAGAGCAATTTCTGAAAGACAAAGAAAAATCCACCTGACGAGGTGTTGGTGAACCGTACGACATGCCTGCAAATCAAAGCCCCACATCTCGAAACTTAGCTGGGAAGGGGAAATAAATGGCAGGGGAGCAGCCGACGAGGTGGCACACACCTTGCAGGAGCCGTCCCCGGGCAGGTGGGGATTAAATGCCCAGGAGCATTGCCCATCCGCGCAGCCCCCTCCCCGCCGCACACCGCCACGCACACGCGATGTACGCCTGACCCTCAGCATCCCCTTACTCCCTTCCCCCCGCCCCCCACTTATAAATCAGAGCAGAATTAATTCAGGCGCCGCATTTTATTTGATAAACGTCAAAATATGTAAATACCGGGCTCTCTTCCTACAGTCGCTAAAACAAATGGAAAACACATTTATTAGCATAGAGATGAGTTTAATCAAATCAGCGGCGAGTACAAATTAGCCACAGGAAACGTAATGAGCTGGGAATTAATTAGCAGCATAATGGTAATAACTTTGCCTGCTGATTACCTTGCGGCCATGGCTCTCCCCCAGGGCTTTCCATGGGTTCTCCAACAGCTGATCTTTTCTGTTGCAGGAGCCCCTGAACTGGAACAGCATGGCCGACAGCTCCCGTGCAACAGACTGGAGGAGGGGAGGGAGACGGAGTGAGGGAGGAAAAAAAAAAAGCCATGTGAGAGATCCACCGCCTTTCCTTCCCAAGCCACAAGCTTGTTTCTTTACCTATTGCTCTCCTGGTTCGTCCTGCCAGGCTGAGCATTCCCCTGTCCCTACGTGGCCCTGCTGCAGTGCATGGGGATGCTGCCCTCGTGGGTGGTGGGTTGGGTGGGATATCTGGGTCACCTTCGCCGATTGAATATTACCTCCCCGGCCGGGCACACGGCACCGTTCAGAGCCCCGACAGCAGCCACCCTGCACCCTGGGGTTATTTCAGTGCTTTCAGCATCATGCTGCAAGGGGGTGATGCTGGATCTGACTTGTCCGAAAATAAATATCCAGGCGGTTTTGGATAGGGGCTGAAGTTGCCTTGGGAAGGGCAGGAGCGGGGTGACCCCCGGAGACTCAGCTGGCTTTTTTGAGGAGCTGATGTTGCGTGAGAAAGGGACAATTGGTGCTTCAGGGGCTTTGTAAAGTGCTGGGCTTGTAAATTAACTGTTTGACACCAACAGTGATGGAGAACAGTGGGGGGCAGGGGCTGGATGGAGGAAAGGGGCAGTTTCTCTTCTTGATTTATTTGTATTCCTTTTGCAGTGCCTCTCCTCCTAACACCTGAGCCGTCCAAAATAACCCGCGCAGAGCCTTCCAGTGCTGGAGCTAAAAGCACTTCATAAGCCTTAATGAATCAAGCTGTGCAACAGCCCTGCGAGGAATTATTATTCCCAATGGTGCAGGAAGGTTAAGGGAAAAACGCTCACGTTTGGGGGCCTCCATTTAGATGCTCCAGTCCATCCTCGTGCACCTTCACACAGCAGCCTCCCATTCAAGTAACTGAGTCCAAACTTGAGAAGTTAAAAAAAATAAAGCTAAGTTAAAAAAATAAGCCAGGCCACGCATTGACGTGCTTTAGCAGGGATTTGCGAGAGAATTAGCTGAGTATCTAAGTTTAAAATGTAATTCAAAGAGATTTCTGGAAATTGTATGGATGCTGAAAAGTGGGAGCACYGCTCCCAGGTCGCTGGTACCTGCAGAGGCTCTTTTTTCCTCTCTGCTTTGGGTAGCTTGCTCCAGCCTGCAAAAATGCTCCATGAAATGGAGGGAGGACAATAAGGCGAAGACCCAACGCTGACAAAGACACGGTGATTTTTTTCCCGGGAAGATGGTGTCAGTTTGGACTTGTGCATCCCCCCAGTCCCCCAGGCTGTCAGTGGTACCTAATAAATGAGGCTGGTGAATCCAAGATGTGATGCTAACCGTATCGCTCCAACCGCTCCAAGCCGTGCCTCAACCATGCCAGTTGCTTGGGCCATCTAGGTTTGGGCAGAAGTTTGATTGGAGCTGTCAAGAGCTGGTGGACTGAAACTGATGCAAACAAGGAAGAAGTCAACACTTTAAAAATATATGGGTTTTGGATGGGAAGGGGCAGAGGTTCTTTCATTTACTGGAGACAAAAGAGAGGCAGGATTTTCGCATTTTACAGAGCGTGTCTGTGCTAACAGGAAGGTATCTATCTGCACTTTGGGGTTTAACTCCAGGAGGCTTCAGAGGAGCCAGGGTTTCTCTCAACACTGAGATGAACTTAGACCAAAATGAAGGCTCTGTCTTGTCCTTAAGCATAAAGAAACTTCACCTTCAGCTCTGATCTTTGAAGCTGAGAGTCAATTCTCCTGCTTAGAGATCTTAGTAAAATCCGTATCTGACCTTTGGATGCAAAAATAAGCGAGTAGGCATACAAATTCCTGCTTAGACACCCAAGATAAAGTCCAAAGTCCTCAGTATTGCCCTGACTTTGTTTTTCCAGGCATTTCTGGGGCATTCACCGTTGCTTTTAATTCAAGCAATGTTGGGTCATTGATCCTACCAAAATTTCCTTCACCAATTTGATCAAACCTGCCAACATCAGCAGCACTGACGGCAACGCCTTGCCCTAGCAAGCTGGTTGGTAGAAGAATTTGACATCTTGACGGTTGTCCCTGAAAAACCTCACAAGTCCCTGCAAAACCAAGAGTCAGAGGAGAGAAAATGAGCCCTGCTGCACTCCAGATCAGACCTGCTTTCATGCAGGTGAAATGCTTATTTAAAAGTCCCAAAACATGGCAATAAACTGCAATCCACTCCCCACAGGAGGTTTTGGTGATGTGTGAACTTTTGTGAGAGCGTTTGCTCTTTCTGAAGAAGCAGAGGCAGAACTAAGACAGAGCAACTATTTAGAGCCCGCTTTGCAGAAAGACGTGGGAAAGGGATGTTTGCACAAATATTTTCAGCATTTTTGCAGAAGTCTTCCCTTCAGGAGGCAGTTCTGGCTGCCCTGTTAGCGGCTTGGCTGGGCTCAAGCCCTCCTGCTGCTTGTTGGGTTTGTACCCAATGTTGAAGGGTATCCAAAACTGATGGGCGCTGTGGGCTGTGCAGTAGCTATCATCTACTCTCAAAGGCCATGGCTGGGATGCTCCTCGATGGTGATCTCCCCCTGCAGAGTCAGGGCAACAAGGGCCTGACCTCTGGTGAAAGTTGTGTGGCTTCAGTTAAAGATACTTAGTTTTTTGCTCCTTTTAATGGCTCTGATTTTTTTTTTTCTTTTCCCCCCAAGGGAGCTTGTGCAAGTTGACACAATAGATTAAATCATGAGTTGTAGTTGAAGAATCCTGTATTTTACTATCATGGATAAGTAATATCCCACCCAGAGGAAAATGGGAGAACATGAGGTCACCCAGCATGTCTAGAGCTGAGCCTGAGCAGGAGGTCTAAGTTGCCGGCTCGTGCTCCAGCCTGCCATGCAGCCTGTGCTTTGTTCTGAAGGCAGAGGGTTTTTATTCTTCAACGTGCCACTTCCCTTTGCTACCTGCAGACAAATAGGTTGCTCTAAGATGCATGCCATGAGCTGATTTTTGATTCATGAGAGCCTGAACCAACACTGATCATAAGAGAATCAACAGTGATCATAAAATATGAAAGGTTTTTAAGAAGGACTCTATATCATATTGAGGTCTGCAGCAGGCTTTCTGCTTCAGAGCCAGAGGGGCCAAATCCAACTCTAGTTTATTAATGAAAATGTGGAAGTGAAAGCAGAATTTGCCCCTGTATATTCAAGGCTACCTAGTTCCGCAGAAGCTTTTAGGAAATCTACCACTTTAAGCATAAACACAAGACAATTTTGTTTTCATGCAATTTTCTTGCCAATGCTTTTTCTTAAAAATCTGTACGGCTGTCATATAAAATATGCCTTGGTTTGTTCTAATTTAGATTACGCATATTTGTCCTCAGTGAATGATTGATTAAGTGCTCTGATCTTGACTGCTATGTTAGCAGCAGGGTATCTGTGCAAGAGGATTGGAAATCTCATTGGATAAATGGTAGAGATGAAATCTTAGCTGTTATAGATCTGGTTTTCTTTTTCACAGCCAAGGCAAATGCTGTCTTCTTTGCAATAACAAACATGCTTTGTAATGCGTTCCAGGACAGTGCTGAGCCTGACTTTGTTTCTTCATGGAGGGGCTTTAAGCTGTCATAATACCATGGCACCAAACTCTTAATGTCACAGATATCACTGTAAAGTGGGTATCTCTGAGTTCACTAGATCAGTTGTGATTTACACTGATGTAACTGCAAACAAAATGTGTCTCACTGACATCTGTGGAGTTGCTCTGATAAAACCAGCATATAAGGAAAACCAGGGAAAAAGACATCTCTGTGCAACTCAGCTCATTCAAAGCATCAAGCATGGTTTAGCAGGACTGCCCCAAATGGAAAACCTCCTTCAGGGGTTAGTTACCCTGTCAATCTCACTTTAACATCACCGAACCTGAGCTGTGTGTGAATATATTGTTACCCACAGGAGCTGGGAGATATTTTCTTGCTTATTTGTATAATCTTATGTCCCATACTTCTTCCGGGAAATTATGTCAACCTGTGTTTTGTCATCTTTTCATTTTTTTATATTTATGATCCAGAACTGACATAACTAAAGGTACCTGAAAACACTGACTTTAAAGAAAATTTATTTTGTTTTTCTTTAATACATCTTAATTTTTAACGTTGGTCTACTGCGTTGTCTTTGGAGCACTGTATCACTAGGAAGGTGTGGTAACAAACCAGGCAATTTTCTAAAGAAAGGAGGATTTTTTTTCTCCTTTTCTCTTTCTGAAGCTTTTCTCTGACCTTCTTGGAGGTGTAGAGAAAGTTTTCAAGATCATCAGAATAAACGGGTTGTTTACTGTGATGCTTGCAGCCTTGGAAAAAAAAGATAAAAGAATAAAGAAAAGAAAATCCCTATACCCACTGTCTTCCAAAAGGAGACAGATGAGGTGTGAGCTCAAGAGAAAATATTCCAAAATCGGAGCATGATGCTGTCACATTAAAGCAGAGTGAAACAGAGAAAAGCTAAACAAAAAGGTAGTGACCCTGGGGGTGGCAGCAGGACTCAGCACCCTCCTTCTTCTCAGGGGGTTCAATGCTTTGGAAAATAAAAAGGTAAGGGCAGATTGCAGAAATACTAAAATATGGAGATATATCTTGGAAAAAAGTCTGTTCCAGCTTAATTTCCCATGATTAGGATATCATGTTTGCTATTGTCTGCACTGATTTGTTCACACATGCCCACGCACGCAGACGCAATGACCGGGGGCAGGATCTCAGGTGACTTCTGACGAGATCTCCAGACTCAGTCACCGAACCGCGAGCCCTTTCCCGAGGAAAACCATGGCCTGTAGCCACATATGGAAGTGCTAAGCTGTGTTAATGATGCTGTGTTATCATCAGGCTCTAATGCTGCCTTGAATGGATGTCACTGCTGTGTATGTTCCTGCAGATCAGTTGGTAATTACACTTGGATCCCAAGTAATTACCTTGAGACTTGCACTCTGGTTTAGAAGACAGAAATAACCATGCGCTCGCCTAGTCCCACACGTAGCACTTGTGATGTAATTTAATAGCAAGCTACTAACATGAAAGTAAAGAGGCATTTCTCTTATATTTATGCCCTTTTAAATTAAACATCGGTGGTTTTTCCTATGAAAGGAGCAGGGGCCGGTGTGCCACCAGTCTTCTTTTTCCCACTCAAGCGCCCTCCTCTTTTCTTGACAAAATGAAATACTCTGAAGCAAAATAAATATTTATAAGCTCCTCATGGTGTGTGACTGTTTTGACAAAACAACTCGAGCAGGTCTTGCGTTGGCTTTACTCTCTGCCCTATTTAAATTTTAGGCAAGGAAAAACCAGCCCTCTAAGGGCTGGAGGAAGATGAGGCATTTGGATGAATTTTGTGGTCTTGGGGTGGGGAGCGGACAGACCAACCATCCCTTTTTGAGGTTTTCCAGGTCACATCTGCCAGTGCATTTCCTCTTTAACCTCTGTCTGAACATTAAACACCTGGACAGCTGTAGCATCGCATTAAGCACGTTTTTTTGATGAAGAGCTCAAAGGCGAGGCAGACTGATGCCCGGAGCCCACGTATAAAAGGGTACCGTCACTGTCTGCAGATCTGTTTCCCAACCGTCCGTTAGGAAAGCATGCAGCTTTTTTTCATATAGAATTTAATTCTTCTTGTGCATTTCCAAATAAGCCAGTGCTTCTGCAAATAGTCTTCTTCCTTCAGGGTGAGTAGCTTATTTTGGTTAGGAAAAGAAAGAGTCTACTGCGATCTCTTTCTTTTGGCAATGTCTGGGTAATCATTGCTCATAATAATGCCATCCCAGATGTTGAAACATCTCCTGTATTAATTTTACCCAGAAGATAATTTCCCTTAGAAATCATGTGCAAATCCCCTGTTCTAATTTAAGAATTAATTCAGTACACTAAATCTTAGCACTTCATCCTAGAAATCTTTTGCAGTGTCTGTTAACCCTTTGCAACAACAACAACAAGCCCAAATGGGAGATTTACAGATTTAACTAAGCCTGTCTCTCATACCAAGCTCTGTTTGAGTCTAGTACACAATATTTTGAAATAAGGGTCCCCTTTGACACCTAGAGCCTACCTGCTTGAAAGATTTCCTTCTCCTCAGAGAATCACAAATATAAATTGATTTGTTGTTACAAACACGGAGGGCAAACACACCAGTGGTCCCAGAGACCCCCACTCCAGTGGTGCCTGGGATTGTCATTCCACCCTCCATCGGGGCTTTGGCAGATGCTAGGAATGAAAATATGATGATTCCATGTTTTACAAGATTTGAAGGAAAAAGAGGAGCTGAATGGCTTGTCTGAACCTGTATAAGAAATCTATGGGAGAGTTAGGAACACATTGCACTTCTTTTGAGTCCTAGATACGGGTCAGTAGCACCTGACCATCCTTCCCTCCCTTGGTGGTCTCGTGCATGCACAAGTACACACCAGTCTGCTACTGGTGTGAAGTGTCCCATGCAGTTGATGGGCTTTCTTCATTTAGTTTATAATGGAAACTACATCAAACTCCAGTCTGGGCACTTTCCTGCCGTTCCATGTTGTGACAATCTTAGCGCATTGCAGCCTTTATACTGAAAGTCTTTGTCAGTGAAAACAATAAAGAAAATAAAGAGGCCAAACCTATGAATTTCATCCCGGCTATGGGAGATCAGAGTGCAGTCCAGCACACCTTCTGCGGAGCAGGACGCTTCAAAAGCCGTGAATCTCCTGTTTGTACTAGGGTACCTCTGCTTTGCCTTTCTTGTCCTATTTCTAGTGGTATTTGGAGTACAAAAGAATTTCAGATATCAGTACATTTAAGTTAAAAAAAATCATGCAAGGAATTGATCTCTGGGTTTTTGCAGCTACACAGCTTGCAAATGCACAAAGCCATATTAGCAAGATCATGCCACCAACTATAAACCACGCAAACCGTCAGAGGATCACAGAATTCTTTCAGACAGAATTTTTATAAGTATCTACAAATGTTTCCTGATTCCTACCATAACAACATGAATTTATTATGTCTCAGTGGTAACATCTAGCTAGCTGCTTCATGCAATGTAATGTCACATTTCGGATTTCACCGATTTTACTGCTGGTGATTGTTGTGTTTGCACAAGCGGTACCTCGTGCGTTTTGCAGAGCAGAGGGCAGGCCAAGGACCTTCTCCAAAGAGGATTCATTCAGAATCAGCTTTGATAATTATCATAAGGTGATAATATGTGATTAGTGCCGGGACATGCCAGCACTTCCACTACCACTTCATAAACTCTCAGATGCTGTACTGAGACCGTGCAGCAGCTCAGCCTCAGAGGAGAGGAATGATGCAATCCCAAAAAGGAAACAAAGGAGAAAAGACCATGTTGCTCATAGTGGGGCAAATCCCATTTTCCTTTTTCAGAGAGATCCACTGTTAATAGTAAACAGTGGCTCTGAGCCTGTCTTATTCACCTATGTGGAAATGCTCAGAAAGGTAAGGTAGTAAATCGCTCTAGAAAGGGCATACATTTCTCCTGAGTTGATCATCAGATTGAATGCTATCCTGGCATAAAATGGTACAAATCCAAGGAAGCTTTTCTGATTTACACAGCCAAGACTGCACAGAGCTCCCAAAGTCAGGAAAAAGTGAAAGAACATGCTAGTCACCTGCCCCATCCCGTCCGACCGGACTGAGGATCCCGTGCCAGGTGTCTCCACATCCCCCGAGCAGATCACGTCTGCTGTCCTGTGCAACACCGAGAGGATCGGCTGGAATGAGAGAAACCATTTAAACCTTTTTCCTTTATTCACAAAAGATATTCTGTTTAATGACCCCCTTGCTGGGCACTGCTAGTTAGTCTTGTTTGCTGCTGCTTGACTTCATGTTTATTCTTTCTCTCTCATTTCAATAAAATAGGCTGGAAAACGTGTTGCTGTGTCCTCCTGGTCCGTAAGTAAGGGAGACTGCATTTATGCTACCCTGAAATTCAGCACACTGACAGCTGCGGGATGGATCTGCTGGCCCAGCAACTCCAAGCTTGTGCATTGGTTATTATTCCTCCTGATGAATTCACTTGGGGGATCTGCTCCTTGAATGCAAAGCTCTCGGGTCAGGACAAATGGAAAATGCATTACATGGAGCGTGACATACTGTGAGTCCCAGAAATGAGTGCACGTTGAGATATGTCCATAGGCAGTGGGATAAAGTCGTTCCTTTATCTCCAAGTTGCTGCTGGAATTTCTTTCTAAAAACCTGTGTTTGCAGCAGCAATGGCTATTTGCAGTGAACTATTGGAGTTTCTTGTATTTATTACATACTGAGATTTAACAAGCTAAAATCACAGCTTTCTTCTAATTTTGATTCAGTGGGGTTTTTGGCTCCCTGCCTCCGGTGTTCTTGGACTCTGACCATTCCCTGCAGTCAGAGACCACTCTCAGCAAGGGAACTGTTTTCCCATGGGCAGCAGTTTAGTTTCCTTCCATTCCTTCAACTCCCCGTCTGGGGTCCCCCTTCACAAGACACCCACAACCAAGCCAGGTCCACACACATCTCAGCCACCCTCCCCACCCGCATCCTCGCAGCACAAAGAGCAGAGCCCGGTGCAACTCATCTCTGCTGTGATGGGGATATGCAAGTTTGTCTTTGTGCTATAATCTTTCTTTATTTTGTTATCTCCAGGCGGCACTCCTTAGCCTTGACTTTAAAGCCTATATCTGCATCACCGGACATTTTATAGTTATCTGCCAAACCTTTTGTCTCTTGCCCCACTATAGCTATGATGTTAATGATATTCCTATTTTCAGCCACAGAGGCGGCTGTCATTTAGGTTTTGTCAAGGAAATGACAAAAAGACCCAGTATCAAATCTGAAATATTTAGAAAGCCTTTCTCCAAAAAAACCAGAACTAAAAATATTGTCCTGATGGGAAAGCTAGCTGTAGTTTTCAAACAAACCTCCAGCCCAAATTTTCTGCAGCATCTCCAGATCTTGATCCCAAGAAGGAACAGTCTGTGGTGTCTGAGGCCCCGATCCTGCCACGAAACATGTGCTGGCTGGTTCTGCGGGGGTTTTCTCCTGTCTTCAGAGACAGAGACATAGTTTAGTGTTATTTAGTGAATCGTCACAAGACAAGCAAAGAGACAGCTATTCTCACCCAACCCACTGATCTTTCTAGAAGACTTTATATATCATTTGTTTTGCTTTGCTGTTCTCCTGAGCTACAGGATACTACATTCTCATTCAGGTTGTTTCATATTCAGATCCTAAAGCATCTTGTGAAGGAGAGGAACTGTGTTTCCAGCCATGTTTTGCAGCTCAGATCAGCATGCTAAAGTCTTGGTCTCAGCAATAGCTTCCCAAATGTGTAGGACGTGGGAGGCTGATGTGTGGATGAGTTGATGTAATCAAGATACAAGGGGGCAGGAGGTCACTGTTAGCTTGGTGGTCTGGGAGAGGTACTGGTATCTGCTGGAGATGGGAATAGAAGTGCTGTGCAGCCTGTTGGCAGCAGGAAGGAAGAAAATATCACGGCAGAAAATGATGCCCACTGTCAAACCAAAGCAGAGCAGAGGTTGAATAACTGCATCTAGATTTGCCTGTACTCTAACGCACATCAGAAAGTCAGCTGGCAGGCAAAGGGAGGAAGAAGAAGCCAAGGGAAGAAGTTGGTGCAGTGCTGACTTCTGGGATTCAGTGGCTGTGCATGGAGAGTTGGACTGAGAGTCAGTGGGGGTCTTTGTCACTGCCTCACTGCAGCCCCAAGCAAGACCAACCATCCCTCACCGTGAACGCGCACTCGTGGCACCTCTTGTACTCAGGACCCATCTCCTAGCTCAGTGTTTTAGCTGAGGACAGTGAGCACTGGTACAATGGAGCATTTTCTTTTCTCTCCCTTCATTTCCCCTCCCCTGGGGGAAAAAAGTTGGGTTTAAAGACTGCTCTTGTTTGATAACTTCTTTTAACTATCATCAGCTAAATAATACATGAACACTGATCCACCATGCTGACTGATGACTCCCTCTGCTGACCCTGTTTTATTTTTATTGCTTGGCTCGGGCCAGTTCCTTCAAGTCCTGAATCATCAGAACAGAGACCTTGAGGTATTCCAGCCAAATCAATCCCTGGCCCATTGACATATTGCTTTACCTAACCAACCATACAACTTCGCTTTTCCCTGATAATTTCTCAATTAATTGCTTTTCAGCTCTCATTCGTTACAAGGTCAGGCTGTGACTGGGCTTGTACATTCCCATCTCTGATAAACTCTCCTGGTCCCCTAATCAGCTACGACTGGGATTTTAGTTCCATTAACTTATTCATCATCTAGACATTTTCATCTTGGGGAGCTTGACTTTTGATTGTATCAGTAGTATCTTCAATTATTTAAGAGGAGTTAAAATTCCCTTCTTACCTAAAAGGAAAATGCATTTTGAGCACTGAAAATTGATCATATTGGACCAGTGTCTTTTGGATGTTCATATGTGCAAGCCCATGTTAAACAGCTCATGCATGGCGAGAGCATAAGAATTTGCTGCTGATGAACATGTGTGTGCATGGGGCCGATTATATTAAGATGTCAGATATAGGGGAATGACAGTATATGCTGATGACTAGTGGCTTACTAATGCTAAATCACGCCTGAGATTCTGTTCCATGATGTCAAACATTGATTCAGTTTCCGTGGGAAGTTATGCAAATGCCAGAGCCCCTTGATGAGATCTGAAACTGAAATTGCTAGCAAAAAAAAGCTTGCCCTCTCCTAGCAATAAATCTTTTTAGAAAATCTTGAAGGTAGCTGCTCCAGGAGGGGAGTGCATTTTGAACACGCCCCCCCAGACAGAAAGTCTCGTAGGACCCTTCTTCAGCTTTGGTGCTAGCTGGGAGCCAAATCCTTCTCTTCTGCTGCAACCTTTTGTCTGAGTCTGTGCTTCATCTTTGCAGCAGCTGGTCCAGTCCAAGGCAACAAACAACTAGTGCTACTTACTACAAAATTAATCTTTTAACAGAAGCAGCAATCTCTGTTGCACAACACAATGCCCTCCGTCCCAGCTCCTCTACTGCCCCTCTTCCCACAATTTGCATCCAGGCAAAACTCCTAAGAGTCTGCAAGCTTCTCCCAGTAGGAAAACTGTGGCAAAAACTAACAAACTGGCATCAGCTGGGAAATGGTACATTTCTGAATGGGGTGATGGGACCAAGGAGTCTGGAGGTCCCGTCTTGCTCTTTGTCCCAGGCTCCATGGAAGCCAGTTGACTGAAAACCACCTTCCTAGGATGGTGTTGAGGGACCCTTTTAGATTATCTGAGTGCTTCAGGCTCTGAAGAATATCCATCGAGAGAGGTCAAATTGTATTGACAGACTCTCCAGGAAGAAAAGCTAGTTTAATATTGGCAAGACAAGACCTGATGCGTATTTAAAAGGAGCCTCTCCTTCCAGGAAATATGTGCTCAGGTCTCAGTTTCCTTTCTGCAAAATGCAGGTCACAGCTTTTAACGCTCATGATTTCATTGCAGACCGCAGAATTATGGATTTTTCTTGCAGAGCCCTATGCTCACACTTTTAAGCGTAAATTTTCAGCATTCGCTCAAAAAGAAAAGCCCACATTATCGCTGAGAAGGGCTTAAAAAAAGATTAAAAGCACACAAAATTGAAAAAACCTCAGCAATAGGCAGTGCATTATGATGAAGGAAAGTGCAATGGCAACAACAGTATGAACTCTGGATGTTGCTTTGTTTGCTTTTCCCCCCAAACTGTAATAACTCACCCACCCCACTGGAAAAACTCCGTCCTTTCGTGCCCCTTCTTGATGCAACGGCATGAAGGGCCTTTCCAAGGTCTCTGTTGCTCCCTGTAAATTATGTACCAGAAGGCACCAACACTTGGAGGACGTGAAGAAACGTACAGTTCTCTCTCTGCCTGTTGCTAGGATTCACAGCTATACCCCACCACTTTCCGGGCCTTCGGCTCCTATTTTGGCTGTAGGAAAAAAGAAGGAAACCTTGTTGCTTCCAGGCTCTCTGCATCAGGCTTAAGCAGCTCCAATGCCAACGCTTACAATATTGCTACAGTCAGACATAAAATCTTAATGCATGATAGTGCCTTGAATCTTACGTTCTTCTGAAAAAGGTGAGTCCCCAGTAGTAAATGAAATATTAAACATTATTAAATATGAAACAGCTAAACCTGGATTCCATTAAAATGAATCTTTCATATTTTTCCTGGTTTTTTTTTTTTTTCCTTTCCCTTTTTTTCCCAGGGAGCGCAGTGATCTCATGAGCTTTTATGTGTCCTTTTAAAGACAGAAAAATCACAGGTAATTTAAGTCTATTCTATTCAGATTTATTTTAGCTGGAAAACAAATCAAGGCTGTGAAACTCTCTCATGGTCGCATCTATCTCACTGAACTATTCAGCAGTCTATATCAAAGGCTCACCTAAAGACACTGTTGTAATGCCTGCTGACATGTGCCACCTATTTAGAAATCTTGTATCCAGTTACACACTCTACTTTCATTTAGAATGCCTTTCATCTTCCACCATACACTAAAAAAACCCCCTCTTTTCCTATTATACAGGATGCATTTAGAGCTGGTTTTGTTGCTCCTGCAGGTTTTCTGGGAGTTAAACTGTGACTTAAGTGAGTGCCGATGTGTGAGCTGGCAACTGGGCGTCTAAAGGAATATCTGCAAGAAAAAACTTAAAATTTTATAGAGCTGCCATTAGTCTGGGATAGGCTGATCATGCAAACATGACTGAGGTTATGATTACACAGACAGCACAGGGCGGTCRACAGGATAAGCCATTACTTAATATTGTTGCTATATTTTGTGACTGTAGTATTTCCACCTCAAAATTCATAAATATTTGGGCATCTGTGCAGGTTGGCTGAATCTCTGGTGCTAAAACAAATGCAAAGGTGTATAATTCTTATTGGGTGTATTTATGTCCTTGCATTCAGAACTTAAGCCCTCTCTTTTATTATTAACTGCTGTATTTGAACAGGACTGATAGAAATTTTTAAGAGGATGGGAAAAAGAGTGCTTGGCCTTGCTAAGAGGGTCCCAGAGCCTGGTTCTGTGTGAGAGCATTCCCTCGCTCCGGACCGCGGGGACTGCTGAAGAAAGCTGGGTCTGGCGGGAGGTCGCATCTCCAGCACACACCTTAATTCTTGACTTCAGGCTGCTGCATTATGGTCTCCAAAACATGCATGAATTAGTTTATCAATCTACAGACACACTTTCAGACTGGAAGGCAATAACTACTAAGAAAGACGAGCTAAAACAGCAAAGAAGGTAGAAAGCCATTAATTATTCATGACTACCGTTCCATTTTGTGCAAAAAGCCTTCTACCTTGCTTTCCATTTCGCTTTCCTTAGGTCACTGCCGAGGCTCAGCAAAGCAGGAGATGTAAATGGACTCCCCACCGCAGGAGCTTGTGCTCGTGACTCCGCCAGTTTGTTCGTACCCAGCTGGGTTTCACGTCTTCCACTCCAGGAACTGAGCAAAGTGGGGAAAAAAGAAGCCGGTTCTGCAGCAAAGTGGGAGAACCCACGCTCTYCCCTGTTTCACATTTTTGTACCATTTCACAGCTTTCTAAAAAAAATAAAGAGAGCAAATTGTAGAGGTTTTTTTCTGTGTTTAAACACCAGTGTTTTCTTTTCAGCGTGCTTTGACTTCAGCTGAAATGGCAAGAGCATCCCACCAGCAATGGCCTTCTCGCAGCCTGATCAGAAGCATACGCTCTTGGTCTGGTTTTGTAAGGGCTTTTTATGCCTGCTTCTGGCCTGACACCCTTGGGATGGAGAGGAACAAATCCCAACTTTATTATTTATTTATTTTAATGAACTGCCATTGGCCAGCTCACGTTTTCACCACAAAGATTTCCAATTGCCTTAGAGCACCAGAAAACATGTTGCTATGAAGCTTAGACATGAACATGTCAAACAAGTGATCCACATGAGAGTAGATAGACGTGACATTTAGTAATCATCTTTCTTGGACAAAATGGGGCATTGCTGTCACTTTAAGTAAATCTCAGTCAAATTTCTGGCATTTTACCATAGGGGAAGCAGGAGGCATAATAGTAAATTTCTCTTTAAGAAATATAAAAGATCAACCTTGGGAAAAAAAATGGTTGCCACAATTTAAGGTGTAATACCTCATCCTAGCTTGGCCATCCGTTTACTTGCTGCTGATATCAATGTCACCCCTAATGTTTACTGATGTTCACTTTATAAATGACTTTTCCTAGCTGTCAGAATATCTGTCACCAGCATCTCTTCCCCCTCTTTGCCTCTCGCCCCCTTTAATAAAGATTAATATCTTTGAGGTTAAGTAGAAAGATCAGATACTACGTAAATGACACCATAGGGCTGATATTTAAACAAGATGAACATGTAATTGCTGAGATTATGTGAGCAAATTGGGTAATTCCTAGCCTAAATGAACACAGTTGGCTTTTGCAGGGTCAGTTAATATAAGTGCACATTCAAATGTATATTGTGCAGACATTTGGGCTTCTGAAGGTTCACCCATTGAAGAATTGTAGATGTTCAAAGCAAAAATTGGTGAGTTTAGAATCTACAGCTGCTCTGAAGTACTAATATGTTTAAAAGACATGCAGAATGGGGATTCTGTAAAAATATGGCACGTTGGTTTTTCATATTTATAGTCCACCAGTGACTTCTATATTAAACGGTTTCAGTCTATGAGTCCAAACAAGATTTTTCAACCTGTCATTCCCACACCTCACCCTGGTATATGAAATGCTAAACATGTTCTGTCTGCTTTGTACATCTTCCTTGACAAACACCTGAAGTAATGATTCCAGAATGAAAATTTACCTGGCAATTTTATGGATGAAGCAYGAAACCGTTATTTTGGCTTTGCAATGCTAAGAGTAGTGAACATGCATTTTGCTTTTAAATTGAAAGATGCGACTTGGAAGATGCAGTAGAATAGATCATGGACTCTTCACATAAGYTGTGCTCCAAGTGGCTCAAGTAAGGTTTGCCTGACCAAGAACTGCAGGATCAGACCAAAACATAGGATCAAACCTATGGACCAAAAACTACAAGATGAGACCAAAACAGCTGCTGTAGAGGTCAAACTTAGACTTATTTTTCTGACCACTGCTTTTGCTGTATACATAGGATGGTCTTGTGGTTAAGAGTGGAAGATATGAGGCTCGTAGTCCAATTTAGAGAGTTTCCTGCAGACCTGCCAGCCAGGCTATGTGGATCATATCTAATAAAGGAGGCAAACACCTCAAAAGGGACTTCAGCCCTACTTCCCAACCTATTAACCTGAAATTCTTTAATTTTCGCACTCCAACTTTGGATGTTAAAGCTCTCTGATACCTACAGCAATAATTCTGTGTATCCTCAGAGTTATGGCAGTTTTGACATGGATGAGCCACTAAGTTTGTGGTTTGTACTTCTGTCCCATTGGGAACTTGCACAGAGAGGCTCTTCCACTCTCTTCCAGGCACCGTCCACTGGGATTTCTCTGAACTTGGTGGAGACCAGGCACAGGGCGCTGGAGATGTAGGTCCTGCCACTGCCTGGACCCACATCCAGCACGTGGCACAGCGTCTCCTTCTCTAGATTGGCAGGCGTCTTGGTCATGTGCACATGTATGTGTGGTGGTGATCTGGCTCCTCTCCATCCTGCCTGTTCAAGAAGCATCCCTGGAAATGGAGAAAAACCTAAGGACTCACTGGATCAGGAACAGAGCACGAAAGGGGTCGTGGCTTTGATGAAGACACTTCTTTAGGAGTGGAGCATTTGGTTCTGTTTTGTGCTTTATCCAGAGGCAGTTTGACATACATTGTTAGATTTAGCCCTTAAACTCTCCGAGTAAAACCCTCCTCCCAATGTTAAAGGCGACATCCCCATCGGTGCCCTTACTACAGCCTCCTCCTTGAGCAGGTACGCTTTGCTGGGTTGTGAAGACCAACTCAGTGATAACTGCAGTTCCCTGACTCCATAGGGATGGGACGGTTTGAGAGGCAGATCTCACACAAGGGGCACTGACGGTGTTCCTCAGCATCACACAAAACCTTCCAAATATTGGCAAGCTGCAAAAAACCAGTAGGTACCAAAAGCTGAATTCTGAAGTGAGAATTTCATACATAATTTCTTTCCAGTGCACCAACAAAACTATTGTGCTCAGAAGATGACTCTGAAATGGCCTTTTGTTGTATTTTGTATGAAGTAGGATTTTATATCTGCAATAACCATCAGGTGATTTTATTTCTAGGAACCAGATTATTTTACAATAAAAGAAAAGACTCTCCGATTGGTATTTTAGCAATCATATTATGAAGAAAAAACACATCTAAGCATTCCAGGAATATTATAGTATGTCCTAAAATCAACTTAGTTTTGATTCACACAGATTGATATTTGCACTATTTTACTGTATGGCAGTGGTTTTCTTATGCATACAATTGTTTCTTTCAACTATAACTAACTCGATTCTTCATGTAGCAGGATCTGAGACTAGTAAACGACAAAGAAATTTTACACTGCAGACTGCAGCAAGCAGAGGTCTCTCTAGTGAAGGCATTATTTTACAGAATGATGGATGTGCATATTTATTTGCTCTGTGACTTCCATGTCAGGTTTGTCATATTTCCTCAAATTACTAGTTAAACCAAGGTTTTGTGTTTTGTTTTGTTTTTGTTTCTGCTGAAGCCTGCAGGCTCAACATACCTTATAAAAATCAAGCTGTAATTTATCTGCTCCATAGATCATGTGTAACAATAATCACTCTGGAGTCTGTGCTGGGTTCTGATGTCTGGCTTTGTTGGAAGAGATGTATGAARTGAACAAAAAGCTTCCTGATTTTCCTACTCTGTAATAAACCTGAAATACGGAGAGAAGTGAAACATGTATTTAAATTAAACCATGGAATCATGACAAAGGAGGAGTACAGAGAAATACACACACACAGACAAATACTATGCAATGACACAGTATTATTTCTCCTACCAGATGGACCTCTACAAGTTATATATACTATATGTCTCATACATATAGCAATTGAACTAGTGAAACAATTTTTATCCTGAACTTGGACTCATCAAAATGGTGCATATGTTAACTTGTATTTTGCAGGGACAGAAGCCTTTGCCAACATAAAAACGTGTGGACCCCCAAATGGGTTAATATTCACAGGCGCTACCCGCAATAGCTAAGTGATAGTTCACACTAAATTCACTGCTCAGTGTTAATGCTTGTTTCACATACATATGGGTAATTTGGGAAAGGCCACGAACAAACTCTAGATTTTTTGTAGATGTTTGCAAAAAAAAAAGGCTAAAATTCTTAGATGAACAATCTAGCTGTACACAAATGGAAAACGGGTAGAAAAACTCACTGAAGATTGTTGTAGCTTAAATTCCCCCCACACCCACACCCACATAGACCCTGTGAGGGCAGGAAATAAGATTCAATAATTGAAATATTTTTTATTGCCCTGGGTGGGCAGTTCCTCCCACAGCTGAATTGCCTTTTGCAAGGCACTGCTCTCCCTGTTTTGTTTATTGCAATACAAAAAGAATATGTGATTCATCCTGCAGATGTTAGAAAAGCACCTCCCCATCTGGAGATGCAAACCGGGCACTAGACACTGTGCAAAGGCGCTTGCCAGGGCCACGCGAGTCCTTTGTCACCGCACAGGTTAATAAGCATTGAAGCGCTGTCACCACTGGGGCCCCAAGGAAGCCAAGCACTGGGTAAAGATTTCTGGTCCACTGGCCATAGGAATACAGAGCTGCAGTGAGGTCCCAGCATTAAGAACAGAATGTAATTTTAAAACTAATTAATTCTCTGCAACACACTTAGTCGGAGAGATGCAGCCCTGTTCTGACTGTGGGAGGGGTACCTCCTCCGCTCCCCAGCTAAAGCGATGCCTGGGACTGTAGGGGTAAAGCGCATCTTGGGAGGCACCTTCCAAAAGATCAAGGTCCGTTTAGTCTGCAGCCTGAGTTACAGGGCAAATCTGATTCTGCCTCTAGCTCCCCAAAGTCTCTCTTGCCTTTTTTTTTTTAAAAAAAAAAACCCAACCCTAAGTTGCAGTGGCATCATCATTAAGAGACCCAACAGAAGCCTGGAAGAAGAGATTAGCACATACCAGAGTGACAGGGCTGCTAGGAAGGGGAAAAAATAGACAACATCAGTGCAATGTACCATTAAAAGTATGGAGTGACAGATGACAGTTGGTCTGTGATGGGGTGATTCAGCTAAATGGTAAACAGAAGGGCGAATTCTGATCTTGCTTATGCCAACATAAACCTTGGGTTGCAGAGGAGCTGCTTCACGTCTCTAGTACCGGAGTCGAACCCATAAAAGCTGTGACTCAGCCAGATAATCTCTGACAACTGTTAGCGCCGTGGTAAATATGGCAACGTGGCAGGCTGGAAAAGAGACTAAAAAAAGTTTCACTTCCACACTTCCAAAAAGAAATGCTTCAGAGCTTTTTTTCCTCCAAACAACATTTAAAAGCTTGATAGTAATAATAGAGGTGGTTAAGAAATGTCTAGGTAAAACRTAATTTTTTTTCAGGTTGGATGAAATATTTTGATTAAGGCCAAATTAATGAGGTTGCTGAGCCAATGAGTTGAAAAGTCAGTTATTCCCATAACTCCAGTCCCTCCAGACCAGACCTGATGGACACTTTACATAGGGTGAGTGGCGATGCAGTGGGCAGACACTAACTCACRTCTGCATGAGATGGACGAGGAGAGGTTTTCAAAAGGAGATATTTGCTAAGAAAATCTATAGCGTTTCATTTTGCTTCAAAGAAAGGATCCCATCTAAAACATATGTTACCCTCTTTGTGTGGGCAGGCATGCAAACACTGCCGTGGGACCTAACAAACTGCAAATTGGAGCTGGAGTCTTACTGAAGCCAAAGCTAAAACTCTCCCATCCTGCCTGCTGAGCCTTCCTTGTCAGAAAGCTGGCTGCTCTCTGAGTTTAGCACCGAGATGTCTGAAACTCAAAGGGATGGATTCGGCTTGTCCTGCCTCCTGGACTGCCTGAGACCCCTTGGCCCTTCACCCATCGGCACCATCTGGCACCACGTTGTTTGCATTCGGCAAATTACAACCTAACAAACTATTGGGATGTGAACATGTGTCATATTGCTTTGGTGATTAAAAGAATAAATTCCCTTTTTTCTGTCCGTGGTTTAACTTTGTGAGGTATTGGTATTTTTACTTCAGTCCACGTAGTGCCTGGTTTCACGAGCAAGCTACTGCGGTATCTACAGAACTAAAAATAAGCCATTTCTCATGGAAAATGTCATATTTTTCACATTTTAGCTGGTCTGAAAGGCAGCTATGCACAGAGCTGTGAAGATCTGAAGTTTGCTTCTGATGTGCACGCAAAAGTTGGGATGCCCACCTGGAAACCCATCCTCCTTGGTGGGAGAGGCCGAGGGAAGGGGCTGTCCCACGGGGAGGCCACCGCTGCCGCGGGAGCTCGCAGCTCCTGAGCCCGGCTGGAAGGAGGGGAGCAGGAGCAGCGCGTGTTTGTACCCGCTCACATCGCCCTCCGAGGCTTTAGGAAATTTAGGATCACTCAGAGCCATTTTAAGAACTGGGGAAAGGTTTTTGTATTAAGCAGAATGAGTTTCTCGTGTGAGCCCGACTCAAGGTGGCAGTGAAAATGGGTCTAGGAAATAAAGCCATGCAGAAGCATTCACCTTATAGGAAAGCCACCAAAAAATATATGGATTGTGGAATTACTCTTCGCTGAGATGGGAATTCAGGTTTTATTCCTTTTATTACGTTTTATTTCTTGTGTCATTACAGCGTACAGAAGCAGATTATTCCCCAGCTACAAAAACAGTTGTATTGAGATGCTGCAGTTGAAAAGAACAAAACAGGCAACAGTTCAACATTCTCAGTTCAGATAATTATGTTAATATTAATGGATATTAATTTCTGTTTATTTCACAAATATTGTATTAGGAAACTAGCTTTCAAATTCACACCTCACCAAACGCTTTTCAACAATGATTTGTTTCATTAATTTTATCAGCTGCATTCCTTATTTTTTTACAGCACGTTCTTTGCTGAGAGACATTAATCCGTGATAGAGCATCCTAAAAGTCTGTGCAGAGGAACCGAGCTAATAAATGGCTGCGTATAGGCTACCCACCACTGCCAATTTTTCAGTTTGCAATGTGGTTGGGGCACGTAACAAATTTCTGGTTTTTTAATTTTTACTTTAAAGAAGTCTTGAAAAATTTCTGTGCATATTTTCTCACTGTTTTAACACACGCATGAGCCCTCAACATTCAAATGCCAAATTATGTGTGATATGGGTTAGGTAAGAAACCCTACGGTATTATTTTTAGAATACCTATAAAAATAACTAACACAGTTTAAAGTCAATGTCTTAGTCAAATATTCAGTGCAGAATTAGTTTTTATCTGAATTCAATATCCACCATTTCTGAGTTTCTCACTAATAAATAAAAAATGCTAATGGAAAGTGAACAGGAAAATATTCTGCATATGCTAAATTGACCTTATATTCAAAATGCAAAAATGCTTGTGCCACGTGTTTAGTTGGTTAAAAAAAAAGTGCGTTAATGCTTACACCTGAATGAAAAAGAGAACAGTGCACACATTGCTATTTAAAATGTTTTCTTTAAAATCTCAGGCTTAGAAAATCTCATGGCCTTCTCTATAATGGCAAGAGCAGAGAGGGGTAGCTGATGCTAAATGTTGTTTCTGATTTTGATCCAGGTTCATTCTTACTGATGTAACTGCTCATTTCTGGAGGATATTCTGCTCCTGAGTATCGCAATTTTAGCCTAGGGCCCCCTTCCCCATCACAGGGGACATGGGTGGGCAACTGGCACAAGGGAGCAGCGACTGGTACCCTCCAGCACAGCCAGCTCCGGTTGAGTTACGTCTGGCACATATATTATTCTTTAACACTTGTGTGCCAGTAGGCTTTATGTGCCGTAATCAGACGGCTGCATACGACGTTACACCTCCCAGATGATAAACTCTTTCCCAAAAGGAGCGTGTAAAGCCAAGGCAGGGATGGAGGTCTGCAGAACCTTCTTCCAGGTAAGGGCAAGCCCTAGGTGAGGGTTTTACAGGCTGAAATAACCACCCTAAGCAGAACGCCAAGCTGCTTTTGCTCTGCACTTCCCTGTCAATTTGCTGTGAATGCTCCATTAGGTGCTGAATTCCTCTGCTAAAAACTGGAGATGGAGCTAAAATTCAGGTCTTGCGATCAAACCTCCTCGTACTGTGCTGACTCTCGTGGCTGGCGAGCACGGCCAGCTATGAATCAGTGTGGGAATGTCAATAGTGAAACATTACAATAAAAAATGGGTGCAGTTACATTTTCTCCCCTCCTCCCAGCTTGCTGGGCCAAATTTCTTTGTCTCCCCAAATGTAACTCAAAACCAATGAAGTCAATGGAGAAAACAGTTGACTAGACCCTGACTCAGCCCTTGGCCAGCTTAAACCAGGCAATGCTGTTGAGTTAACCCATGACACATGTCAGTTTACCTTCATCTCCTTCCCCAGAGTAGACAGAGAATCCTACTTTTCATATTTCTTTCCCTGGACCTTGGCCAGCTGAATAGAGGACAAATACGTCAAGCTGAGTCTAAACTACAGGAAAAAAAATGAGCTGCATTTCAACCTTTTCCTCTAGCAGAGTGACAATATAATTCATGTTTATATTCCTGCCTTTGCCACCGTCCTGCTGTTTGACCTTGGGGAAGTCACTTCATCTTTTTGGACCTTCATTTCTCCTCCAGCTCATTTCTTTTGTATTTAGACTAATATGGGGCAACAATAGACTAATGTCTATGGGGCAAAATGTGGCTTACGCTGTGTGTTTGCATTGCTACTACGTAGTGCATCCATCTTCTGGACTTGAGGTCTCAGGCAGAAGTTAAGGAAAGTAATATTACCACAAATATTCCAAGCTATGGGATGAACATAAAGCAACGTACTGTCTCCACGCATGCACACATGCATCAGTATTCCTTGCATGTTTAAGATGACTCAGAAGAATTTGTTCCCGACCACCCAAATTAGCACGCAGCCTCTTTTGTGCAAAGCAGCGCCATGCCCACCAATTCTGCCATGCAGCAGGAAAAGCAAAATGCTCGCTCTGCGCTGAGCTGTGATTGAATTTGTTGAGATTAGACCGGGAGCTGAGCAAACTTGAAATGCCTTCATTTGAGTGAAGCTCCCATTTTTATGGAGATGTTTGGCTGTCTTCAGATCTAATTTCAGGATCCAAACACTCCAATTTCCCCATAAGAATGTGTTCAAACACCGCTTGACTGCTATTCTTCTCCCTTGCTGCAGAGTGGGAAGTCATCACGTCTGATGAGGATTCATTATAAAGTTGACAATTTGCCCCTTCCCTTCAAAAAAACTCAGCAGAGCTTCGTTCCTTTCAGCCCACACCGACTCTCATCCAAAACCTTTCCCTGCTGCTCTTAAGAAACCTAAAATGTCTGAACCGCAGGATTAAACCCCTCCTCGCCCCCTCCAAACAAACAAACAAATAACAAAAGAGGGAAGAAATTATCTCTACGGTAGGGTGATGAACGTAAAAAGCTTATATGTTAATCATTAGCAGAAAAAAATCCCAACTGCTCACACTGCCCTGGAGTCAGAAGGAAAGAAAGGGAGAGCGAAAGGGAGAATACGGACATCGGGAAAAGCAAAGAGGCAAGAGCAAGGAATACAAAGTGCCACTGCCATGAGTGTTATTTGTCTGCTGGGCGGGAGCGCTGTTAGAGCCCTGTCCGGACTGGTTAACTAGATTATTCAACTTTTAAATTCCCGGTAATTCCTGCAGGGAGTCCCCTGGGTTCCAGCTCGGCCGCGCACACCTGGGTGGAGGCCACCCACCTGCGGGCCCCCCCATCGCGCTCTGCCCCGGCTTGCAGAAACGCCGTCGGAGGGCTGGGAGGGAGGACRGACCAAACCGAGCAAGCCCCCCTTCTCCTTTGAAGTCCGTGATCTCCTTTATACCCGTCACTTACTCAGACATTCGTTTCTCCCCATGATGACTATTTGCAAAATAAAGGCGATTTTTTTTTTCATTTATTGTTATTTTATTTTTTGGGTATCCCTGGTCTGGAAGGAGTTAAAGTAATTATCTCTTCGGATGTCCACAGCAGCACCACATCCCCGCTGTGCTCTATCAGAGCTGCCGGGGCAGTGTCAGCGATGACTTCACCTCCGTGCATTGCAGCATTGCACAGTGCCCAACTGCTGGAGTTTGCTAATTTGTGTGTTTTCACTCGAGGCCTGCTGATTCAATCATTTTAAAGATGCCCATTTCTTCCAAGCCAGGGATTTTATGACTCTAAGGATTAGAAGCTGTTATCCCAACAAACCCTGGAGCTCTATATATTCTGATTTTATGGTAAGCTTCACTAATAAACTGTTTAAAACATATGCTAATTGTGTTTATTGTATTCTTTAATTATCATATGTATCATTAAAGATGTACTATCCCGTTTGGAATCCTAATACCTAATGCCCTCCTTTTTTTCCTTTTTCTTTTTTTTTGTACCGTTGCACAGCACTGCATTACTTTTAAAAAAAAAAAAAGAGAGAGGAAATAGTGAGATATATATTTTAACAAGGAAGGCTATTTTCAATTTTCATTGTTTATTTAAAAGTAGAGTCTTTGAATTTAATTTGAAATCTCTCTCCTGAAGAAAGGCAGGCAGGGAATGACATAACAAAACATGGCATTCTGTCTCTGTGCATTTTATTCCTTAATTTATTTTTTAAATATGCCTCCCTATAGTCTATTATGCTTAGTTTTCTGTTTTCAGACTGCTCAAAATGATAATTTGCACAGCCAGGATGGGTTACAAAAGATCAGAATAATTGCCCCCTCATTTTTGTTATAGCTCATTATTCTTATCATACRTACACACACTCATATACACACTCCAGCACGTGCATAATAAATAAGTGTATTATGTATACGTACACCCACCCATGTATACATATGTATATTCTCACTTATTCTTGTGCCCATTTTTTCCCAATTAATTAAGAGTTGTTTTTCCAAAAAAGAGATACCAGTCGTCCAAGCCACGTGAGTAATTTTCACTATTTTGAAGACTGATCTTGATCCTGAATGCGGTTCTATCCTGCCACTTTAAAATGAGGGTTCCTCTGCATAATAAAATCCTCATATTTAGCACTCACAATATATTCCCCTCTACTGACCTGCTCCCAACAGCCGAAACAAGGTCTCCCAGCCCTGTTCGCTACTGATTGCAATGGCCTGCCCTGATTCCTCTGCTGTTTTGATTTGTTTCTTTTCTTTCTCTTTTTTTTTTTTTCTTAACCTGGGAAAATGAATTGGCATTAACATCAGGGCATTTCGTTCACTGCTTAAAAACAAAACAGCAACAAAAAAATCCAAGCGTTTTTCAGCTGCGCAAGTCAAGGAAAAGGGATGCGGGGAGAAAGACGCATGTGCAGTGAGATGGGTCCTTGGTCATCAATATTGCAGATGAGAATAATAAATATGTGCAGACACAAGCCAGCAAAATGTGGGCACGCACGTTTATCACAGGCTCCTTCTTCCTTTCCGCTGGGTCGTGCACGCTTATGTGCTCCAGCCTAGATCTTTAAAATTCTTTTTTCCCCCCACATTTGAGGGACATCCTGGGAAAAACATGAATATCCCAACAGAGTAATGTTTTGATGCAAAAGAATGAAACTACCGGGCTGTTTCGCTGCTGGCGCAGTGGGGAATTTGCTCTCAGGAATTTATCAATCAGACTTTTTTTATTTTAGTTGGTGAAGAATGTTTCCTTTAGGTACCAGATGCTAATGTCACATCATGAATGAAACTGCTTCTGCAAATTGAATAATGTCATTTGCATTCACTCATTCAAAATAACATTGAAAAGCAGCAATGCTGCTCTGTGTTAAAGTTAAAAATCATATTTCCAGGCAAAAGGGAGTGTCTGCTTGGGCATCCAAGCCATGATAAAACAATGGGATTTGGATTCTGATAGAGATCTCTAATATACATGTTAAATAAGTGTTTCATTGAGCCAAAAATGATTAAAAAACCCATATAATTTTGGTTTCTAAATAATGGCAACCAACAGCCTACAGCATCCTCGTCACACAATACACAACTTAATGTTGCGTCAGATCCTCTTTATAGGGGTGCCGGGTGAATTTGGAATAAGCTGCCTGCATATGTGTTGTCGCTTTTCACTTGCTGGGATCACTAAGAACGTCATTAATTGTTTGTTTTGCCTTTTTGCAGATTTAACCCATGTGTGCTTGTTGGTTTGACAGCCTAGCCGCAGGTGTACTCCAAGCTGCAGGAAGAAATAGTGGATTATATCATGTCAAAATAAACCAATTGCTATTAAAGACACCTCAGCCATGTGCAGACCAAGGTTGATTTTACCCTGGCTTCCGTGGGTTTAATATTTCACCCCAGYGCAGGGGGTGTTGGCGTGTCGGGGGGATGTTGGGGAGAGCACGTCCGCCCTGCCTGCACCACCCCAGCCAGCGCAGGTCTGCCCTTGCTGCAGCCCCTGGAAATAATCATTTYGCACAGCCCCAAACAAACTAGAGCATCGCCCTCTCTCCCTATTATATTAATGGATTTTATGCTACTTTTTAAATTACACTGTTTTCAAACATGAATACATTTGAATGTCAGACTCTAGTACCCAAATATAAATGTCAAGACCTCTGTACATCTCTGGCATGTAGGAACTAATTTAATCATCTCAGTGAAGCGATTTCAGTTCAGACAATCACTTTGTTCGAGTGGAAGGGTTATGAAGAGAGTGCACAGTCGCAGGAGAGTGCTTACACACTATTTAGGGCCACGCTTTTTTATAAAAAGAAAACCAAGAAGGGCATTTGTTCACAAGTGGAAATTCCCAGCCCCTGCCCAGCTGATGGAAACTGGGGTAATCGTATCTCGGGCTCAGAAAGATGACATGTGGCACCAAGGAATATTAAATTTCATTTATTGGGGGAAAAATGGGGGGAAAAGTGATGGGAAATGAATTTTTTTTTCTCCTATGATTGGAGAAAAAAGGACAATCTTGTGAAATACAGGATGCCTGGTCACTGTGCGCTGCTCGGCTCCCCGAGTGGGTGATCACGCCGGCTGCGCACACAGATAAAGCGAACGCGGGAGCAAAACCAGCTGCAGCTTCGCATATGGACTGTGGGCCTCCGTCTTCTAAAATTCAGCTTAGATGGTTTCATTCCTCCTTTTTACATACCACATTTAAAAAAAGGCAAAGGCAGTGCAGGCAGTATTTTTTTCCAAGGGATAACTGCTAAACAGGACTAGCAGAAGGAGCTTATTCTCTGTGTGGGCCAGCTACCCACAGCAGTCACGTTACTCAACCATAACCCATGTCTTCAAGCTGTCTTAGGAGGAAGGAAAGTTCCTCCTAAATTTCTGGGGGAGTTTGGATCGGCTGTGCAAAAACTCTCATTGGGGTCATCAGCAGGAGCACAATGATTGTATGGGAAAGACCAAGCAACATCACACCTCCTGTCCGGGGTTTCTGGAGGATCAGAGAGGCTTACGATGAAGTAGCATTGTCGGAGAAAGATGAGAAAGAGCAAGGGGAAGGGTGGATCAGAGCCTGGAGGCTGGGCATGGGGAATGGGATCATGGGGGTGACTGCAGGGATGGTTGGGGACAGCAGATTTAATAAATGAAGGACAAACATCGATCCAACCCGTCCATGTATGTGGGGAATGTTTGACAGTGTCCTTTCCCTGAACGTGCCATCACGCCCCAAACCACAGCTCAGCACAGTTTGCACGGGAGCCGATCCAGTTCCCGAAGAAGTTGCTGGGAATAAGCATGGATTCAGTGCTGATCGCATTCGCCTGTCTTGAATTTAAAACTTCCGGCCCTAATTCTGTCTTCATAACTAGCAGGATTAAAAAGTTAGAACTAAAATAATTTTGCTACTGTTTCAAGCGCCCCCAAACAAAACAACCTAAAAGAATAATCAGAAGTGCAATCCATTTTGGAGAGCTTTGGTGAAAGAGGCTTAATTTGTTGGATTACTTGTTACAATTAGATGCAGTATAGATGATATCAAATTATATTAATAGCTCTAATATTTTGTAAGTGTTAGTATGAAAACTGCCCGGCCTTGATAATGAAAACATGCACAAGCCAGCTTTGTAAAACAATCAAAAATCAATCCGATGTGTCAAGCTGAACATATCAATGAGACAGTTTGCAGTCAGAGGATTTTCTTATGAAGTGCTGTCAACAGTCAACGCTACACTTGTCTGATCCGTCCAGCTCTGCTAAGTGGAAAGATTTCTCTTTTTTTTTAACCCAATAGAAGAGAAAGGAAAAACAGGAAAATGTAAGCCACGGTAATTCATCTCAAGTATCCTGAAGGACAATTAGTAACAAAGGCTAGCTGTGGTAAGCCTGCTCTTTGGTGCGGTTTGGAGATCCAGGGCTGTAATTATTGAGCCATCCTGCTGAATAGCACAATCAATGCTTGACGGCTGCATGGCAGARCGCCGGTGCGACGGCTTGAGCTCTTCTGTAAATGAAACGTCAGGCTGGGGGGAAAGGGGGCCGCTGTGTTTACCCGYGCTTTGATTAGCTTTTAGTGAACAATGAATTTTCAATCGACGCAAGACATTTTAATGGTGTTGTTGGGATCTTTCTTAATAGGAGGTTCGGATGATAGAAAGGGAGGGAGAAATGCACTGGTGAGGGGGATGAATTTCCCCCACGCCGTGCAGGTGCGAGGGACCGGTGTGCACGCATCCAGCCCYGCTCCCCAGCGGCGAGGCTCTTCCCGGCCAGAGCATGGTCCTTGGCACTGGCAGAGCCATGCTGGAAGCAGTGGTCCAGGCTCAGAGCCATGGGACCATGGCACAGTCCTGCCAGCCTTCATGACTGGCTGGGCAGGTGACATGTTTTTACACCTGACTACACATTCTTCTGCCCACAGGTCCTCAAGCCTCCCCCCTCTTGCTCCCTCGAGCACAGCTCTTCCTGATTTGTAACCTCAGGGTTTGTCCCTCTCCCTCTTCCATCATCTTTTCACCCTTTTTCCCCATCTCTCTCAAAAATAAGCTTCTCCCCTGCAGCATCAAGCTCAAGTTTTCAGCCTTCCCTTTAAACTGCTGCCTAACTTCTCACGGACACATCTCTATTCTTGTCATAGAATCATAGAATCATTAAGGTTGGAAAGGACGTCTAAGATCATCGAGCCCAACCGTCATCTCTTACTTCGTTCTTTCACAGCAGAAATGTTTATCAAACTGTTCTTCAAACCTGCCGGTAGCTTCACTTGTCCCTTCAGTTTTCCCAGTACTGCTCCTTGGATATTGCAAAATCACCCCTTCCTCCGTGCGCCGAATGGCCCTGAATGTTCAAGCTCGAGCCAAAGATGTTCTGGGAGAGTTTCGTGAGTGTGTGTCCAGAGATTAGGGACTCTACCAGATTTTTGTTGTTATTCAAAGGTTTCTCACCAGTTGCAAATATTCCAGACTCAGGCACTGTCGCTAAGTGGGGAAGGGACAGGTAAGCCCAGAGGACTTGTTTCCAGCTGCAAACCAGAAGAGCAAACCCACACTGCCAACATACACGCTAAAATTTACTTTTTGCCTGTGTGTAGACCATAACACTCATCCTTTCAGGAAAGGAGGAATATCAAGGTAAATAAATACCTGTAGAATACACCGTACTTTGTCCTTATTTTTATTGCAGCGGTGTCAAACCGCCGCAGCGAATGAAGCAGCCCTGGCTGTGCTAAGCCTGGAGAAGACAAGTGACAACAGGAATACCCAAATGTTTTGGGAATGCATTTGCTGCCTTCACTCAGGCCTCATTCAAGCATACGTTTGCAGCCAACCTGTTCAGCATTAATCCCCCCATAACGAGATTATGCAYGTCCCACCCAGACCCCGCCGACGCCGTAGCTGGTATGTGAGATGCCTGACTCCTGCCATTCAGCTCCGATGAAGAGTTCAGTCTCGTATTTCTTCCTCCAGCCCCAGCAACTGCTCAGCCATTAAGCAAAGCAAAGCTGGACGCCTGTAAGCCGCTCGGGGCAGGCACCATGCCTTCCCCGTAAATCACCACAATGCACCTCCTCAATGGAAGGCAAACTCCGCAGATGTAATTGATTAGTAACTATCAGCTAATTACAGGCTAATCACATGATTATTTTTGCTTTGCAAACTGAATAGTTGTCATGAGATTGAATAATTGTGCGGGGCAATTTTACACGCAGGCACATACTAATGCTGAGTAAAACGGAGTAATGTAAAGGCTGTGTACAGCAGGTAGGATTATTTTATTCCTATTGCTGTATAAGTCCAGTGTGCACATCATTGCATCGTGGGCTTATAGAAGAATGTTTGGATCCTATGCTCCAAAGTAGAACCGAAAGATAAGAAATTGCTCTACCAGCATTACTAGAATTAAACGCAAACCCCAAAACCTTTGGCAAGGCAGCATCTTCGCAGCTCTGCCAGCCCAAAGGGAAAATGTAATGCTTCTGCCCCGCGGAGGAAGGAGGAGGGTTTGGGCTGCCCCCCTCCCAGGAAGGAGAGAGAGGAGGAAAAGCAGAGGCACGGACACACTGCGGGAGCATGCACCAGTTAACCCGGGAACTGGTTTGCCTGCAGCCCACGTAGCTGTCGCAGTGACACAGTTGCACCTGCAATCAAGCGCAAGCATTTCGCCATCCTCCCAAAGCCCGGTCACAAAACGTAGATACGGTGGTTGGAAAAATTTGTCCCTTCATAGCTTATTAAAATTTTGGTGTTGGCAGGAGAGTCAATCAAATCCCAGCAATGCAACCCAAATATTTTTACAGATGGATTGAACATTGTACCAGTAAGCAATTTGAAGAAATTATTTTCTCTGTTGGCAGTTTGATTTGAAAGGCACTCTAGCTTCTGAATATCTCTTTCCTAGAGAAGACGATTAAACGTTTCAAGCCATGTTCAATGCCACTGATTCAGATTAATCAAATGTTGAGGAGATGGGGTTAAAGCTGGAAGATATCATGTTCTCTTTGGGCTCTCAGTATTGTGGCATCAAACCTGTGGGATAAACGCTCCCACAGAAGAGGCCTGTGTTTCCTAAGTTTAATGGAAATACCAACGCTTCCCTTGCCAGGGAATTCTAAAGCTTCCTGCATCTCAGGATTCCTGCAAAAAGCACTGGCACTACTAACATAGGACTGACTGGGGAAAACCCACCCCTTTCAGTGATTTAGAAAAAATAATATAAAGAACCAACATACATCCGATTTAAAAAAATGCTTGTATTAATTAGAAGACACATTTCTATATGAGCCAAGAGCTAGCAGAATGTACACGGGAATATTTTTAGTTTTTATCCAGGAAAAGTTAATACAAGAAACAAATGCCATAAGCACATTCATGAATGTACAGGAGGATGGTTCAGATCCTCAGCTGATGTAACTAAGCCTCCATCATTTGTTGCAACAGAGATACAGGGATGTAAATCCCAGCTGAGGCTTCAGCTGAGTCTATGGAAATACCGTTGATGCCAAGTGGTCACTGGGCACTAACTGGGAAGGACGGAAGCCAGAGCAGGGAGACTGTGTCTCTTTGTATTTCTTCAGGAAATAACGAAGGAAACGTAAGTAGAATACATCTGTAAGGCCATGCTGCTATCAGAGGGCTAGGGTACAAGAAAAACAAYTCAGGCTCCACTCTTGTATTGTAATGTCCTCAGAAGCTGACATCGGAGGCTCAGCCCAAGGCCCCAAATGAGCTAAAAAATRTTTCTGTGCAGGAAAAAATCTCTCAGAATGAGTTACGTTGGTTTTACACGGAGCCGTACATACTCACAGCCTGATATAAAGATAAAAACAAGGRAAAAAAAACGGTTCTTTGTTAGCAGGAATATTTTTGCTCCCAGAAGATAATCTATTGGTAATGCTGCATCTGAAATTAATTTTGAGTGAAACCGAAAGCTCATACATGCTCAGTGATCTGAATTTGGATGAACAGAGACACTTCTCAATCGTTTTCACAATGCCCCCTTCTACCCCTATTTCAGTGTGCACCAGCTAAGCTTTCTTCAGTTTCCAGGTGTAGATTTTTGTAACTGGAAAATATATGTATCATGCAAACTCTTTTTTTAAATATCTCTGGATTTGAAAATCTCAGTGGTTAAACTAAGAACCGTGTTAGAAGTAGAAAAGAAAGGTTGAAAGCTGTAAGTAAGAAAAAAAAAAAAAGAGGAAAAATCAGGGTCACCTGGTTACAGTCACACAAAAGCCACATTTCAAAAAATGTACCCTGTAATTTAGTCAAAATGGAAAGGACGGGAAAAAGGTCAATATTGTTTTAAATGAGACTAACAGCTTCCTTTATGTAATGGGTGAACTCCGGTGTGTTTCCGGATGATTGGCAATTTAGCAGCTCAGAGAAAAAAAAAAGGTTAAACTTATCAGCACACAAAAGCGCCAGCAATTTATTTCTGTCACTTTCCTACAAATTAACCTATTTTAAGGCATTCTGAACCTCATCAGCCAGCCCAGGTGTGGTCGGGAATGAGGGTCACCACCAGGTCCACATGCACGGGGGGGACGTGACAGCAGCCCTGGGAGGCGGCAGCCACGCAAAGGAGCTCTCGGGATGGAAGACGAGTCCGATGAGGAGAGGGCTTCTATTTACCGAGAGGAAAATAAATGCTCAATGCTTTCCCAAATGAGCAAGGTTTGGTCAGCCCGAACACTAATGTGGACCCCAAGGTCTGATGCTCTGCATCTATCTGCAAGCCGGGAAGGTGTAAGGGATGGATGCTCCAGGGGTATGAGCTCGCATAGATCTGGTACATCAAAAAGTATTTAAGGACCTGGATCCTGCACTGAACAACCCTCAGCTTTCAAACCCTGAGGACTACGCAAAGAATACGGACAAGCAGAGAAAAGCATGTCGCTAACCCTGTCCCCTCACACACCTTTGCTCATCTAGTTTGGAAACCTTGTCATATATGTGCACGTAACTGGGTTTCTTAGGCTGCAATCCCTAGAGACAGCACAGAGAAAACACCCTCTTCTGCAGCCGTGGCATCTGTCTGCTCTGCTGTCTGTCTGTCTGTGGGGTTGAACGCGTGTTTATAGCTTTATGGGCAAACATAAGGTTGGGGTCCCATCAGCGGTGGCAGTCTCAAGCGGAGGGGTGCAGGAGGTGGGGTGGCACACAGCTTCAACGTGTGCCCAGGCAGGGAGGTTCCCCCATCATCTTATTTTTTTACAGAGCAGCTATTGATCAATCCCCATTGATTTTCCCATGAAATTGGCTTGGCTTTCAGCTGCGTCCTTTACCGGTGGGGTGTCTCGGTGGAAGGACGAAGCAGGACTGAAGAAGGGACGGAAGAGAGATGGTCAGCAGCAGGAGTCGGGAAAGGCTCCTGGCATCGCAGCTGCATGGAAATGGCCTGGGAGAGCTGGAGAAATGGTACGGATGGAGCCAGGGAGGGGGCTGAGCGGGAGGGCACGCTTGAACCCACCTCCGAGAGCCCCTGAAAGGCACAGTTGCCCACAGCGGGGGAAGGAAAAAGCCAGAGCAGAAAAGTAACATTTTTTTCCATCAGCTTGTATGAGAGACATGGGCTTCTACGAGAGACACCAGCTTAAATGAGACCTTTAGCATTAACATTTTCAAACAACAGTTGGTCTTTCCTTTCCATGCTAATTACAGCCTTTCTGAAAGACCAGGGCAGGGCCTCCTGTCACCCCGTGTGTACCGGGGCTGGGCAAGGCTGTCTTGCACAGCACTCTGCAATTTCAACAGAAAATAGCATAATTAATTTAAACATAATAGCTACAATTTTCAAGAGGACCAACATGAAAGGCTAGTGGATTGAGGCTCCTGTACCATCTGTGGCCAGAAGTTTCCACGGTCTAGATGCCGAGAAGTGTGGTAGTACCGATCTTCATGGCGAGGTGCTCAGCGCTCTGAAAATCGGGTATTTTTACCTGGTGCCGCCTCTCAAAGGGAACATTAACGGCTTTGAGCTAAATCACTGAGTCTCACAGTTGATAATGCTTTTAACTGAAGCAGTGGTTTTCCCTTTAAAATACACCTTGTAGATAAAGCAGCGTCTTTCAATATCTGGATATCTTTTAGTGTCTATTTTAAATACAAGGATGCTTGACTGGCTGCTCTATACCGTAACAAAGCTCTTAAAGATTCTTCCAGATAGATCCACAGGTGAATCTGCCAGTGAGTTAATGAGCAAAAGATGCTTGACACAGTAATATTTTGATCTTTGGGATTTCCGTGAACATTTATGGGCCCTTTTTCCTTCTCTGACCATTTAAAACATCACTATCAATGGATCTCCTTCATACCCAGATTACAAATAAATACTGCCTGATAGCAAAATGCTGACCTCCAATTAACAGCAAAGACAAGACCCCTGTAAGACTTACAGGAGTATGATTTCAATTCAGACCATTAAAATATTTCCACTACTTCTGCTTGATCCTTAATGCTTGTTTTCTTGAATACCTGAAATACCTGTTTTCACCTGCTATAGACACCGTTACCTCTGCCATCACCTCTTGTGGTGCAATACTTACTCGTGTGAGTACTCCCATAGAAGATCCAGAAAACCAGACTGAAAATATGAGCTATTTGCAAGCGGTGGGGGCAGCCTTTAAAATTTATCTTTTAGATCTAATTAATACAGCTTAATTATCTTTTAATAAAAGTGGCAGTCATAGTAAGAATAAAATATGATGTAAGCAGCGTCAGGAGGAATGGGCTGTAGATTTCCAGCAAAGTTTTCAGGGTCAGGTAAAGTGCCTGGTGTAGGCAGTTAGAAAAGACCAGCTTAGGAAAAGAATTAGGAAGGCTGAATTTTCACTTGCTCTTTTTCCCCCTCTGGTATGAGATAGTCAGGCGGCAGCTCATGTTAGCAAAACATTAACTTCCAGAGGCCTTTAATAACGGCCTTCAGTGATCCTAGAAATGCTAAGAGGGCCAATTTTGCAGTCTAGGGTATTTGAATCAGTAGCTTTTCATATTGCAGTTGAGGCATAAATAGCCATTGTATCTGCTGAAATTATTTTGATCAACTTATGTATTCACCAAGTGGTGTCACTACCACTGTTCTCGCCATAGCAGTGCTGGAGGAGCTAAGATTCGAGGAACTTGACAGGATAATTAAGTATGAAAGCAGACTGGATTTAGCAGGACCCCAGTGAGTCAACAATCCTGATTGTTTCATCATCTCGGCTTTGTGCTGTTCATATCTTATCAGATTAGATAACAATCTGGTATAGCTATGAGTTGAATTACCATGTTGAACTGCACAGTTAGACCACATGAAAAACATCAATACACATTTAAATAATCCCATTTTCAAACTCAGATAAGAAATGGCCAACCTCTACAAATCAAAGGCATATCCTCAGGCTAAAATAAAGAGTGGTCTGATTACCTATTCAGTTATATCAAAGTGCAACAATCAAATGCTATTGCCAATGTAACGCAAAGGCTCTTATAGCAGAGCAGTGACACGACTGCCTCGTGACAGCAAATTTCAGAGCTAAAATTCACAGGTGGCAAATTTCAAAGGTGAGGAAAGGATGTAGCCAGGTAGCTCCCACAGAATTGAAGGCTTTCAGTGTCTCAGAGCCTCCTCCTCCTCCACGTTCCTCCTTGCAGCACTCACAAGGCTGTTGTTAGCCTTCGGTGCAGAAGCTCAGAGCGTCTCCAGGCAGCAGGTCCCCCCTTTTCTAACCTCTCCATTACCCTCCCTGGACACAGAGTCTCTGTTACCAGCCCACGCACACAGGACCTCTTGTTCCTCCTGCCCTGTCTTCTCAAAATGATCTACGCTCTCCCAGAAGTCCCATCTTACAGGCTTTTCCACTGGAGACTCCCCGCAGATGCAGGTGGTCAGATGTGACCTCCTGGGAGGTGGCCGGACCAGGGTACCTGTAGGAGCTTTTCCTGCAGCATCTCTGGGGAAGCGGTGGTAGGTGACAGGCTTGAAGGATCTGGCCAACCTGTGAGGCACACAGATGCTCTCACATCCTGGGCAGCATGCGAGGAGTCTTGGGGACCTTCCCTTGGCTCTTCCCTTTTCTTCCCTTCTCGTCTATAACAATATGAGAACCGATCAGAGTTTCTACTTGCACGAAGGTAAATTTTCCCAAGTTGCCCTGTCTTTAAAAGGCTCTCATTAAAAGGGTTGCGCTCTCTCTTTTTTCCTTATTCTCTCTCTCAAAAACTTAAAACACAAAGCTCCATCACTTTGATCTCATGATCTCATATTTCCTATTCTCAGTAATGCCATGGCACACGTAATGTCTTCTCTTTAACAGGGGATGGAGGACTTGAAGGGCCGTGCTGTTCCATCAGATTCACACAGCTGGGAAATGTATTAATGGAAATGAAATTATTTCTGATTTGTCCTGGGTTGAGAAGAGAATTAAGCCTGGAGAAGTTAAGTTTGAGACGAATATGTGGCCCTCTTAATTACAGTCACAGTTTCTACAACCCCGCCAGATCCTGATGCTGCATGAAAGCTGGGCGAAATTCTGCATTAAGAACCCTATTGTTGAGAATTAATATTGAACCAAATAAAAATTAAATGGGAATCAATTTTAAGTACTACCAGTCATTCCCCTTCCTTCCTTCTTCTTTCCCCGCCCCTCGCACATTATCCTCTGATCTTTTATGCAGCTATTTGCAAACTAACCATTAGTTGTCAGTCTCCAGCCATGCACTGCGAGCCGGCAGCCGGAGGATCCCGCGGCTGCTCCGGGAGCAACCTGGCTCCCGTGCAGCCACCAGCGCGCTCGCAGGAGCGTGGAGAGCCCACGCGAGGACACGCATGACCCACGGGAGCAGGGAACCACAGTCATTAATCAAGGATCCCTGGAAATAACCGAGTAACAATCCCAAACCTGAGCCCCTCTCTTCCCACTCTGCTTCCAGCCCAAAAGCAGCCGGCTGATGTGCAACACGGCCAAGCGGATGAGCTGATTTCCAGCTGTGGCACCGAAACCTGTCACGGCATTGCCAGGGTTGAGGGAACGGCAAGTGCCGAAGCAGCGTCGTGCCAGGGGAGGCTTTTGCACTTTAGTTTTCGTCAGTGGAAAGCAGAAAGAGTTGGGGGAGGAGAGGGGCATTAGCTATTTTTTCACACATTTGGCCAATTATTTTCAAAATTTCCTTTGCTGAAAATGCTTTTCGATCACAACATTCTGAGAGAAAACAGTGAAGGAGCATATATTTTCCATAAATGTTTAGATTTCAGTACAATAGCCCATTGCATTTTATACATTTTTCTCAACTGGATAACTCTTAGCTGGGTTTGCTCGGAAGCTCTTTGGCTGCAGATTAGGTCCCACAGCAAAGAATATCTGCAGATTTCCAGAATAAATGGAAGCTGGCTTGGCAATGTGCATCATCCTCATGCTGAAACGACCAGTCTGCAAGATGCAAGTCGGGATGGTAATAAATATGGGCTGTGGATTTTCCGGGCACCCATCTTGAAAAAGAGCTTGCTGTAGACTAATAGGAAAGGAAAGTGTCAGAGTGAAAATACCTCTGGTGTGCTGATGCTGGAAGAAGATGTGTGAATAAACCATAACTTGATCTGTTAAACTGTTATCTGTTCATGGCTTATATACCCTTCAGGACATGGTTCATCTGACCAGGAATGGTCAGAGAACAATTTCCCTCAAGGGGCACAGTGTAAGCTTTGAGAATAATTGATTTTTTGAATGGTGGCCAAATTGCAGGGATGTGTGCATCTGTACTTCATTTTGGGTCAAACGGAGCACGTTGCTCAATGCAAAACAAAACGTCCGATTCCTAAACCTTCCTTTAAAATAAAATTTAGCCAGAGCTGAAAAGAAACCATGATTTTGAAATTTTGGAAGTATATCATTTAGGAAATTTCTAAAAAAATCTTATTTCAATGTTTTCACCTTTGCCAGCTAAAATGACTTATGAATCCAAGCCATGTTTAGTGAACAGTTTTGATTAATGTTGAATCCAATTTTTAGCGACTAAACCATCCATCCAGCGCATTCCCTGGGAGAGTCAGTTGTGACGGTGATTGGAGAAAAACCCAAATCCAAAAGTCGCAATCGGGGACGGTGGCGTTTCGAACCCGCCGTCTTTCCAAGGACAGAGGAGGAGGAATTCAACTCCTGGCTCCACGTAACTCGGAGGGTTTCCCCTGCGATGCTTCCGGAGCAGATACTCGGAGCTCTGCTTGGTAGCACGTGAACTCTCAGCCCTTCATTCTTGTCTCTTTTATGGGTGTTGGCACCATAAACCAACATTTTCCCTTACAACTTTCCCAGCACCCTTACATGACGCAGGTGCAATGTCAAGAGATCAGACAACTCCTCAGTTATTGTTTTTTCCCTCCGAGCTTTCACGGGTGCCCTCGTTCAAAGTGGTGGCCACGGGAGATGACGCAGAAGCACACCTCCTCCGAGTCTCGCAGGCTGGGTTTTGGGATGATCTTAAGGGTCTTTTCCAGCCTAAATGATTCTATGATTCTAAGCTGGGGAATTTGGCTGTGCAGCTCCTTAGGACTGTCAGACCTCGTTATATTCCCCAGGACTCCTGCATATTAAGGTTAGAGAGACGTTTCCAAAACAAGGGGCAAGATACCAAGGAGATAATTATGGACGGGAAACAGAGATTTTTTTTTTTTCGTTTAAAAATGTATTGATATATACATTGATGAGCTAAACTGACAAGCTGTGCTTGAGAAAGGAGTAATTGCATCTTTAATAATATTAAACCTGACACCTGCCTTGGCCGATAACACGCAGTCCTGACACTACTTAGCTAACAATTAGGACACATGAAAAGGATGAAGGGGAAAACAGTATTAAATTGAATCTGCATTTTAAAGAACATAAAAATAAAAAGAAAGACTGTTAATTGTCTAACACTTTGTTAATTCAATCAGGCATGCAATTTAAAAATAGCTTTGCTTTTTCACTGAAAGAGGAATTAATTACAATTTCTTCCTGAATCCCATATAGCAGAAAAAATATTTAGGACAGCCGCGGTGCTCTTAGAAAGGCTGTTTATTAATAAAAGCAGAAAACCCCAATGCTAATTGGTATCATAAGCACAATTAGAAGAGATGTTGTCCTCCATTTGAAAAAGAACAGAGCGCTACATAGCTGAAGGATATTATTGCAAAATGATAAACTGTTCAAAGGTACAAGTAAAGAAGAGGGTCTTTTCTTTAATGGTAAAATGCCATGTTATCTTGTTTAAATGGCATAACTTTGCAAAAGACGCCATAACATTTCAACCTTTTAAAATGTCAGTATTAAAAAATACGTATCACAAATAGCTTCTTTATACACGCCCTTTTTTCCCCTTTCCTTCTTTGTTTTTTTTTCCCTTTTTTTTCCTTTTTCTCTTTTTTTTTTTCTGAAGGGCTTATGTAGAACTTGCAACTTCAAAGGAAAAAGGAAAGGAAACAGCAAAGATGGTTCAAGGTGATCTTGAGTCTCGCAAAACGTAAATAGATTTAGAAGCAAATTTGGCTTTGCGGGGTTTCTTTCCCTCTGCGTGCGTGTTTGTCTGTGTTTTAAATAAAAAACACATCCATCCTGCCAGCTGGGTATATATTGTCTCTAGCACTGAGGGTCTGAAATGGGAGGTCCTCGCTCTGCCGAGCCCTTTCCCGTCTTGATTATACAGAGAGCCAGTGTAATGACACAGGGTGCAATGCAGACCTACGCAAAGGTGCCAGGAGGTTGGGGTTATTTATTTATTTCTTGGAAGGGCACCTTAATCATCACCACCATGCTGCTTACCCCTCTTTTTTTTTTTTTTTTTTTTTTTAATCTTTGCAGTCACACTTGGGTTTCTTCAGGGAAATAAATCTGTGGCTCAGTGTAACAAGAGAAAATTATTTTTTCTCAGTTTGCTGCCTGAACACGGTGAAACATTTTATGATCACCTGTGTCTAGCAACAATGGTGACAAAAAGCAAAGGGGGAAAGAAAAGAGACAGTAAAAATCCCTCATGCAAGTGTTAGAAGCTGGCTGGATGGCAGAGCGTCCCTGTTGTCGCAACGGATAGGTGAGTGTGCAGAAGAAGTTGTGAGGGATTAACCAGAAGCAGGTTGAGTCAGTCCATGGCTGGCAGCAGGATTTGCTATTCTTGATTTCTAGATTTGATCCAGCTAACTAGTGGCCAAAAGCTCAAATGGACCCCTTAAGATAATTTTTTTGGTGGAAACCCTTCTTCTATTCACCCAGGAGTTTTGCAGCTGATTTCAATGGGGTCACGATTGTGCTTTGGCTGTGGACATCTTGCTGGAATAGGATTAAAAAGTAAAAGGGAGGTGAGGACTCCCCCACCCCTAGATTTCTAAAGATTGCTGTGTAGGACTGGAGGAAAGTAGGGAAGTTTGAGCTGCCATTCTTGGTTCTGCACTGGACTGGCTGGATAAACTCTGGTTTCAGTCCTGCACATCGAGCAGCACCGTATGCGCCTTCCACTTAAAGAAAACAACGACAACAAATCTAAGAACCCCAAACCAGGAGTTTTGGTATAGTTACATCTGGAATATTCTGCAAATAATCCATCAACACATAYATCTAAATGTATGTGCGTGCATACGTGCATATACATATAGACACATATATATACACAATATATATACACACACTCTCACACATATATATATGTATATATACATATACAATTCCCTAATTTAATGCTATATAGAAAACCACACGCTACTGTTACACTGGGTATCTGAGAACACAAATGACTATAACTTAACTTGATCTGTGTTTTTTTGCAGTATACCATTGCACCTCTATCAAATAATCAATGGCATTGCATATATGCAAGATAAGCATATGCATTTATCTATACATATATAACATGTTATATCTATACATATAAATGGATTACTTACAAAGTATTTCTCAAAATATAGTGACAGTTCATCATATTGAAGGTGCAGTAGTCTGGTTAAAATGACACTGTGGAGCCCCTAGGGTCTTTTTTAATAAATATATTTTTGGCTTCTGCCTTCTGGAAATCTGCACCAGGCTTTGAAACTCCTGAAAAATTGATTTGCTTTTTTATTGCTGCTTAGCCCCCACTACAGGCTGGACATATTTTCTTCTTTTAATTGAATCTGCCCGTTACACTGCACAAGTGCCAGGACATCAATTTAATATCTAGATTTTTGTGAGCTTTCAAACGCACAAAAAAACTTATTTAATATGGTTGGATGTTTCTATTTTGCTTCTCAGAGTTTTGATTTGTATATTAGCATTACAGTAGCTGTCCAAGCTGTGTGATATTCCTTGGGAGAAAAAGATATAACACACTAGAGGAATTTTTTTTTTTGCTGCTGCTTTCCTGCTGTAGCTTATCTTCTTAACAAAGACAGGACTACAGTGGGTTTCACAATCTGAGTAAAAGCACTTTATCTGAGAGATGCACCAATGGGTAAGAACTGAGAGAAGATAAACATCCCCACATCAAGAGGCACCGTGCTGCATGAAAGCGGTACAGCAAGGAGGGATGCGCAAAGGCTCTCGAGAGCAGCGAGGGAGTCTCTGGCACCAAAGGGGGGTTCTGCCCTTCACCGCTGCGATAATCGTCTCGGGGACAAGTGCTCACCTTGCAAAAGTTAAAATCATGCTTGAAAAAAAAAAACAAACGGCAGAACAGCAACCTAACAAAAACCCAGAGAGCCCAAAGTGCCTGATCCCAGTTATCAAATGAGGCTGGGAGTGGTGGAGTCACTTGTTTGCAACAATTGCTCATGCAATACCGTGGGCAAACAGGGGCTGGGATGAACATGGGAGCTCAGGAGCAAGAGCTTCTTAGTCACGTGCCCAGGCAGGCTTCGACTGGGTTTGAAGGAGTTCTTGCACCCCTCAGGCCTTCAAGTCCACGAGTAACGTGGACCGTCCCGGTGATGGAGTGGGGCAGGACCGGGTGGCTGCATGTGTTCTAGGTCGGCTGAAAAACTTTACCCACATGAATGAATTAAACGTCTTGATTAACTTCTCGGAGAAGGAAAAAATAAGCGGTATGAGGCAAATGGAGCTTAAGGTACTGTCTACAATAATTTCCCTTTGTGTAATTGATGTAGTTACTTCCTTGAAAATCCCTTATGCAACAGGCATGCTGGAAGGGTGCAAAGCAAGACTTACATTGCTCATAGTCTGACTGAGTCTAGAAAATTACCAGGGCAAAGAAGATTGGTGTGCACAAAGAGAGTTAGACCAGCACAAGCTTCTCTGGTGCTCAGAGAGGCTCTAGACGTGTGCTCCTATTCCTAATTCTGGAGTGCTCCTGAATCCAATCCTTTATTTTACTCACTGAATTATTATTTCAGGGTTTCATCCATCATCTGTTGAACAGGAGCAGGACAATACCCTCAGAGAAGCTACGCTTCCCCAGAGTGCCCCTTTACAGGCTGCGCAGTGCATGGCTCTCAGATTGCCATCTGGATTTAGAACAAATAACCCAATGTTAAGAAACTTTGTTTAAAATATTTTGGCTTTGTTCTGCTGTCATACAAGCCCGCTAAATAAGTATATTGTACTGGGGCAAAAAGAGATATTCATTCATACTGCTGAGTCCACGTGTAATTAAGGTAAGGCAGTTGTACACCGGTGCAGTCAATCGGTATTAAGGAGTTTCCACTTGTGCATTACTTTGATGTAAACCCTTTTCCCCACTGGATCAGAAAAAATCTCAGCTTCAGCCAACTGTCTGCTTCCAAACCCAGAACAAAGCGGGGCCTCCACAGTCCCAGAGAGAAAAAAAAAATTACACATTAAATGAATCTCAGAAATAAAAACAAATGCCAGAGTTATTCCAACAGGGTTGTATCATGTGCCAGTGATATTCCTGGGCAAGGAGGGGGCAGCCCTGGAGCAAGTACTATTCATTATTATTGATGAATATTCTCAAGAGAAACAGAGGATGTTGCTTAATAGCTTGATCTAATATGCCATCAGAGAAGAGGGAAAAAATAGAGTGAAAGATATCCTCAAACGCAAAAGCTAAGGAATCTTCTGAGCTGTGGCTGGTCTTTTAATTACCCATGCTGTGAGGGAGGAACACACAAAGAAGAAGATGGCTTCAGTGAAAGTCCTTTGAGATGAAGTCCTTTTAGTAAGGCACTCTACTTGTTAAAGCTGTAATAATGTCACCTGGAGGTTAGCTTTTTTATTAGGACTTAGAGTCACAGGAACATTTAACACACACTTGTGCATCTAATTTGCCGTACAATTGGTATAACTACCTGTGCCAGTTGGGGAGGTGCAGGTAGGAGCCAAAATATTTGTGCAAGGAATTATTAGGTTTGTAGAGACAATCAGAAAAAAGATGGGAAAAAGCAAAGGTCAGAAGAAGATCTGGCTCTGGCATGGAGTAGATATTGTGCAGACAGAACCAAGGATGATCAGAGAAGCTTTGGGGAAAGCAACACCTATGGCCAACAGACCCACAGACATGGACATGCTGCTCCTTTGCAGAGTAAGAGATTTTTTTCCTGTAAGTCATATGGATGACGGGAAGAGTAAAGCCAGATGATATGGCACCTTAGCGGCTGGTCAGGCAGGTTCAGAGGTGCCCAGAGGTACCTGCTTATCTGCTGTCCATTCTCCAAAATCATTCAAACAGTGGATCCAGTTGCAAGAGAAACCCTGAGTTACCCACAGCCCTTGAGGCACCTCTCTGCAACGTCTCTGTAGGATGTTTCCTCAATGCATCTCTGACAGCTGTGCGGACTTGCAAGCTCTGTGGACCACGAATTCCCCCATCACAGCCTCCCACATCCCTTTGCCCTGAGTGGGGACCCAGAAAGTGCCCTGGGTTCTGCTGGGGAGCAGCGGGCTCCTGGGGGACCTTGCTGGGGATGCTCTGCCACCTGTACGCAGGGCTCCCAAGCCCCACATACCCATGAAACCCCTCCCCAGCTGCCTGCAACAGTGGAGGACCACACCAGCCAGCTGGCAGACAAGGAGAGCGGCAAGCAAAGCAGGCAGAGGAACCATTAGGAAAATATCTCTGGCACAAAGCCTGGCAAGCGCATGGTGCCAGCGCACAGGGAGGCTGCGGGGAGGAGGGGCTGCAGGATGCTGCCGGGACTGGCCCCGAGGTCTGGGTGACAGCAGGGTTCCCAGCCTTGTCCTTGATTTGGCTACCAGCTCCACTCATTCCCATGGAGGCCGATGTCCAGGCTACGGTGGCGCAGCTCCTTGGGCTTTAGGGAGGTTTCTGCAGCGAGGAACGGGCGTGAGAAGAGACGCGAGCTCAGGGTTTCGAGGTAGGTGCAGGAGTGGAGCTTGCAGGGCACCGGCCAAGGGAAGGGGACAGGCAAGGAGCCCTCTCCCTGCACTGAGAAAKGTAGGGAGACACTGGATTAGCAGTACCGGCTGCTAGAAGTTAATGGTCTACAGGGTGACAGCACCCAAATGACCCAGGCTGGACCATCTCCTGCCTGCTGCCGTACGGATTCTCTCTGCTCGCACCGCCCCGTGCCACCCCTTGCTCTGTCAGCAGCAGGGAAAAATCGGTGCCTGGTTCTCTCCTCGCTCACAGCTCATCTCCCCCCACTGGTTTTGTTAAATGCAGCACATTTCCAAAGCACCAGATTTTAATTTCAATAAACTCTGTAAGAAATAGATCAGCGCTAAGGAGGGGAGCAGCCACAGGAAGTGAGTTTAACTGCTCGGCTGCAGAATATTAATAGGATAGAATGTTATTAGAATAATTTTTCACCGTTTATTAGAATAATTTTTCATCATGAATAATAAATTAATAGAATAATTTAGTACCACTAGCCCTCTCTTTGAAAGGGTGTTTTATTTAAAAGTAGCTTGAAAAGTGGCGTTTGGGGAGGTGGCATGGGGAGCAGACCCAGGGTGGAGGAGCTGCAAGGCTGCACCGCACAGGGACTCTCCGCTTGCCTTTATCCTCCTCAATTTGGGAAACCCAACCAGGTGGGAAACCCATCGCTGCCRATGGCTCTGTGAGGGTCTTGCTTGGGGCAGGAGACGGCTGGACCAGAGGATTCAACCCCTGGGACCCTGCAGCTCAGGCCTCCTCCTGCCCAGCTGTGTACCACCACGCATCCTCCGCGGCTCCACATCCCAGTGGAAAGTCCGTCTTTCCTTCCAGCAGCCTGGGAAATGGCCACATCCACTCCCAGGTACCTTTACGTGGCTTTAACCCCTTGCTTCCCTATCTTGCTGTGGGATATTGATATATGGCCCATCGTGGTAGATTTGTGCAAGCCAAGAGGTCCCTCTCTCTCTCTCTTTTTTTTTTTATTTGCATCTGTGTAGAAGATAATCATTCCTCAGAAGGCTATTCACACCACAAAAGCACAATGACATTATTCTCTCCCTCTCTCTCTCTTTCTACTGTTTTACTCTACAACTGACAATTAATGTTAGAAAGAACATGAAATGGAGGAGAAATTACAGCAATTTATCAACTGAAATTATAGGTGTAGACACATGTCAGCAGTGGAAACTGTTTCTATCAAAATTAAAGTATTTAGAGATTTTCCTCAAATTTCAAATTATGCAAATCCCATTTTTGTGATACACTGGTACTGTAGCTTTAATTGCAGGATTACCAGCAAGCTGCGAACTGCACTTGTAACCAGGATTCAGCTCTTCAGAGAGCACCTCCCTTCTCTAGCACATCTTATTAATTCAACAAAGTTCCCATCTCTTTAACAAATTAAATATGTTTTGCAGAACAGGCAGCGGTTTTCTTGGTTTCAATCTGTCACGAAGGACCCTGCTGTTTGCAGAGGTTACTCGACAGCTGGATGAACAGACAGGTTTGAGTCCAAACATGGATTCAAATGCATATTTATACATAAAACATATTTATACAACAACATTGCAGGAACAGCTTGCGCTGCTGAAGTTTCTACAAGTCCCTTTACGGTGAGGACACTGTAACCAAAGATGGAGAAGGAATCTGGATTTCAGCTTCTTTCTCCAGGTCTTTCTGGATCAGTTAAAGCTGCTCTGTGGCCCCAAGGAGATCACGGATGCTTCCACGAGGATGGAGCTTGCTTTTCCCCTAGAAATAACCCACGTGGCTGGAAAGCCCCGTGCCAGCAAGCCTAACAGAGTGTGCTCCTGAAAAGCTGTTTGATCACTGCCAGCCTAATTAGAAGGCACAATATTCAGGATGTTATTTCTCTTCCCTTCCCCCATTTTATGTTCCTCTGATACTGCAAAAGGAGCCAAGGATGAAGCATAGGAGCAGGCAGTAGCTAGGAAAGGCATTTGCATGGTAGAGAGTGCCAGGAGACTGCCGGGCCGCGGAGGGGAGATTTGACGTGCCCGAGCCCAAGACATCCCTTTGCTGCGCAGCCCGCTGGGATGCTGTGGGTCCACTCACACCCTCCACAGAGCCAGGACGAAGCAGAGCAGACGGGAGGAGAGGAGAACATGTTTCATCTCCAGAGGAGAAGCAAAGAAAACTCTCTGGGTAGCTGTTCTGTAATGCCAGGCATTGCTGGGGAAGGAAAGAAAACATCATTTTCTCAACTTGCCCTATGGAAGAAGAGTGGGGTTATACTCTGCTGCATCTGCCAAGTCATGGGATAGCCTCGGGGCACTGACACCTGGGATACCTGTACATCACAATATTTAATCTCAGTGGACCCTTATCATATACCCGAGTGCAATGCTCTAGCATCAAGCTGTGTTTTTTAGGCGGTTTGCAATGATGCTGTTTAACGCAAGAACATCTCCAATGCTGTTCAATGCATCCGTGTTAAGAGACACCATCCTACAGACACTGGGACTGGAAATCCTTTCTCAGACTCAACTGGAAAGATATAAAGCCTGGCTGTAGAAGAAGGCATGAAATTGGTAGAAATTGTGGCAGGACTATGAGCTCCATGTAGAGAGGCATGGACTTTACACTCAAAAGCAAATTTGGGCTGGATTTTTCATGCACTTGGCTTGTTCATCGGCTCACTGGATGGGTGACACGCAGCCACCCTGAAGAACACTGGAGATAAGCTAGCATTTAATTCCCCTTTCTTGAGCGTTCTGCCAATGACGAACTAAATCGATACCAAAGTAAAAGGTGGCACAAGCATGCGAGGTGCATCAAATATTTCATTCGAACCCCTGTTCTGATAACAACCTCCAGGCGCTGCGGTGGGGTGTGGGTGCTGCACCCCGCCGTGGCTGTGCTGTCGCACCCATCCAGTCCCAGCAGCCCTCGCTCTGCCATCGGGCATGCATTTTGCACGACCAGTCGTACACCTGCTACTTTTGAAAACTCCTCCTTCCCTGGCTTCTCTACCACATCATGAATTGCGCGGTAGCTATTGCACGGTAACATCCAAGCTACGACCGGTGGGTCTCCCTAACCAATGGGTTTCTTTTAATATTTTTTCATGTGGCCAGCCCAAGACACAACCAGATGCCTGGGATCTATTTGCATATGCCAGGCAATGCAAGGCTTCTGACAGTCACTGTATCCAACTTCAATAACCATGATATGCTCCATCTGCTGACGCCCCAGCATAACAACGGTGGGGAGCTGTACTGCCAGAGGCACTATCCTTTAACAGCTGAATGGCTGAACAGCTGGTAAATCATTGAAGGACACTTTTCATAGAAGAGCAGGGTTGTTGGCCCCGCTTCTTCTCGCACACACGTCGTGGAGCGGAGGCACAGGAGCCACGTAAGCAACGACATGTTACAGGGGCAGCCTTAGCGAAAGCGTCCGTGTCCTCTGCACCCCAAGTAGCCACGAGCCGAAGAGAAGCTGATGAATTGGTTCATGTAAAAGGAGCAGTTTAATCGGAAAAATAAGTTACCTGCAGGCCACCATGCATTCAGATGGGGTAGAATGTAACCTTGTTAGGGATCCAGTGATGATGCTCCCCGGGTACCAATAATCCTCACTGCTGCTGTTTGTAAAAAGAGTGACGGTGTTTGAGCTGAGCACCCGGGAACAGGGAAAGAGCCCAGAGACAGCCTTGTCCCTCTGTGCAGGGGTGAGGAACACCACCCAGCTGGGCTCCCTCAGCAGGCAGCTCCCGGCAGGTTGCAGGATCAGGCTATTTGGATATATATTTTGCCATGCAGGGAGGAATGGAGATTGCTGATCAACTGCACAAGGATGGCAGCAGGGGCTGCTGGATGGCACGGTGGAAGCAGGGCGATGGGTGATGCTCAACACAGAGCTCCTGGCTGGGCTTTGGTTGGTGTTATCCTTCTTTTTTTTTTTTGAAAGAGGGAGAGAGGAGACAGACCTGGGAATGTCGAGTTGTGCACGTTCAGGAAAAAAGACTCTGGTTTTCCTGTGGCTGGGGGTGGGAGCTTGAGGGAAGGCTACAGATTGGTTTCACCTGAAATTGGGAAGGGAAAGGGAAAGGGAAAGGGAACAGGAAAGGGAAAGGAAAAGGAAAGTAAGGAAAAGGGGAAGGAGAAGGGAAGGGGAAGGGAAGGGATAAGAAAGGAAAAGAAAGGAAAAAGAAAGGAAAAGAAAGGAAAAAGAAAGGAAAAAGAAAGAAAAGAACAATCATTGGGAGAAGGGGGAAAACCAGAATTGATTCAAGCATTTTTTTTTTCCAAAATAATTCAGTGATTCTCATTCAGCTGGTGCTTTTCTTAAAGACCAAAGAGCCTATATGATAAGCATATTTTACAAATTAGGTAGCGATTTATCCCGCTTTTGTTTTAATGATTGAAATGAATGATGTCGTGCCGCTTGCTGCTGCTGCTGCATTCAGCGCCTGCTGTTCTTGGGAGCTGAAGACACCGAGAAATTTGCATACTTAATGCCGGGAACTGGCACAGACTAAATAGCTTCTTTTCTTTCCTCTGTGTTTGTAGATTTACTGTAGTGCTGGGTTTAATCAAAGGCTTTTTAAAGCCGTCCGTGTGCCGTTTCACAATGCTGAACTTGCATGTGACAAAGGCAGCTATTTATTACTTATCAGCTTTATGGCAAGTACCACAGGCTACTCTAATTAAAGGTATAGGGGCTGCATACCCCTGCAGAAAAAGGCACTGGCCAGTTAACATTTCTAATCCCTAATCAAGGCATGGCATGGATTAATTTTGTTTTGTTTTGTTTCTGGTTAAATATTCAGCAATAAGGTTAGGGCTAGGAAGGGAGCTAAGCCAAGAAGGTCCCTTTGGATGGGGTGTGAACTTCCAAGTGTAGATGAGTTCTCCATGTGGAACCCGTAGGCTTCATTCGTTGAGGTGCTCTACACCTTCACCTCCACTGAAGCAGAACAGGCTGGGACATCGTCATCTTCATGAAATGTCACCAAAACAGGGTGGATCATTAAAGCAAAAATGTTCTGTGGAGATAAACCCATATCAACCAGCTTTCCTGTGGGCTTCCCTGTTTATTTCTCATGTACACATGAGAGAAAGCAGAAAAGAGAGAGCTGTCATACTCCATCACTTGATTTGGGGTTGATTGGATCATCAAGCAGAAGATGTAGAGTGAAAAGCTCTTCTTGAGAAGGAGCTCGAACCTTGCATCCTTTATGGCTAAGACCACCACCCTGGAGATCAGGTTATGGCCCAGAAGACTCTTCCATTTATTAAGATAATCCAACAGTCCCAAATCTAAGAAAGCTTCTTACAATAGCTAGGTTTTGATTTGAAAACTAATATTTTGATACAATCCTGTGTCTTCAAAAATCGGCCCAAAATTCTTTTTTTTTGTTCCACCACAGACAAAAATAAATGCTGAACTTTGGAGGATGCTCACAGAATGGAAATATCATATTGTGGACAGCTCTGCGTTCAAATCGGTGCCCACAAACCCCACAAGAATAGCTACGCTGACTGTAGCGAAAGCAGGATTGCCCCTTATTTACTATCAGCAAATTTAGGGCTCCCTTTGAGGTCAGTAATAAACTTCCACTGGCAAATTATTATTATTTTGAACAGCAAGAAAACACATTTTCCTCTCTAAATATTTTCCAACTTAAAGAGACAAAACACAGTGCAGGGGAGAGCAAACAGAATTAACCTCTCGTCGGGGTTGGTCCTTAAAGAGGCAAACTTCTTAAAAAAAAAAAAAAAAAAAAAATTGCCCCCTCCCCCCAACATCTGCTGGGAGCACTCGGAGATAACTGGCAGCTTGAACAATAACTCCGAGGACTGGAGTCCTGGAACAATGGGAGTGGGACGAGAGCAGCCCTCGCTGTGGCATCGTTTCCAGGCCTTCTGCACATGCAATTGGTTAACGGGAATAAAGATCAAGTTGGACCAATAACACTATAATTTGGAAACAAATATATTGATTACAAGAGAGTCCCACTGGAATGAATGGGACTACTTGCAAAGTGCGGTTATTATTCTACGCGCATAGGGATTACAGAATATGGTCTTCTGTGGTTCTGAATTGATCAGCATGACATTATCATCTCGCAAATGCAATATTATCATACTGCAGAAATGCGTAGCCGTGTGCTGGGGCCCGCACAGACACGGGGTGATGCAGCAGGGCCCAGCCTGAAGGACCACTCACGCGCAGCAATTCCTCTCCACTCCCTTGCTACGGCTGCTAATTCCTACAGACCCCTTTGAAAATCTTCATTGCTAGACCCTGCAGGTTGTGTGTTCTGAACTTCACTAATAGGGAGTTTATCCTTCTTCTAAAGCGACTATTTAATAAAAGAAGTAAAAACTGGCTATGAAATATTTAGGAAAAAGGGTAGTATTGAAATATCAGGATTTGCCAAAAGCCCTACACCTATTAATAATGTTTTAGAGCACAATAATGGGATTAATTTTAAACTCCTAGCTTATTTTTGACCATCAGTGGGTTTTAGTTAGGTTCAGCAGTTTATTCAGCTCTGGAAGTGACACCAAATCACTCTGTTTTTATTACCGACTATTTATTTATTTAAATTTAAATTAAAAGATGAGATGCACATCTAAGACTTCAAATTCCCTAATTCATTTTTCTTAAAGCAGCAGAATCCCGACATCATCAAAATGATCATCTTGAAAGGAAGCCAACCAGCCAGATCCCTTTAAAGATACAAACAGAGGTCYTCAAATTTGCATTATTTCAGAACTAGCAGCAACAAGTCCCAAGATCCTGGAGACCTCATGGTCTGATGGTAACTGATGAAGATCGGCCACCTTTCCCTCTTGTTCTACCACCACTCTGTGTCTACTGTTACTAGCCCAGAATAATGTTTATCTCCACCTCACCTCCTTCTAACATGAGCATCACCGCTGCCTTTACACTGGTGCTTCCCTTTGTCAAAGCATCTTTTTGCCTTCCTGCACGTGGAGTATCACAGTTACTCCATTGTACCTGGTTTAATTTTTTTTTTTTTATTTCAGGCTAAGCTGAGCCTTTCAAACAGACCAGTGAGTTTAGCTACCTGCAGAGAACAGATTTTCCAAAGGTGGGTGTTCAATATTTTCTGAAAATTGTTTCTCTTTAATGCATCCGACCTCAGGCTCCCAAGACGAAAAACACCCAAACTGCTAATAATTTCTTAAAACTTTATCCCTGTAGCAAAATTAAATTGCAAAGTTGCATTTTCTTTTCCAAATAATTTTCTCTGCATTTTAATTCATTTCAGTTTGATAGCCTTAAAGGAGACAGATCGGGCTGAACCAAAGATTTTACCAACTCCAAACTGAGCCTCTTTTAAATGACTGCAATGTTTATTTCAAGCCAGGAATTATAACGCAAAAAGTCATATTTTCCCCACCATGCAGGTAACAGCCCAGTACAGACCCTTTTGGGAAAACATATGCAACAGCACAATGCTGATCAAACTAACAAAAAAAAAATTAGTAGGACCACAAATTTGCGAAGAGGGTTTTGCATTCAGTCCACTATGCTCGAAACCACAGATAGAGACTCTAATGGCCTTCTTGGGTCTCATCAGGCTCGTGCAGCTGTTACTTCAGCTAGTGCTAGTGCTAGCCTAAAGGGAAAAGAGACACTTATTTTTGGTTTGTGGTGGCTGCTGCAGCTTCATCAGCCTGATTTATATGCTGATTTGCATATGTTCACCCACAAATGCTGTGAATTGCGCTTTTCCACGAAACCGTACCATTAACGCTGGCTGCCAAAGTAGGGATCAGYGGTGCTGTTCCACATGTTTGTCTTGCACATACCTTGGATGGTAGGTGTGTTATCAGGCCAGCCTTAAAGCTTCGGGTGCTCCCATCGACACTTGGTGATAATACTCCATATGCAGTAAAAGATGGATGATATCGTGGCTGGGATTTTTTTTTGTTTTTGCTAGCAAAATGAGTGCTGTAACATTTCACATCGCTTGCCAGAGAGGATACTACTAGCACATCACTTGCAGGCCAAAACTGGTGATATCTATGTACCGTAGTAACTGGCTCTATAGCACTCCATTTACGATAACTATAATGCCGATTCATAAAAAACAGCCAGCAAACATTCTGTGAGCACAAAATTGCGTTATTTATAGACCAATTTTGCAACATCTGACATTTCTGCAAGAAACCTAGATATTATCTTCACTCTAGTCACCATGCAAACCTCTGAACATATCTGCAGTCCCACAATATCTTGAAGACAAAAGAGACAATAAACTCCCTGGGTAATCACAAAAAGTGCCAAGCGATACAGGAACAGCCGGGAGGATGTTTCCTATACCCGGTGAAGCACATGCCCTCTTGGTGAAGGTCATCAGACCTCAGCTTGTGTTGGACGATTCCCAACTTCTCGCCTTTGGGGGAGGAAAACATTCAGACCCCAGCTGCAGAGTCCCTTCAGCCTGCGAGAAGCAGTGCTCGTTTTCCTCTAGGTGTGGCAGTCAGGATAGAAATTTGACTCTGTAATCAGTTTTATTCCATTTTATTACTCTTGCCTCTTCCAGAGTATTACAAACTCTCAGGGGACCTTTTAAGACATCTGCTGATGCTTCACTTATAAATCAGATTTCCCCTTCCTGGATGCTTCGCTGGGTCCCATCCCTCCCCTGAGCTGCGGGAGCAAACTCCTGCTGAGCAGAGCCGGGGAGCCACGCACCGAGGCCACCTCCACCTTCATGATGTCTCCCCAAAAGAGTTGTAAGGGGGAAATTTTCCCAGTGTGAGCTCAGGTTTTACTGGTCAAACTTTTTTTGTTACRGCTTAACAAGATGCTTTATCACCCCTTCTCCCCATATGGCAATTGCAACAGGTAAAAACAGCATTTTGCTGCTATATCTGGATCTGCAAAAGACTTTTTCCGAGGCGTGCTGTGTTGGGTGGAGATGGCACCTCCTGACTGACACGGCTGTGTGTCAGATGGTGTCTGGGAGTGCGGGCACRTTTGAGACAGGGGAAGGTTACTGGGAAAGAAGATATTTTCAACGAACATTTTTCTTGAATTGAAATTAAAAGCTGAAAAGATTTATTACAGTGGCATATTCATGCTGCTATATTTAAGGTGATGTCAGTATTCTCAGCATAATCCTTCTTATGCACCGTGGATTAAAACTCAGCCATAATAAAGTACTCCGAGCTGAAACTTGTCCTCAAATGTTTCCTACTTGAAGCATTAGTTTTATTTTATTAAATGAAAAATAAAATTAGTTCAAGAGTTTTGTGGGTTTGGGGATGAGAGGAAGGAGGAATTCTGCCCACAGGTTTGTCCCTGCTGATTGCTAGCCAAGTCAAGAGACCTGCACGGAGATGATGCTGCCAAGGTAGAAACATTTTCCTGCTTTTCTTACTTTGAGCACGGAATATCGGACTACAGACTGAAAAAGTACCTTTACCTATAAACTGGCGATAAAAGTGCAAACGAACACGAATTCCTGTTCGCGCCGTGGCCCTGCCTGTGGTGCTCCCAGGACATTTGTGTACAGGAGAAGGGAGCCAGAAACAGCTGAACTTTAAAAAGCTTTCACTTCCTCCCCAGAGTGCGTGTTTACTCTTGAACATGCCACAAATAATTAATAGGTTGTATCTGTTGAAATGACAAATAAAATGGCAACAAAGCTACTTTGCTTGTGTGGTAGGAACAAATCTCAACAAGGGAATTTGCATGTCTTTTTCCAGTATATTGTAATTACCCAAAATACCTAGTTTCCTGAGTTCTCCTTGGTTGATGGCCAGCATTTTTACTCCATAAGTTCAACTTTAAAATATGAACCTGAATCATAGTCCTGATCACCCTAAAGAGGTTTTGCGTGATTGTTTTCACCCTTCAGCCAGGGGCAGGACTCCAGGTCAGGATCCAGCTGGCTGTGCTGGAGCAGTAGAGCGTATACGGGACAGGGAGTGCTGAACAAGCATGTGGGAGAGGGAGAAAACCAGACTGACTGTGGGATACCACCCCAGACAGCAAGAAATAGCCAGGTTTCCATTTCAGAGGGGACAAACATGGGCATGGGTGACGTCAGGAAGGTCTCAGCAATACAGACCTTAAAGGCTGCGATCCTGGACCCGTCGGAGGTGTGAAAGGACTCGACAAAAGCTGCACACCTCATCATAGGGCTCTTAAATATGTATGTATATACATATATATTTTTTAATTCAGGGCTATTTATCAGCTTTGCAGAGGAGCTACTGAACTCATTTCTCCACCTGCCCGTTCCTGGTGGCTATTCACAGGTCCTGTGCCAGGATCTCAAGAACCTGCTCCTGAAGAGGGTAGGAGACAGGTGTGCTTTTCCAGTAAGCATTTCTTCTTGCAATTAATACCTCCATAGATTAATTAGCGCTGATAACAACTGTTCATGGCAGGCCGTGGGAAGTTGCCGAGCACTTAACGACCGCCGTGGCTGCCTGCGTAAAGTCCCCCTCCAGTCTGCACGTGACAAACAGAGCACATCCAGCCATGGTGCGGTGCAGAAATGCAGAGGAAGAGAAGACAAAGGGCGGTGGGAAGAGCAGCAAAAGCATCTGATGTTTCCTACGTTGGCCATGCTCAAACCACAGCCTTTGGGGTCAGCTAGAAAGAAAGACTCGTGGCTGGCCTCCCTAGGCGCAGGGAGCAAGCCAGCCTTAATGCAGTCCTTTGGTCCAAGAGAAGGATGAACTGCATCTTTGAAGCTGAGATTGTGGAAGGAGAGAAAAAATGATAAACTTGGTGAATGAGCCTAGTGCTGATCATAGCATCGGAAAGGGCTAGAGTCGAAGATGTCCCTTTGATTAGTTTTAATACAAAACTCTCCCAAGAGCGTGCTCCAGTTGGYAGCTTGGTTCGAGGAGGAGGAGGAGGAGGGAGGACCATGAAGATGGGTAGGTGGCCCTGGACCAATATAATACCACCAGAGACTGTCCCTTCTGAGGTTATGACCCCAAAATCTGGAATTCAGGGTGACCATGGAGCATAAAGATATTACATAGGCATTCTTTSTGTAATACATAGTCTGGAAATGTCAGATTATATTTACCTGAACAATCTTAATTTGAACCCTTTGGGCATATACATGGTCATATGATCTTTAAGCTAAACGTTTGCATGCCGTTTTTTCCCAAAGTGTCCATGTGCGCAAAGTACAGAGCTCCTTTAAAGAGCACCTATTCGATATTTTATTTCCAGCAAACTACTCAAACACTGCTGTGGAGGCAATGACTAATTTCCTCTCAGGCTTGTCTATGGCATTCATCAGTTTAGCATTAATTTAGGAGAAGGATGACATTATTGCCACTTTACAGAGGAAAGTGCTGAGTCACAAACAGAAAGTTCACCAAAACGCACTAATTTGCAGTACCCAATTTTTGATGATGCAGAACTGGGTATTTCATGCCCCAGGGTGCTTTCTCTGTTATGCTGCCTGGATGCAACTGGGGGAGCTCCACACCCCTTGAAGGCCAGAGTGGTACCCCAACATGAGCAGCTTGCATCTATTAATGACTCCAGAAATGTTAGCACGTGGCGTAGGAACTGTGAGGGAGGTAGAAATGGGTACATCATCCAGGTCTTTAGAGACAACTGTCTTAAATCCAGGACTACCTTTGTAGTTGCTTTTATTGGGAATTTAAGGTTTGGCCTGAAATTTCGTGAGGGTGAATTCTGAAAAAATTCAAGTAATATAGATCAGAGATTTCTGAGGGGGGGGAAAAAAAGAAAACAAGCAGTTTTTCCCATCTTAAAAAATGAACGGCAATCTGCTCTGTTAAGTTTTTGACTATTACAGGGGGATGCGGAAGGATTTTATGCTGGGAATATGCCTTTTGCCTTTTGAAGTTCCCGTGAAAATCTGTTCAAATTTGGCTGTGCTAAATGCATTTGTGAAATTACTATTTGCACATGCTCAGTAGAGACTTAGCTTGATTTTTAGCAGCTAAAATCTCTAGAGAACCACCTGAGCAGCTTGGAGCTGTGCCATAACCACAGGCTGATCATACTCCAGTCCAGGACGTCAGCGTGAAATGCAGGATGGGGCGGGCTTCTTCAAGAGGTGGAAGACTTCAGCCCTATGGATGAACATGTGAATGGCACAAAATAGACTTAATTATACTTTCAAAACCGCAGATACTATCAATATATACTGAACCAGAGTCTTTACAACAATCTTTGCAAGTCAAGCAAAATTAATAGGAGGTGGAGCTACCAGACTGCTTGCAATAAATTTTCAGAGATGCTGCTCTCTGAACACGTCCCTTATTTGGAGGAGGTTTGTAATGTGTGTTGTTGGGGCAGTCACTGCTCCGATTTTCCACCTGCAAAGCAGGAACCATCCCAGACGTTGTGGCGGCGCACAACCTTTCCTCTCACCCTCCCCACTCCTTGCCTTCTGGAAAGGCAGCAACGCCTGCCCTTCAGCTGCCTTTCCAAATCATACGTGGGAGTTTGGAGAGAGGACGAGACATCCTTGCTCAGGGACAGAGCAAACAGGACCTTTCCTTTGCGTGCCACAGCCCTAAATGTGTTGACACATGGTCAGATCAGCAAAGTGGAATTTTACCTGGTTATGGCCACAGGGAGATAAAAGCAGCAATGCTGCTAAACAGAATTAGCTATTTATTTGTATGGCATTTAATTGCGCTGAATAAAGGTCAGTGTGTTCTCACAGTCCTCCCGTTTGTGCTGGGAAAAGAGAGCAGCTGTGGCTCTTCTCCCCAGCTCCAAGATATCACACTCCCTTATTCTATAGTCAGGTATTCTCAACTACTTTTTATGAACCCACTCCATACAGAGACGTTTCTTGCCAAGAACCCAAAAGGAATGTATCTTTTAAACTCTCATCCACCATGACAACAAAGACAGAGACTAGATTGTTCCCAAATGCAGAAGGCAATGAAGCAACAGCATTTCTCCAAGAAAGTTAACCAGAAAAGTTTGGCTGACACATTTTTCCCTGGGTCATTGGGATTTACCCACACGCTGTCCAACATTTCACAGACTGCCCTTGTCATGTGATGTACTTTGTATGTCCCGCTTGGTCCAGTGTCTTTTATGTCTCATGGTGAGCTGCAGCAGATCTACCCTATAATAATGTTTAAATAACAGGGGCTTCTCACCTGTATTCTTTGAGACTCACTAGTGTCATCTTGCATGTTCACCCATGTACACACCTGGCCACGCGCTCCAGTCCCAGCATGCGCTGATGCGCGGTGGGTAACAGGAGACGTCGTGTCCCAGCGAACTCTGCAAAAGTCTGTTCGTTGCAGATGCAGACATTGCCTGCTCCTCAGTCCCAGTACAAGTGTCAGGGCACAAAGGTCTGAGGGTGGAAAACCCCACATCTCACGTTGTAGGACATGGTGGAGCTACACAGACTCAATGCCCAGCACACACAAATTAAAACACATTAGACCTCCACGCGGGTATCCTCATTTATGAGTACTTAACTACAGTGAGCTGAGAGCCTCCATACAAGGGTTTCACCTTCTCTAGCTTTACACCTTTACTCGATAATCTTCTTGCTTATGCTTGACTCAACAAGCCCGAAGTTGGCACCAACCCTGCACGTCCCCTGCCTGCCCTCAGCAGCGCGCATGGCTTTGTTTGACACTTCTGGCTTCTCCCATGGACCTGTAAGGCTCAGGCAGTACTGCAGAAGTAGCAATACTTTCCTCAAAGAGCCTTTCCCGAATGTCTCCTCTGAGCTTTTTATAACCTGGTACTTCATCAGCTATTCTCACTGAGCTGCCGTGTGGGATAATGTGCACAGGCGAACATTGTTCCATGCAAACACAAGTACCGGAGACGCTGACAAATGGAGGAATCACACCGTTTTGCAGCAAGGAAGGGCAGGATAGGAGCAGGATTATCAGAATGAGTCTTGCCATTTACATATAACAAGCTACAGCTATATTTGGATACCTGCTGCATTCACAACCTTCCCAATTGCCAGGCTTTCAAATACACACATTACCACCAGAAGTGCTCTTGCTTAAGTGCTCCCATCTCCAGGATTTCCTTTGAAGTATTTGACTGAAGTAATGTAAAGTGCATTTCAACTGGCAGTGAATGCAGGTTAAATGGTAACAGCACAACAGATCCAGTGTTTGTTCCCTGGGCTTTTTCTTTTACCAGTCTCTCTTTTTAAGAGAGTCGGTTACTTACTGTAACACTGCATTCAGGCACCTTCAGTCTATTAAGCCTCTTTCCTGACCCTCCACACAACTGCTTGAGGATGCTGTGAGCTGTATCAGTACTGCTTTCATACACAAAAAAGTGAGTAAATGCACTGCTGAGTGCCCAGGCTGAGCAGTAAGCAGTGGGTAAACTCGCTTTAGAAATCTGGGCACTTGCATTTATCCCTGGCTATATCACCAAGCTGGCTGGAGACTGAGCCAATCGCTTTGGATCACTTTGGATTTGTGTGTCACCTCCCATACATGTTGATGGAGCATCAACTATTTAACCTTTAAATAGAGTACTTTTCCAATCCATTGGATTGGCTGAAGAACRTATATTATGCTAGCAAAATAGCCAAGTCTGCACTGAACAATGAAATATCCCCACCTGCCCATGCCAGACACTCTCTCTGCCTTAGATGGCTGAGCCAGTGCTGCAGCATYGCTCTTTGAAAAGCAACCAAAAAATGCAGAGTAGGGGAAGCGCTTAASCTAAGTCACTAGCATTATCCAAGAGGTATCTCACCCCGTCTGGTCCTGAACAGGATCTTGCTCATCAGAAAGAGGAATGACCCACTGCAAACCTGGGACTGAAGACTCCTGCTGGTTATTAACTGGGCTAATTTTGTATTGGAGAAAGGACTGATGTGGGTTATGGATGTGCTAATACACTATCCAGGTGTGTAAGGGGGAGAGGACATGGATCAGCTGAAGAGGGACAGAGAGGTTACATCCTCTTTCCACTTCTGTACCACAAAATCAGGCTGAGTGACTTCTAAAGGTAACAGGAGAAGGGATCACATCCTAAAGCCACTGTGCAGCACAGCCAGGCTCAAGCTTTCCCACTATCAAACCCTGTTTGTGTCTGTGTGTATGTCTATGAAAGAGAGAGAGATTTGAATTAAACTGCTGCAGTTAACTTGCATGTGCTTCATACATATAAGCTCAAGAGGATTTTCTTTTCTTCTTCTTAAAGCTGTGAGCCATTTATTTCAGATTCATCTTTCTGGAGTGGAAAGGGAGGGAAAAAAGGAACGCTCTGCTAGAGATTTGCTGAACTGAAAAACCTACACCTGAGTACCTTCCAGATCTGGATGTTGGTAGCTTCTTATAGCTTCCTCATGGCTTCTCTGAACCTCCACCCATGATAGATGTTTAACATGCCGTAATGCATATTACTCTGTAATGACTTTGGTGGAGCCATTACAATGAGTTACACCAGTGACAGATTGATACTTAAGTCAGTATATGTTTGCATAATATCTGTCTACGTTCTCACATAGCCCCCCATTACCATAGTGTCGGCGCACATATAGCATAATGACAGCACGGAGAGCCATATGACTGGTGGGTTCAGCCCTATTCCCTGTCACATATTGCCATGGTACCCAGAACTGAATCACTGAGTGTGTTTAAATAGGCGGACATTAATTTATAGAGTAAATCATTATGAAATGGAGGAAATAAGTGACTATCATTGGCACTGATTTGATCTAATGGAGCCTCACACTAAATTGCTAATATTCTCCCTCCCCCACTTTTTTTCTTTTAAATGACAGAAACGAATAAACATATAAGCCTTTGTTCAACCTGCCTTCAAAATACCATTGCCAGGTACACGTTTTGCTGATTACGTACAAATTTACCCCACCTCCGCCCTGCTGCTTCTCAGGCTGGGGAACAGGATCTCTTCCGTTTGGTTTCAGTAGAGACTCGGTAACCTGAAAATTGAAGGAAGACACATTTATCGTGCTCTCCTAAACTCCTCTTTCCCTTTCTGATCTGGAAGATGGCAGCTTTTGGTTCACTCGAGTGGAAGTCGGCTGTCCATTTCCTGATGGCAGCGAGGAGCAGACTCCCATCTGGTTGATGCAGATGCCACTGTTTTGACTTTATCCAGGTGGTCACCCAGCAAACCCTGTTGTGCCTAATTATTTAAGAGGGTTGTGAAACACTAGGTGATTTTATATACCATATGTGCTAGAAAACATAAGCATGAAGATGCTGTGACTTAATGATGTGGCAACTTCAGCTCTGAATCTTCCGTGTTTTACGGCTTAAATCTGACCTTTCGCTTTACTGTAATGCACTTTGTAGCGTTTAGCGTGAAAGAAGAGCAAACAGAACTGGAGATGGGGAGGTTATCGGCAGTGGTTACAGAGCCATCCTCCATCCTCTATCAAGATAAAGCACTTGACTCAATTTTAGAATATCCATCCTAGCGGGGAGAGGGCGGGAGGAGAGGGGGAGAGAGCCTGTCCTTTAAACGGGATTTCAGGATTTGGAGTTCAGAGACTTCCCTTGTGGTGTTAGAGCAAATCACAGACCTTCTTCTTCAGCGCAAAACAACAACACACCAGGTCTCCTGCTCTGGTTATTAATTTATTTATTTTGAATGCACGTAGTTTGTTGCTTTGACTTCTCAAACAATGGGAAGGTACAAGGAGGGAAGGATAATAAATTGCATTCCCTCCTTCTTGCCATCACAGGAAACCTTGAGGGACTGTTCAGCGAGCTAGAGCTCTTATCTGCCTTTGGGCGATCTCATTATCAAACCTTCATTTTGCTCCCCAGCAGGAGAGATGGCCTGCAATGTATGATAACCTCTACTTATGAAACTCACACTCCAGAAATCTCTGATAATAGGCCAGCTAAAATGGAAAACCAAAGAGCAGGCAGTAGGTTTTCAGTCGCCAATAAAGACTGTACACACACACGCACAGGCAGGCACCGACACACACTTATGTTTATTTATATTTCTATGCATCAGTCCAACTCTAATGGCACCTCCCAGAACTTAAACCACAAATCTAATACGACTAACATTTTCCAGCATACTTTGAATAATATTTTCAAATAAGCCTGTGCGATATAGGAGCCTGTGTCCCATCCACAGAGAGGTCAGTGAAATCAGTGGGAATTATAACCTACCTAACCTGCTCAGGTGCTTTTATAAATCCCATTAAACACTTATTTAAAGACTGTTGAAAATATGGGCTGTAGGAACATGAGTAGTTCCTGGGGGTACAGAGAAAAAGAGGAGAGGAGGAATAAAGAGAATCAGGCTCCTAAAACACTTGGACACTTTGGTTATATTTATTTTCAACTACTTTCCCATTGCTAGCTCTCCTGTGAGCAGAGTTTCCCACAATGGTTTAACTCTTTGACCGCACCAGTGCCATTTGTGATCCCACCCCCCAACTCATCCTTCAGCCATCAAATCCTCCATTTCTGAACCCTTCATCTCTTTGTAGGCAGTTCAGAAATAAATTGGTTTGCAGCATTCCCAGGGCAACCCCTTCTGGGTACAGGAGAGAGAAGATGAGAGATTGAGGGTCCTCCACTGAAACAGTCCTATTAACCACTCAATCTCGTTTGCATCAAGATACCTCCAGCTCAAGACCCACTTGTGAACTGTGATTCCTCCCATTTCCTCCCCACGAAGAAAATTTACTGCTGGCCCCTCTCAGCAGTGAATGCCCACCTCCCTCTGCGCAGCCAGATATCACCAGCATGCCCGCTCACTGCTATGCAGTCATGAACATCAGCCTTCTGCAAAACGTCCTGTCTCATCCAAGGGTTGGAAAATGGCACTGGAGAGCCAAGAGATGGAGAGGAGGGGTGAGCAGGGGATTTGGGGAGTTCAGCTGCAAATCCCAGAATTCACGTCCATTCTGCCTGGCTTATGCTACGTACCCTGCAAACCACCATGCCCTGCAAAGTGATCCAGCCTACAGCTGGCCATGAGGGCACAATCACAACATACACCCAAGATCAGGGCTCCTCCAGTAACTTCCCACCCCAGTTTGGGAAGGTAAAGTGTTGGGTCTCATTTCAAGGGTGAAGGGGTCCTTTTGAGCACAGAAAGGTCTCCAGAAGGACTCCCTGGAATGCACAGCTCCACTAAGCTGTGCATTCCCACTTTGCAGGGCTGCGTCGCAACCATTTTTCACCTCCATGAGCCCCCACCAAAAGTAGCTGCTCTGCCATGGACAGGCTACGCTGTTCTCCCCCAGGCAGGGGATTAGGCCGTGCAAAACAGCGACTGCTCCGCATCCCTGCGCCACCCACATCCCCATCATGCAGCCATGCCAGAAAGTCTTTATCACAACCTGAAAAACGTGGCAATCCAGGCTATGAACTTAATTCTTATCTCCTTTTGCTGTACCACTGGGAGACGTTCTGGATCAGAAAGAAAATGGTTTGAAGGTGAAACACCTGGAAGCATCAAAAATCCTTCCTCTCTTTTTTTGTTTCCATTTTCCTATCAGTAAGATGGGTTAGCAACGGTCAGTTGGTCTCCCTCACTAATGCAGGTGATGCAAAAATGTATTCGCACTTGTAAAATCTCCCTAGGCGTAACATGCTGCTGAAAATATGATAACACTTTTAATTATATTTTAATATATCATATGGATTATATTTTTAATACCTTAAAAAATAATCAGCCTGAAAAATCCCAGCTAGTGAGGAAATAAATGCAGAAGACAAAARTATTAAGGTACGAAAAGATTTCTCTTACTAAAGGCTAAATAGGYCTTGTTTTTAAATTCCCATTAAACAGGAACACATATTAGAAAATAATCATAAAAAAACACAGGGAGGCACCTAGTTACCTGAGTGGACCTCATTGGAATACGTTGTCCTTGCTCCTACTGGGCTGTACAAAAGAGTAAAAGTGATGGAGTCCCCCCCAAGTCTCCTGCACTGCATCTTAGATATGGGGAAATGCTCATCCAGGGACGTTTCCCCAAACAAGCAGAGGCAGAGAGGGAAGCAGGAGCTCTCCTGACACCCGGGCTCCCACCGCAGGGAGAGGTCGGCCGTCCGCACGGTGGGAAGGGAAGCGCGCTTGGTTCCCCCTTCCTTCCTATGCACAGGCTGTAGCATTACGATTGAGCTCACCACCAGCATAGGCACCAGAAGGGTGAACAGGAACCAGGTCACACATGCTCTTACAGCACCAAAATGATTTTTTTTTTTTTTTGTTAGATTAGAGGTTTTCAGTTCCAATGCCTTTTAATCTAGTACTTTTCAGAAACACCACAACCCCTCTTAACAGCACATAAGATGAAGTTTAGGTTTTCTTTAACGGAAAGCGGAATGACTCACTCACTGATAAAACAGCCTGGGCTGAAGTCAGATCTGTCTGGGCAGACGCTGCAAGAGTCCACATGAAAACAGGGGTATTATCGATAAAGTCAAGCCTACTTCAAACCATCAGGCAGAGACCTTTTCTTTAAAAATGGGCGAGGATGTTGGTGGAATTCAAAGCAGTCCACTTTTAACAGAGGCGTTTGAGCTCTTCTCAGGTGCTCTTTGCAAACAACAAAAAACTGAACCCTAAAAACAACCTCTCAAGGCAGCAGATCTCCTCTGCTCCTGACGTCCTCCACTTCGCGTTTCACACCAACACGTCGGTTGGATTCCAGGGAGCTGGAAGGAGACGGAGCTTAYGCGTGTTCTCCTCTCCCATGCTAAGGGCAGGTAATTATCTCTGCATTCCTGGAGGAATGTTACAATAAATATGGCTGTCATTTTTCATTACTGCATAGTGAACAAAGGGAACAAAGAGAACAAAAGAAAGTGTGGTTTTGCTAACCTGGGCTGGCATGCGCTTGTATATATGCAAGACATAAGTAGAGGGGGAGAGTTTATTGCTATTATTTACTGTGGATATACCAGTCTGGGTGCCTGTCTCAAAATTTACGTTTTTTTTAAACTAATTAAAAACTGTTCACTGGGAAAATCCTTACCTCCTACTTGCTGTCCCACCATCAGGGTTGTTGGCTTAAAATGGAAATTATTTGAAAGGCAAGAAATGCAGTCATGTCTCCCTAACTTGTACCCTACACAGCACAAATATTCTCCTTCTCATTTTTTTTTCCCATTTGACGTCCTCTCAGTAGTGGCTAGATTTCTGAATTTACCTTGATGACCATTGTCTTGCCATGTTGGAAAATACGGCAAAGGAATTTGTGTAAATAAGAGTGCTTAGAAAATGTGTGTGTGTGTGTGTGTGTGTTTCTTCCCTCTATAGTAATCTTTGACACTTCTGTTTCAATGCAGACAAGATAAATTAAAAAATGGTCAATACCCCCAATCATTGAGAATATCTAATCTGAGACACAGCCAGCTCGGAGTTCATCTCCGCACCTGTGTATTTTTTTGCAGGGTTCCTAGGTGTTTTTACTGACTAACTGAGCAGACACTTTGATTTGCCAAACTGTTATTAGAGAAAAAAATTAGAAGGTTCGCAGTGTTCACACTGACTGCAAAATTATCTCCTGAGTTGCAGAAAGAACAGTTTGCACTCATCTGTCTGAAGCCTAGCAGCAAATGGAAAATTACGGTGTAAGCAAAATTTCCCCTGGCAACTGTCTACGTATGAAACATCAAACTCTGGAAAGGACTGAAAACCACGTAGGTCACAACAGTTACTCATGTACAAAGGATCCCATGTACGAAGCCTTTCCCTTTCTCTGGTAATAGTTCTCCGAAACTTTGCTGCGATCTAGTAGTGACAAATTCGTTTCTGTTATATCCAAAATCCTATACTCAGTCTTCCACGCTGTTTTCTACAGCTTTTACATTTACCTTGCAAAGCCCCTCCTTTTGCTTCTCAGCTCTTACAGGTATGGTTGTACTGTCACTTTGATGACCCCCTTCTCCACCCCAAGGCTCTGGTCCCAGATGGTCTCTGCTGCACCCACGCTGGTTTGCTACCAAGATCCAACTTACAGAGACCCAGGCACCAGCTGTTTGCTCATGTCTGCACCAGTGACACACTTTGAAATCTCTCTCCCCACAGCAGCACTAAAACACCAGCCCCACAAGGTCTTGCAGCCTCCGACTCCCCAAACAACTGCTGCCTTTAACTACTCTCCAGAAGTCCACAGCTGTCAAGCTGCTGCACGTTCCTCTCTTCTTTCAGGTCCAATGTACTGAAAAACAGTAATATTTATTTTTATATATATATATATCAGAGCTACAGTGGCTCCATATGGGCCCAGAGATGACTTGGGAGAAGCTCACCCACCCCAGAAGCAGCTGGTTTCCAGCAGTGTGGACAATCTGCACCAGCTGGCATGGGGCAAGCTGGGTTCTTTCCCAGTACCGCACACAAAGACTGTGCAGATACACGAACGTCCTGGGGCTGATGCTTAGCTGCAAGAAAGCTTCATGATGGACATTTCTACACTGTATGCAAAGGTGCAGACACATCCAAGCTAGGTCCCCACCAGCCTTAGCTGTGGTAGCACAAAGCTCTGTGATCTAACTGGGTTAGTTCCTGCACGGCTTCAAGGAGGGGTAGCACAAAAGTTGCATAAAGCAACTGCAAGCCCATCTCTGTCAGAAGTGCAGGAAGCGAGTAACTGGAAATTGGCAAAAAGAATTTTCTGAAATAAAGAACATCTCCGATGAAAAATGAGATATTTCTGATTTGTCACTCTCTCTCCTCTTATTTGGTCTCAACCTGTTCGCTCTAACAGGCACCTTCTTGTCAGTAGCCACAATGACATCAATTGAGTGGGAGTGCAAAGCATCAACATTACTTGTGAGAACAATTCAGTTAGGGAAGGTTGCTCTGCTGGTAATATTAGAATCAAAACATTCAAATGCAAAGACAGAGAGGCTAACAATTCAATTTACGCTGTGAATGCTGAACAGCACATTAAGCAAATCAGTTCAGATGGCTCTGAGTTGTTCTTGTTTAAAGAAGATCAGAAACAAAATTTCAAATCCTGTACCATACCTAAATGCTAGAGCTGAAGCACTAAAACATTCACTATCGTTATTTTTATTCTACTGCATTTAGCACAGCCRATGGGTGTTCTACTGCTGCCCTGTGGTCCGTAGGGAACTGCTGTGGTCCTCTACAGAAGATCTTTCCAAACAAAAGGAATATCAAGTTTACCATGTGGTTACACCTCATGTAATGGGCTGGAAGGAAGACATTTTAGGGATGTTAATGTTACTTTTTCTCCAAATATTCTTCTGTCATAAGATCATCCACAACATAGTATACAATAAAGCTTCCAGCAAGAGTTTGCCATTTCCCCCACAGTTTTGGGCTCAGATTTCCAAAGGACTGTGAGTTTCCAAAGACGCAAATAGCCATTCCAAGGATTTTTGAAGAGTTTTAAGCAAGGTTGGTACCTAACCATGGCAGGCTGTACTAATGCCAACCGTCCCATCAGGACCTGGAGGTGTTCCCCCACCTCTGACACACTGCCTTGAGTCCTTCAGCGGAGCAAAAAGTCTGTACAAACAAGGCATATACATAGCAACCCTCTTTCCATAATGGACCTGATCTTGGGAGAAAGTCTCAAAATGTTCCTGAACTCAGCCCTAAACCCTGGCCCATGCACTCCAGAGGTCTCCAAATACTGCAGCAGGGTATATAATACTGCACATAACTAGGCTGGCTGGAGACTTGGATGAGAACAAACCCTTACAGCAAGACCTAGATCAGATTATAATTTTATAGCTGAAAACATCTCTTTCCAAAAACTTGAGGAGATGGGAGGAAAGCCACCAAAATGGAGGTGCGGAGACAGCAGGGCTGGAGGCAGCACAGCCAGCCCCGGACTYGGTAGCGCTGCAGCATCCCTACGGTGCTGTGCGCTCCCAGGTAGGGCTAATTAGCTCTCGTTGAACACCACATTAGCACAGCGATACAGAGCTGGGGACTCGTGCTCGCTTTCCCACATACCCCGGCTTGCTTGGAGCTACGCTGTGCCACTTGCAAATGTTTTAAGATTCATTAACCTCCCTCTGCACTCCCCAACTAGAGAGACAATATATCAGGACAGGAAACCTGCAGCAGCAGCGAGACAGACAGGATGATAATTTCTCACCCATTCTCCTTTCCTCTGCTCTAACACACTCCAGATAATCACACCAGAAGCTAGATCAGACAGGGACAAAAATAACTGGAACTAGAACTCGGTCCTCACACGTTTCTTGCTTGTACCTACACAAGGCATCGCGACCCTTCCCCATCTGTCACCTTGTCCGTATGTCAGCCGTACTAGCTAACAGCCCAACTTCACCACGCCATGCAAGCCTATTCTGCTGTTAAGCTAAAAGGATATTGAGACATTAACAGTTATGCGTACGCTGTTCTCCACCGCTGTGCGTGCAAGCCTGCACGTGCAAGAGGGGACGTAGGCAATTACACACCCGGTTATCWGAGCCCTGTGTGCATTCCCATGCAGGCGTGGAAATTCATGGTGTGTTTTCCCCAGGTCTCTCTCTTTTTCCAAGACTCAGGAAGTCAGTGTCTACAATTTAACCACCTCTGCAGCATTGTTATTCAGTTGTTTCTGTCTTAAAGGTATGGAAAATATTATTGAAAAAATGAGCCTGGTAATGAATTCTGTATTTGTCTGTCTTTTTTTTTTTTTTTTTTTTTNTTTTTTTTTTTTTTTTTTTCATAAAAGATCTTTGGAAAACTAGTTTTCTTTGGACAAAATACAACCTCCTCAATTTTGTGAAGGTTACTGGGAATTATACTGGTCTACTATGCTTTTCTGGACCTGAATTAATAGTGACTAGTTTGACACATATTACTTAGTTTACCTAGGTAGGGTATTACTTTCTTATCTAACTACATTAATTGATTCTACATCACTTAATAGCTCAATAGCTTATCAGGTTACTTCACTCACTAGACAAGCTAAATGTCTGGAGGCAATTAGAGTGTCATTCTCCGTAATAACAAGTTTCTTTGAGAAGTTGCTGATGAGGTTCTTTATTACACAGATTATAAAACGTATCTTCATACTGTTATAAATATAGGTACAAATTGAAATTACTTACCAGGAGTCCCACTTCCCTAGCAACCAGGCAGATTTTAGGCTTGTTTTAGGAATGGTTGTTTTCTCCCCTTCCTCCTCCCTCCCCAATGCTCTCTCCTGCCTTCCTCGTGATCTGTGTCCAATTTGCTGTCACTCAGASGTGATCTATGACCACGGAGAATCTGTCACTACGTCCCTTGCAGTTTGCCATTCTCAATGTTCAGTTCATTTCGAGGATGTTACCTCCGGGGCACCAGGGCTCAACATCACGGTTTAATTATGGCTGTTCTTCTCCTTGGCTGCCACTTACGTGATAAGTGCAAAGCCGGAGAGGAGCTCTTCCCTTTCACATTTCCATACACCGACAGCCGTGCCGTATGGGAGGTTACACACAAATTCCCAGTTTTGCCCCAGCAGAAGATCTGAATGACCTGTGCTGTCTTCCACCCCATCCTTCCCACTGCAGCTTTCAGCTTCAACTTAGTTACCTAGTTCATTTCTCACTTAGGCATCTGAAAAGCCATTAAACCTCTTTAATCCTGCGCCGTGGATGGAGAGCCCTCTCTGTGCATCTCCAAATACACTCTGGTGCCCATCAGAAACCTGAAAACATTTTACTTACTACTGCATGCATTCAAACACTAATAAATGCTTCTTTCCATGGATTAAATTAATTAAGAAATTAATATTTAATACATTAAAATTAAGTGGAAGATCATCAAATTAATTTGTTAAGCTGTCTACACGGCTGAGTTGTATATGGGAAAGAGCCCAAACCTAATACAASAAGATTGCCCACTTTCGTGCAATCCCCAAACCTATCTGCACTCCACAAAGCCTAAACCAATATTTTCTTATCCCAAACCAGTGTCCCACTTTTGGGCAGCGAGGAAAGCAAGCAGAGGGGGAAGTGGGGATGTAAGAGATGGGCTTTGGGCTCTGGTGATGTTAGCACCGTGCAAAAGGGACAGTYGAGACTCTCGGCGATCGTCCCCCAGGCTCCCACTGGCTCTGCCTCCAAGCACTCTGCTCCCCTCGCCTGCTTCTCTCCGCTTCGTCAAAGCCAGYATTTTAACGCTAAAAATCTCTTTGCGTTATCAGAGCGGTTTGGATGCCTTTCCGTGAATGCGTTAGGAAGGCTCCTCCGACTGTCACACAAGTGACAATTTGCTGCGGTGCCTGYGGTGGCAGAGGTGCAGGAACGGTGACCCTGGGTCTCCTCCTCACTTGCAGCTTTCCAGTTGCCTCTGGAGGAGTTTGAGGGGGTAACAACAAATCCCTGCAAAAAGACACTCCTTTGTGGCACTGCTATGACTCCAGGGCTGCTGGACCGGGGGTAGTTACAGTCATGAGCCGGATGGAAAATTTTGCTAATATGTAAAACAACCATTATTCTTGGATTCTCTTTGTTAAAGCAGAGTTTTTAGATAATTAAGATGCACAACTCCAATTTGCTGCAGGGGACAATGTATTGTTTCTTTTCTCCCCCTCCCACCCCGGCAAAGATGTGAACAGAAAACCACCCATCCTTGAAGATCCCAGAGCCGTGCTTGAAGGTGACAGTCCAGCTGCAGCCACGGGTCTCAGGAGAAGCAGCCCCTAAGCACGTACAGACTTTGCACTCTTGGAGGTGGGCGAAGGGGTCCTTTGCCCCATTAGGCTCTAATTATAGACCTGGCTGAARTGCGGCGGCTGCAGAGTCCTGCTGTCAGGCAATCCCCAACCAATGTTTTCAATTCTTTGCTTGGGTGCACTGAATAATAATTAAAAAATATTCAAAACGTTAGATTTCATTTTGATCAAAAGCACCGACAATGCTACTCCAGCCTCTCCAACCCAGACTTTAAAAACAGTCAGCTGGGAATGGGGCAGAAGCATGATTTTAAATGGCAAAGGAAAATCCTTTAGCATGTTTTTTCTTTTACCCATTCTAAATCTTGCTGCTATTTCTCAGCCATCTCTGGTGGCCAGGCAGGTGACTGAAGCTGCCATTAATTGTGCTCTTTCTTCTGTTTCTTTAGGAAGGTTTGGGGTCATTGCTGGAAAAGCTGCAGGAGCTTTGGGAAGATGGAAAGACTGGTGGAATTAACGCAGAGTGTGTTTAAGTATTGCTTGTGATCTTGGTTTAAAGGAGGAGAAACCCTCACTCCCTCCACAGAGGGAAAAGTCTTGATCTCATCTGGGTTCCTGATAAACGTCCAAGGGAGCGGTGGCTTTTCCATCCCACAGGGAGGCTTTGCATGTAAGGAAAAACAGGAGCCCTTGGCCCCTGGGATGCCAAGGCATCAGGGTCCCATCCCGAGTGCTCAACTCCTCCACTGACATGAGCATCTCCATCTTGGTGCACATCACAAATCCCGTGTCTCCCCTCAAAAAGCAGTTCCTCTAGGCTTATAGTTTGGGAGCTGAATGGCTGAGGAAACTGTGTGTTTTGCTTTCAAGTCCCTGATTCGCATCCACTTTTTATACAAACACACTCCTGTCTTAGAGAATAAAGACATAGCACAGAGCATCATTAAGAGATGTTGTCCTGAGCTAGCAGCTCCTTTGCCCGGCAGCTCCCCATGTCTCGGAAGCACCAGGGCTCTGAGCCTGCAGGAAGGTGCCTGCAAGACACAAAAGCAGCCTCCAAACTGCAGAACCGCGTTTCTGTGCAATCACAGCAATCCTATGTGAGCTAGGGCTACGCAGCAGTGCACTCGCTCTCTGTGCCTCCTACCTTTGGCATTTAAGATGTTCAGTAATTTTCAGAGGACAAACAAACAAAACCCTTGTGGTTTGCCTTTAAATAGTATGCAAGACCCATGGCTAGTTGATATTCATCAGCAAGAGATGTCTGCTACCTCAGAACAATTAGTCTAAAATATTTATCAGAAATAAGTGTTGGGGTTTTTTGTCCAAGTTTTTGAAGTTATGAGGCCTCAGATGGGATTAATGGAAATTTTAATTAAGATATGGAAATAAGCCGCTTTCTCCCTGTCTCTCTGAGACTGCAGGGAGTTAACATTATCCTCAACAGCATGTCTCAACCTGCTGGGGGAACCATTTGCAAGATGACTTTGTTTTTAAGTTCACCTTAGACAGGATGATTAGCCAGGAATTTGATGTGAACCCCAAGTCCATGTCTGCAAATAGCTGCTCTGCCCGCCAGTATCACGACCGATCCCCCTGCTCTCTTGCACCACGGGGGCAGTCAGAAGCACCAACCCCTTTCCCACTGCAGGGAAAAGCTTTCCTGAAGGAGGGAAAGGGATTTAAATCTTTTTATGTGTTTTCTAACACGCACCCTGCCCATCTAGCTGATTAGCTCAGCTCCATTCATAAAGAGAAGATAAACGGAAACAAGAATTGAAGGGGCAGCAGCTGAGGAGAGGAGCCCAGTGACGGCCACGGGGCTGCGGGCAGCCAGGCTGTCGGGAAGAGCATCCCCGGAGGAGCAGAGGCTCTGCTTCGGCACTTCTCCAGGCTCRTTCTGGTTCAGACGGAACTCTGACAAGGCTGATGCTAAAGCAGAAATGAAGTACTGATGATTTTAGGTCTGATCAGCAGTGCAGAGCACCCCTGATTTCATTCAGCAATCATGGTGCAAATACCCAACGCCAGCAGAGTGAGCTTCCCCCTCTTGAAACACCGCTGTTACCCTAGAGAAAATATTTATTTTATGGATGTTTGCCCTCTTTACACCACAGCATTGTTAAAATGGTGTGAACAGAGATTTTTCTGAAGGCAAAGGATTTTAATTCAAGCCTTGGAGCAACTTTGGCCTCTAGTTCTTGAAGACTTCATTGGAAATCAGGAATCCAAGTATTGTGAAGAGCTGGATTTTTGCACAGAAGCAGAAATGGTGACTTAAGTGGAGAGGGTGTCTCAAAATATTGAGGAAAGGTGTCTGCAGGAACTGCCTGGAAGCTTTTCTGCTTTCTCTTCTTCCTTTCTCCCTTTAGTCTGTATAGATAAAACTCACTTTTCCCCATCTAAAGATGAGGGAAAATGAAGCACATAGGCACCTATATTTTTCAGAGAGAACTATATTTTTGGATGCTTGACTTCAGAAAATGATGTCCTGGCTTCCAGATGCACTAAACATCTGTATTTCTAGCTGAGCTCAACAACAGCAGAAGTTTTAAGAGAAGGGTCTTTTAATTCTGGTTTCCAAAGGTAGCAAAAAGTATCCGATAAAAGTATTTCAAATTATTCATACTATTTTGCACCCTGTGGGATCACACTTCAATTCCTACTGATGCGAAAAAAGTTGTTTTATTTATGGGAAACAAATCTCATTCCCAAACCTGTTAAACCAATGGAAGCACTTCTGAATGCACTGTGAGTAACTTATTTCATGTGAGGATCACAAAATAACTTACGAGCATTAATTAATCAAGTACTGAGACCTAAACATGAGCTATCTAGGCATTTCTATACCAAACCTATCTTACTGACAAGGGGGGACTAAAAGGCATGAAATTACTTGTCCAGGGTCACAGACAAGTCCATGGCAATGCTAAAACTAAAATTCAGTAGTTCTTTTTCTCTTTCTTCAAACCCAGGGTCTGTCCTCTAGCATTGGGAACAAAGGAAAAAGGAAAAAAGGAAAAGGAATAGATGTATTAAGGATGCCCAGATGTTCTTGACACGGAGAGCATAGGTCAAATCTGAGATCCTATTTCAAAATCTAGAGAAAATTACCTTTCGAATGACATGTGCCGTGACCTTCAACTCCTAATAGTCTAGGAGCAGTCCATTTCTGAACATTTGGATCATGCATTTTACATTCAGGATCTCTAAATCATCTCTTATAATTTACTTACTTCTCTCCAATAATGAACACTATTTTTCTGCTGTATCTCTCTTTTTATGTGGGCTGCATCCTGCTACACACTTTTCAAAAGCACATGAAAAATCTCAAAGCACAAAACTGACGTTTAATGCAAGACTTGGGTATAGTTGCTGATTACCGCTTGCTTGTATGTTTTGTACAAAATGGGCAGACTGCAGAAGGCTGGAAGGCATTAAGCAGAGATGATTTTGAGGGGATCTCAACCAAATTAAACTTTTTTTCAAGTAAAGCCCAGCAGGGGATAACAAAAATTAGGGTTGGATTTACTAAAAATGAAGTGGTCCAGTGATTAAAAAATGGTTGGCTGCAAAATCCCATACTGCATTTGATTGTGAAACAGCACCAAGCCAAGACAGCATAGCTTTAACAAACTGTGTTGCTAATTACAAATATTTCATAGTATCTCCATTTGTACAATAAGGATGGAACTGTTTAATGACAATTTACTAGTATATATGCACAGATACAGTGTATTTTAATCTTCTTTTTCTTTCTTTTTTTTTTTTTTTTTTTGCCAATTGGTTCTTCCAAATGGGAAAAAATGATAATCGTTACCTAAGCTCTTGACTTCCCTTGACTTAATTGCAATCTAAGCCTGCTTCTAATCTGTATAGATCAAGGTTGCACAGTTTGGAGTTGAATTTGAACCCCTGGTGAATACATGCGCAGAGGCTGGAGGGTTTGTGTGTGCACACGTTTGTGTGCTTAGTGTTTTGAACATACCTTTTTTTTTTCCAAAAAAGCTAGCAGAAAAAGGTCTCACTATCTTTTCCCTATTAGCACACGCAGCATCTGCCTGCCTGCCAGTATTGCAGCTTTCTAAAGGATCATGATTTTTTCCACAACTCCGTATTTCATGATATAAATAAAATTAAGAGCCTTTGAGGAAGAAAACCATAATTTGCTGAGAGTGGGGAAGACCGGAGCAGTTGTTCTGTGCCAGGTCCACAGAGTGTGTCATGCCCCTGAGCTAGGGAGAAGATCCCTTTGTGCTTCATGTCTGATATTGCAAAGCTGTCTGAGAGATCTGGATGCCTAATTCTTATTAGAATACTAAACTGAGGTTTTTCTTACACATCTTCACTTCACATGTGCCTCAGGAGGATTCCTCCATCCATTTAGAAATACTGGGAAGGGTATCTCAATCTCTGCATTAATGTGGCTCAGCTGGGGAGAACAGGCAACACAGATGAAGTAAGAAACAACGTACATAAAATTTGAACTAACCTGCTTTTGAAGCTCAAGAGAGATGAGTTACCTATTCTTCTGTCTTTTTGATTATTATTTTTAAAGTATCTGCCCATCCTAGATCAGGTTGAAAACATGAAGCACTGAAATATCTCCGTGTTTGGTGACTGTACCTAAATAAGAGCAGAATGATTGTGTTTGCCCCTATAGAAACTGCATCACCTGCGCAGTCAAGGAATAAGCTCAAAACAGCTTCTCCTGCCATGGAGGAAAACACACTACCTCCTCCCCTGCTCACGTACTAACATAAAAGCAAAGCCACACACGCTGAAAAAAAAATTTGCTATGCTTGTAGCTAAGATTTAGGTTGATTACTGCTGAAATAAGACTTCCACAGTTTTAATTAGCCACAGAGTGGGGGCCTAGCTCATTACTCTGAGAATGTAATGATGTTTCCGCTTCCATTTCCACAATCAGGTTCTTCTCTTTACGAAGGGGCTTCTGGCATATTAAAGATGGGTTGTGAGCTAGTCAAGCCACATCCAGCGTTGTTGGACCAGTTTGGACCTTGATGTGGGACTGTTGGCTGGACTCCATCCTCTGCGCCCGTCTGGCAGAGGCAGCCTGCAGAGCTGAGCCAGGTTTGGGGGTGAGCTCTGCGCTGGGTTCAGAGGCAGAGGCTGACCTGCACTGGATTTACACCTGCGTTGTCCTCATCTGGATCTTGCAAGCCTGCGGTGCCTGCTTCAGCACTCCCGATATCTTGCCTGAGCTGAACTCTTGTTCCAAGAACAGATCCCCAAACACTCCTGCACCGTATTTTTATCTGCAGTATATTCAAGGTCATAATGAGCTCAGTATTATCCTCACCTGAAATGATGCATTGTCCAAGCTTTCTCCAAGTGCGCTTACATGCCTGGAAGTCCCAGCGTCTGATGATTAACAACGAGTCCAAACGGGGACTAAGAGACAAGCAATGAAAAATGTCCCCAGAAGACAGGGAGGCTGAATGTGAAGAAAYGAATCCCTTTAGGGTGCCCTGAGAGTTACTTTTAGGACCATGATAGCTCCATTAGTTGTATCTAAGGTGCCACTTCGCATTTCATGCTACAGCGAAGTTTTCCTTTGACCAGCAGTGATTTGCACAACTTGTGGAAGTTTCTTTCTCAGTGCTGGCACATTAAAGAAAAAGGCTATACGGCGCTGCAGGCGAGATCCAATATCTTGTTGTCGTGTACGATTGCCTATTGACTGTGAAAAAGCAAATAACACACTTTGAGCCATGCAAGCTTTTGGATACCTGAATCCAAGCCTGTCTTGCTGCTTAAAAAGAGACCCTTTGGTAAGTGTTTGAGGGGGGATCCCGTTTTGCCTGACCTCAGAAAATGTGTCAGACTCTCCCAGATAAGAAAAAGGGTGTCTTTTAACTCAATTAGCAAATGCTGCCAGCTCTGACAGTCCCTAGCTCAGTCCCCAGGCTGTCAGCTGCTGGTCCAATTTTAGTTTTGTGTAATGTCTAGATAGCAAATTTATTGATGAAATATGGTCGTAGGTGTAAGAAAAACTTGGAGGATCCGACACAACTTCTTGAACCTATACTCATGAAGACTAATGTATATCTTGATGAACTGGCAAATGCATCTTTCTATCCCTGAAGGTTTGTGTATGTGAAAAAAAAAATCTGCAAAAAAGATGCTGATACTTTGAAYGTTGGCTTGGTGTTTTTGTTTTTGATTTTAGTCCTTCTGCAGTCAGTCAAAAAAAAAAAAAATCTGGAAAAAACAACATATAAATAATTGTTACTATGACAGTGCTGAGGAGACCCAGCCCCTGAGCAGCACTCTGTTCCACAAGTGTTTTTCTCAGCTTGAAAAAACAAGAACTACTTAAGGAAGAGTTTTGCCCTAAACATTATTGGGCACTAACAGATGCAATTCTTACCCTGCTGCACACACAGCTGATGTTATGTCAAGAGACTGGAGGTGAGAGGGAAGAGCAGCAGAAGGGATCAGCAGGTTGACAGCTGGGTAGAAAGGTGACACCATCCATAGAAATCTTTGACTAAGCTTTGCCAAATTAATGCCAAACATATATTACGTTGTAGTAAGTTAGCTTCCAGTCTACGTGCCATGTTTCCTGTGAACAGAGATCTCTGAAAGCTCAGAGTCAGCTCAGAAGAGATACTAGTGGACAGATTTTGGGGAACTTAGTCCCCAAAAATCTGGATTTTGTAAGTTCTCAGCCCATGCAACTCTGAAGCCAACGGGATCTGTGGGAGAGCATCATCTCAGATAATCAGGACCAAAATAATTGTAATGGGGAAGATTGTACCCTCCTAGATCATCGTATGGAGACCTTTGCATGTGTGGGGATTGCCCTTCACAAAAGGGAGTAGAAACCAAAGCGGTCTGGGAAAGGCAGGGTATAGCTCCATGGTACGCTGAGYAAGGGCTGGAGAGGAAAGAAATTCCTCCAGTTCTGTAGAGGTTCCCTGAAAATAACAACTGAAGTTCTCCTGAAGGACGGTGAGCGTTGGCCAGGAGGGAGTTACATCAGAAACAGAGGAGATGGTGCAAACTCCTTGAAGTCAGTGCTCATGGCTTTCTTTCCCAGAGCCTCTGGAGAGGAAGCAGTGATTGAATCCAACAAATCTCAATCCATTTACACACGGAGAGGGGAGCAGGCGGGACTGCTGGCTACGGAGCCGAGGGGAAGGCAGAAACCCCTCAGAAGTGTGAGAAAAAATGTCCTCGATGTGTGGGAAGAGAGGGAGAGGTCAGACAGATAATGCTGCTGGCTTCTGTTTTGTGGTTCAGGTCTTCTCATGTTCTAACTGACTGTGTTTGACATGAGCGTGCCCTCATTATTTTAATTTAACTCTTAAGTTGTATATAGTATGTTGTTAATGCCTAGTGCCTTATTTGGTAGAAGCAAAAGGTTCTGAGCCCATAAGGGGGAAAAAATCAATAAATTACAATAAAAGTGAAAGAAAAACATTTCTCTGGCAACCAGCAATGCAGCACCAGCAGGAGAAGCAGCCGCAGTAAGGGGGGAGAAAAGACAGGGGAAAAAAATAAACAAGATGTCTCATTTTAAAAAAAAAGAAGAGAATTTAAAGCAAGGCACGTGTTTTTGCAGGAAAGGAACAGTGAGTGAAAAGAGGACAGTTACATGGAATAATTCCCCTTGAAAAGCTTGGATAAATGGGAAGGAATATATCCTGAACAATAGCTGGGCTTTGCCGTGCACTAAAGCGAGAGGAGGAAAGAGAAAACACCACAAAATTAAAGCACAATGCAGCAAGCTGCCTTCCCGTGTGGCTGCTTCCTCAAAAACCTCTACCCAGCAGCCTCCAAAGTCCAAATTTCCTTGTGGAGGGGAAAAAAGACATTTCAGCTGGCCCTCCCAGCCCCAGTTAGGAGTGGGGAGGGAGGACAAACATGCTGGGTGGTACTGGTGGCTCTGCCTGCAGCAGAGCCCCACCACGGTGCCTGGGCACGGGGAGCCCCATGGCCTTCATTTCGGTGCAAAGCCCCCTGCCCACTCCATGGCAATTTCCACGAGAACATTTTGGGGTCAGGTCACAGCTCAGTCCTGCCTGTGCTCTCCCTGCACCTCGAGCAGGGGCTGAACTTTCAGTGGAGGGTTTTTATGGGCACTTTAAAAGCCCCTGCCTTGGGGTCCTATGTCAGGGGAAAACAAAACAATGAGGGTCACAACCTGTTCCAGGCTAGAGATTCTGGCTGGAGTGGGAAATGAGGCAGGATCCAACCCTCAGGCTGCAAGCACGTACTTGTGCTGACACTTCCCAGCCGCTGGCTCTCTGCAGATGCTTCAGTCCATTCCTACTGCCCAGCTTCATAGCTGCTACCACTAATGTGGTGAAAATGCCAGATTTGCAGTAACGCAAACATTTAGCACTTGGGTATGGAGTCCCTGACTTCTGGCTTTTCAGGCTTTTGCTTCCTGAATTTTACAACTGTTTAGTCACATGGAGAAGCCCAGTGCTTCCGGAGAAGTCATGGTGCTCACTGGCTCGGTTACATTAGCCATGTCCATCTTGTACGTTAACGCTCATGGTGCCAGTGCTTTAAGTTTGAACTAATCAGCAATTCATTGCTAAACAACTCTTTGAGAAAATGGTATTTGGAAGTGAGGCTTTGGAAATAAACTCTGGGCTTGGAAAGTTGTAAGAAAACTATCTAATTATTGGCTGCTGGGTTATTTTCTTGTTTAGGAGTCCTCTAAGAGGGAGTCTGATCTATTCCCTTTGCAGGTTTCTTCCTCCCTATCAATACTGAGAATTCATGTGAAGCAAAACACCAAACACATCAGAAGATCTTCTCACTTGCCTGAGAGTCACTTACAGTGTGTCCGATGTTTTTAAGTTTAAAAAGGTTTTTAGAAGAAATGAGATGGAAACAGCCTTGTTTATATGCATGAAAATTATATATTCTTGGCTAAAAGCTCCTGACAGCAGCTAACAGCAAAAGAAATGGGTTAAAGAAAAAAAACACTGTTAATATGAGTTTAAAAGTAACAATGAAATTAAACAGGTATTCTCCAAAAAAGGATTTAAAGGCAGATTTCAGCCCAGGAAGCTCTGAAATAGCTGAAGGGGGACGCACGGCTGCAGAAAGCCTCATGCTCTTGCAGTGAAACGTTGCAAGGCTTTTTGTTCCCATGAGAGATTCCCCATGACTTCTCATTGCACACATACCTGCACGCCCTTTCTCCACAGAGGGTTTCATTTCTCCCCTTGTTTTGCAAGACGAGGGCTTGTACAGGAAGAAATAGATGCACTAATATCCTCTTCAGTGACTATTTTCACTATTTTTAATATATGGAGTCAAAGCAATTACCCAGCAGAATATGGCCTCTCAATTGCCAGAAAGGACATTTTTGAGTACTTGACAGCTGACCAGAGGAGTTGAATCGTATTATACGCCCAGTAAAGATCAGAGTCAGTGGGAAACATGGAACATACTGCCACTGTTTCAGTTTGTAAATTAATCACACTGGATGTGAACTCCTTTGTTCGCTACCTCTCTATAACCTGTGCTGCACAGACAGCCTCACTGACATTTTACAATCCAAATAAGGAATTATTAATGCTATTCCTAATTTGACYGAAAAAAGAAGCAGGAGCCCCCACCATGGCCCTTTGCTGTGCTAGGTGCTCTCCAAATACAGACCAGAACGATGATCCCCACCAGACTAAAGTCTGAGAGAAAATCCTTCTTCTCTAAACTTCTGTGGATTAAGCATTTCCATGWGTATGTGTCCATCTCTATTTCTGTGTGTGTATGTCTCACTGCCAAGACCCTTTCTCCCCCCGATCCCTGCTTGCCTGTTACCAGCCTGCAGAGATAYGTGGGCTCAGTCTCAAGTAAAGTAAGAACAATGGAAAGCAATAGAAGCAAAGCAATGGACATGACCATTGACTTCGCTTCAAGTTCACTTGGAAAGAAAAGCTGCAGGCGGAGAAAAAACAGAGGAGAGAGAGGGGGGAAAGCTGAGGCCCAAGGAGAGTCTCGTGGACATGGATAACTGGCTTGCTGCCGTTGTGGTTCATGGAAATGCCCAGCTCCTCTGCAACCAGGCAGATTTCAGAGGAGGTATTCCCACCTGCTTTGCTTTTTCCTCCTCTTTCAAAATACTGTAACCCAACAGGCGGTTTTGCAGAGCGGTCATTCTAGCAACCTTCAGTCTGAACGCTAAATGACATAAAATTCACCCAGTCTGGAGTCAAACACAATGAGGTATTTCARTCTCAGTGCTGATTCACTCCTTGCGTGGGGATATACCATTGTCTCTCCATCCCAACATCCTGCCCACCCAAGGTCAACGGACAGGTACTACCAGACATCTCGCTGTCCGCCAGCCCTCCTCCTCCTCCTGCAGTGTCCAGGAAAGAGAAGAGYGTCCAACTGCCAGGTGATGGCTGTGTATCACACAGGGAATTTGCCACCGTCATTATTCTGCTGTAATCATTCAACAGCAACCACCCCAAAAGTGTGACTTTTCAAGGAGAATTGGGGTATTTTGCAGCCTACTTGCTCTGCCAGAGTGCTGCGGCCTGGGAAGAGTCCTAGATTGAGGTTAGAACCCTAAGGACCCGATTTCCAATATTCCTGCCCATCGGCCCCATTCAGAAAGACACTGAAACTTGTGCCTAACTTCTTGTCTCACTGAACTTATAAGCACAGGAGTCAGAATTAGGCAGGGAGRCATCTCTCTGGCAGTGCTGTGTTACCCATCACCTTAGGCTTTGGTGTTAACAAGGCAATACAGACGCTACCRCAGTGTCAAAGGTGAAAAATGCACTTTATCTTTCTCATCATGCTATTGAGAGAATTCCAAAGAAACATGTGCACGTCTATATTTAACTCTTGTTCCTTTTTAAAAATAAATAAAAAATAAATTATTCAGCTCATACAGGCAATGAATATAGGCCACAGAATCCAACACACAGCAGCAAAAGTACTCCATTATTAAGTCTGTAATTGCCAAGAATTAATTTGCTAATTGCATGCAACTAATCTGCGTCCTTTTTGTTTTATATCAATTAACAGAGTAATTAAAAAAAGCAATCTTCTTGATAGTTCCTCACTGGCAGACTTAGCCCAGCAGAGCTAATGAAAGAGGGCCACCCTTTAACTAACCTCATTAGTATCTCTTCTTTTGTTAAACATCCTACAAAAAATAGTTAATTTTGCTGCATGAAAGTCCTTGATGTTAGACTGCTAATGAGGGGGCCACACAGCTCTGATTCGGTGTTTGTTTGGAGAGTGGCTCTGCTCGCTGCAAAGCAAATGCTTGTTCCCTGCCTCGCTGCCCTTTCAGGGATGGAGAGTCAGGTAGACAGCCAGAGCCGTGTACTCKTTAGAAGTTTATAGATATGAGCAGTTACCAACCCTTTAAAGTTCCCTCCAGGTCAAAGATGAAGTTCATTTCATGCAAAAAAAAAGCAAACAAGACAAGACCTGCCTGCAAGAAGAAAGCGGCTGAGATACAGTTATTTCTAGGTTATAGTCTGAAGAGATACCGCTCTGGCAGCAGAGCTGGGGAATAAAAGAAAGATGAGTTTTCAGCTATGGCAGAGATGCTGCACTGGAGGTTGTACACACGGTGTAAGTGATCCATGCAGGGAGCAGCCAAATGTGGCTCTGGATGCCTGCACAGGCTCATCCGAACCACGGACRGGCAGGAGTGTGCAGAGCCTGGGGGTGGGAGCTGGGAGACACACAGAGACCTGCTGGGATTTTCAATAGCTTGAAATTTCCACTCATTACCTGCACTTCTGAAACCCTCTGAGGATCTCTGCTCATTGGCAGCTCCTAGCTTTAAAAAAGCCCGTGCACAAGGGGAGCACAAGCACTCATCACAGACGCATTTCTAACACGTTTCTGGCTCACAGCTATCTACCACCTTTGAAGGCAGTGGTGTACATGGCAGTGATGTCTAAAGCATTTTAGAGGTGCTGGTTAGGGGAAGAGTGATTCGGCAAACAGAGGGGAATCACCGACAAGGACAGGAGGGTGGGTGCGTGGCTATGCCTGTGTCACTGTGATTCAGGAAGGAAAACCTCTGCTCTGCTTACAGAATAAAACATACTTCAAAGTCCTCTCACCTGGTTGAACATCATGTGAACCTTTGTATGAGGCATCTGCAAGTTCAGCTGGGCACTGAGCTGCATTAACATAGTCTTCCTCAGAACCTCTGTGCTTGGCTACTGCCTCATTCAGCGTGATAAAGGCCTATAAATACTTTTTTTTTTGCTGTTGTAAGAGATATCCTATAATATTCTATTGTCAAAAGGAGAGCTTGTGGGGAGAACTGCAGCATCGTTAGCGTAGCAGACRTACACTAGTTCCCAGGGCTGTGGGCTCTTTCATTTTGTTTGCTTTGCTTTTGGGGTCTGCTGGGTTAGGAGACMCCTGTGCCGGTGTACGTGACATGGGCGTCTCACTCCTGCAGCACGTAGTGCCGCGGTGGTGCGCATGGAGCTGGGCCACACGGCAACTTCTTGGCTCTGGTTTAGCACCATGCCAGTCACCCGCCTCCCTGTCAGGCTCGTCTGAAGGTGTTTGCAGCTCATGTCCTGCTTTTTCTGATAGCTCCTGGAGCTGGAAACCGTCCTTGCTGTAATGAGACCTTCCACCAGGAGGCAAGTCAGGCTTCACAGCGGCACAGCAAAGAGCGGAAACGGCTCTAGCCAAGAGCTGTCTTTCACCATGGAGGGGTCCCAGATGATACTCGGGTGCCAAAGACATCAGGAATCTCTCTCTGAACACATCAGATGAGACTCAGAAATTTTTCCCTGGGTTGGATTTCTAGATTTGCTCAGTAGATTTACTCAAAAAATGTCAGAGTAGCAGGTGGCAGCGTTAGCAGCGTTTCCTGCTCCAGGGGCTGGGCTTTGTCGAAGGAGACCAAAATGGGTCCACGTTCCTCTGAAATGACAAGCTGAAACCCAGGCAGGTTCAAAAACCTCCACCCAAGCAAGCTGGGAGCCCAAATCCTGGACAGAGACACAGCGTGTTGTATTTCTCTTTAGGAGCTTTTTGGAAATCATCTCTCCCTTCGGACAGTTYCTCTCGGGTTGGGTGGGTATTCCCCATCACATTTAAGGGAGACCTGCCAGCAAGATACTGGACCCGATCCTGGACATGACCCAGAGCTCATTTCACCATTCTGCTGCCTATTATCTGTGTCTTCAAGACGTGCTCTTACAGGTAGCTGAAACCTTTTTGTCATTCCCAAGTGAAAAGAAGGCATAAAATAAAAAATAAGCTACAACAGTTATTGCTGTTGGTGCCTTTGAAGCAAGGGCTTCTTTGCACCGGTGAGAGCCGAGAGCTGGGCCAAGGGCTCTCCTGCACCGTGCACCGTGCCCTAGGACATTACCCTATGACAATGTATTTGTTTGACTTTATTTTGACCCAAACTCTCACCCAGTTACGAATTACAGCTAAGGATTGAGCTGACTCGCTCCCTGTGTCTCTGAAACAGTGAAAACCGCTCGCTACTGTTTAAAACCATCAAGATTTTCTTTTCTTCCCTCCGTGCAGGGATGTCTCAGGACCCGGGGGACAGCAGTGCCCGTAGCCGTCTGCCTTGGCTTCCCCGCACGGGGAACAAATGGGAAGTGAAGCAGGGGAGGGAAGTGAGGTGTTACCACCAAGGGGAGAAAGAAAAAAAAAGAGAGAAAAAAAAGAAAGAAGCCAGATTTATGCTTCAGCCATTTCCCTCCGTAATCAGCTTATGTTGTAGAGTTAAATGAACCGATGGGGAACTCACGCAGGCGGACGGGGCTTGTCAGCTGAGAACTTGTAAATCACCCACCGGTGTGAAAAGCGTGTGCAAGGGCGGGCGGGCGTGCAAGGGCGGGCGGGCGGTCGTGCACGCGCGCCGGAGCGAGGGCCGGCGCGGTGGGGGCAGGTGGGGCTGGCGGGGGCCCAGCGCCCGCGCTCGGTGGATACCCCTCCCGCCAGGCCGGGTGTGAAGGAGCAGCTGAGACGAATTGCAATACCTCCCACTCCTCTGCCCATTTGTTTCTTATGAATGCATAATGAATGCTAATGAATTCCTCACTTGGGGCATATGGTTAAGACATATAGAGCCTAACCTTGCTACAAAGAAGAAAGACCTTGATGTTACAAGATGGGGGAGGGCCAGGAGGAACCCAGCGATTCGTGAGCCGAGCTTGGGTCAGCAGGACTCATCCTGCTCCAGCCCAAGGTCTTGTTCAAACACAAGAGCTACGGGACCTGGAGGGGGAGAGAGAAATTATTCACTTCCATACTAAAGGAAAGGCAAACATATGTCCACGGATGTGTTTTAGAGCCTGAGAGTTGCTGTGAGGTTAAAGAAAAAGGATTTCTCCTTTCTCTGGAGAACTGGGGGGTATCTGAAGGAAAAAGTTTCACAGCAGTGCAGAGGGGAAATGGATACACAAAGATTCAAAAGCAACGTTGGAAAGGACCAAAACAACCCTCAGTTTATGCTTCTTCACGTCCGTTCAGCCCCTGGGCTTCTCGACGGAAAGCAGCGACTGGAGGTGCTGCGTAGCACCTGAAGTGAGGGATGGGTTTGTGCAATGAACAACTCTCCTCCAGAAACCCAGCAGAGCCCCAGCTCCCYGCACAGGTGCTGTGCCCAGATCTGATCTGGTGCTTGGTTCCACCCTTAAAACGGGACAACATCTGACGGCTGACGGGGAGAGCGGAGCAGAGCAGGAGTGGTGTGAAGAGGCTGCAACAGCACCTCAAATAACAGTTTGGAAATGGAGAGAAGGATGAGATGGTTTCAAACACCGAGGGATTAACAGGAGATGCAGCAGTGGGGCCGAAATGGCTGGTGTCACAGCTGGAGAGGCTCAGGATTGAAAGGCAGAAGCCTCAGACATGAGATGGCAATGGAGGTGACCGACACAGCCACACCAAAGCAAAGCAAGCAGCGTGCTCTGGCTCCAAGGACCTTCCTCTCCTCAACCCCTGTCCCTGCTGCCCCCATGGCCCCCTGTGCTCCTTCAGTTGCATTCAGCCTTCCGAACATGGAGGTTTACGGCTATTTTAGAYGTGTAACCACATCATCCTCGAGGGACTGGCAGATATGACACAGGAGCCATGAGTAACCTCCACCCATCAGTACTGCAGTTGGTGACACCTCAGGGCATCTCCAATGTCAAGAGACACCTACGTTCAGGCAACTGAATCCCACCCAGTATGTCACAGTCTGGTTTAGTGGCATTATAGAAAGTCACTATAGGCCTGATGGTATCAGCACAGGTTGGGACCCTGCAGCAGCATGAGTTCATGGACCTGCTTTGGGCTGATGGGTGAGCGAGCGGTTTGTGAGCAGATTTCTGCTTTCCTGCCTAGAGGTCTCAGGTGCTAGAGCTTCATGGGTTAGTGCTGCAAACCCTGGACTGTGTCCCAGCCTTTCGCAACCCAATATATTTGGAAACTACTGTGACACTTCTTTTTTAATTGGAAGAGCTAAAAACATGATTCTTCAGACAACTTTGGATCTAGTCATGAAGTGCTGCCAGTACCCCAAAGAAGCAAAGACTTACAGACCAACATTTAAATGAGCTAGCTTAGATACCTGTAAAAACACAGATCTCTTTACCGGGCTATATGCCAAACTACTCCTGGCTGAGTTTTGGGTCTGCATATACCTCTTACCGCTCTGCTCTGAGTCCCAAGCCAGGCAGCGCTAACTAGCTCCAATATTCCTCCATGGGTTGCTGTCATGTCTGTGAGATATCAACAAACATGCACCCTGATGGCCTGTCCCCAAAGGGTTAGAAAACATCAAGAAAATACTCAAGTACTTTCAAAGTATTGCAAAAATGTCTGAAGAAACTTTCACCCACACCAAAAATTCTTTCAGTACCAAAGACTGTCATAGGACCCTTTCGGAAACCTGCAGCAGGCAGATTTCTGAGGGAGACCATCCCTCTCAAACAGCTGGGGGCTGAGCTGACAAGTGAGCTGGATGCTCCACCATCAGCATCAGGACTTTGACCACTGTGGGTGAAGGCTTGTCTTTCTCTTTGCTCTTTTCCAGCTAACTCTATCCACATCCTCTCCCCTAAACTGTAGCAGGAGCAATTAGATGGACACTTCTGTAGCACTTTGAGGCATTGCTGTCCATCTCATGCCTTATAACAGGAGCTGAGATTGGTCAAAACAACGTAGAAAAGCAGTGTTTGCCATAGCTTGCGACTGCTAATTTATCAATGCATTTCCGAGAACAAAGCAGCCCAGGTACCTCACTGAGCAAGCAGTGAAAAACAGCAGAGACCGAGCTGGAAAAATTTCAAAGTCCTTCTAAAAATTAAAATCTGAAAGCCAGCCAAGTCCCAGCAGCCGAGTGGAGGTGCGAGGCATTTAGTCTCCGGGGTGGGCAAAAGCAGCCGACTGCCGTATGCAGTGTGCATCAACACCTCTTGACACTTATGAATATGGGGCTGGTGCTGATGCCCACTTGGATGAAAGAACAGAGTGAGATTGCCAGCGTCGAAGTGGGTGGAAGGGAGGGATGATCCGTAGCAAGATGTTGGGTTTTCTTTAACCCTCTCTCACACAAAGAGCAGCCCATGCACCCGTTCGTCTGGGGTTGAGAAATGGAGATTTAAAGACTGCAAACGTTTGAGTGCAGGTTAACTGAAGGATGGATCTGGGCTAAGCCCACAGGAGGGGACCTGTAGTGGCCAAACCACATGTCGACAGTGGGAAAAAAGGTCTGATGGATTTCTTACAGCACTGGCTTGGTTTATGAAATGCTTGAGTTTGCTGGGAGCTGTGGTTGTTGAGCAACTCTGGAAACTCAGGCCCTTAGCAACTCCCGCAGTACTTTGCACACAACTCAGCAGCAAGCCCCGACTCCTGAAAAGCAGGGAATCACGCTGCCATTAAGTTTCCAAGCCTTAATGACTTCTTTCTGCAAGCCCAGAGAAGATACTGTGATCGCCTAAAATAGCTCTTTGCAATAAAAGATGATGATAGGAACAAGAAGGTTTCAGTGAAAGCTGCTGATAAATGAAGGCTCAGCTTGGAGTCTGTTTTAAATCCCTACACCATAAATATAAATTCATGTAGGTGGGGGCAGCTGGGGTGAGGGTTTGGGTCATGGCAGCCTCATCAACGGGCAAAGTATCTCTTTAGTTTGAAGTGCCAGCCTCCTTCACTTCCAGACTTCTCAGTTGTGGTTTTTGGCTTTTGCCAAATCCTAAACAAAACAACAAAGTAATCCCAACSTGCCCTGCTCCGCCGCCTTTTCCCCTTGCAAGAGGCTTCCCCAGCAGAACCCCAGGGGCCGGAGCAGCAGCATCCCACTATAAAGCCTTTCCCGCTCCCTTGGAGCCAACCGGGGAGCTCACCCAGGAATACTCCTCTCGCTACCACATTTGCATGACAGACGGCTCCTTTGCATTATCCACCTCTTCCCACAGAAGCCCCGTCCATCCCTCGGGCATCCCGTGGGGATATCTGCTGTTGCAGGCTGCTTTCCACCCCCTCGCTGCCCACCCTTGCCCTCACTCCTACATGCTTTCAGCAAAGCATCGCTCTGATACGTTGGCCCCGTGTTAACTTCTACTCATGCTAGCTCCTTCCATAATTTGTTTAAAACTTCAGGCCTCTGAGATGCAAAGAGTGAGACAGTCCTTCGACACCTGCGATGACCACCCTGGGCGGACGCGCTCCAGCTYGGCTCCAAGCCCCCAGCCCACCCCGGTGAGGGGCTTTGGTGGACAGGAGGAAGAAAGGAGCATCTCTCTGGGAGAGACACAGTCCTTACCCCAGCTGCAACATGCACCGTGCCTGATACGTTGTAATGACATGAAAATGAATAGAATAAACTGACTGAGTGGCGTTGTTATTAACCTTTGTTACCTCAATAAATCACACCAAAGAGCAGCAATTACGCCCGTTTCTGACAAATACTGGTTACACAGTGGATTCCCCCCTTGCTCTTCGTCCCGAGCCCTCTCCCTCACTCTCTTTCACAACTGGAACCAGGAAGGTGCAGTACATATCACGGTATTGAAAGGAATTGGAATAATTTAATAGCAGTTCATAAAGGCACGTAACAGATAGCATGGGGCTTCCATGGCATCCATCTACTTCACTCCTAAACCAGCTACTTCGCTCTTAAACAAGGCAGTGGGCTTTCCAGGGGCTCTGCATCCCTGGGTGGATCCTGGTCCTGGCCCCTAAACCCAAATGCACAGCAGCAGTCATTCATCCATGCGTGCACAGATACGGATATGGGAGTATCTTTTGCATCAAGCTTTGGATCTCAGGAATTACTGAATGAAAAGGCTGGAAAGTAAAATTTACCCTCCTCCAAACTCCGGTCCAAGGTATGAGTCAAGCTTTTGGCCCCAAATCAGGACCAGCAATCGGGCTTTCTGTGTAGCACTAACTTGGCTTGGGTTTTTGTCACGCACTTSTGCCAACACCGATACGAGTTTAGGAGTTTGATGCTGCTCCCAAGCCAGCTAATTTCTGAGGTCAGTGCCATGCTTTCAGATCGATAAGTTCAGAATTTAGTCAGCACAAACAGCCTCGCAGCAAAGTGCTATCCTTGCATATTTAAAGCTATCTGGGAAGAGGACTTTTCAACAAAGGTATTCAATGAGACTTAAAAATCAATCCTCATTTGAAGAAACTGGCAAAGTATTCTAGCAACCATTGTTAAAATGTCTGGATTAATAATAAATCAGAGTTGGCAAATACTTTTTGCATTTATTACTTTGTGGATTTGTTTTCACAGAGGACCTGGCTGTGGACACGAGAGTTGAAGACATGTTTCTTTAAAGAAAGATTCAGAATTACAATTCAATAAATTTTGAAGGATTTTTTCTAAACCTGGCAGAACCCTTGTATTTTATTTGTTCATACTATTTTTTCTTCAGAAATCCACAGAAGTCATTTTGGAGATTTTAAAAATTCCCTGGGAATTTCCAAAGTCACATATGCAGTGAAAATAGTGGGATTATAATATTCAAATATCACGTCCAGTCTTGAAATAGTTTGAAACGAGAACTGAACAAATGCCCTGTGGCCAAAAATAGCTGAAGTTCAGGTTCCTCCTGCAGAGGTAAATTTGCTCATGCAGCATGTAGCATTCATTACTCCTGCCTTCCTTGTTACAGGTGCCTGCGTGAGTACACTGTCTGTGCTAACACCCTGCTCCATGGACCAGAAAATACAGAAGCAGCGCTGGGCTGGTTACCATGCCAGGTGAAACCTCCCTTTTGAGATCGCTTTGCTGGGCTGTATTTGCTTTCTCATGCTTAGATTTTCATTAATCCAGCATGAAACACCAGTCTGATATCAGCACCCTCCAGTACAGGACCAGTGTCCCATGGCTATAGGTGCTAGATGAACACAGAAGACATAAGAGTGGCCCAAAAGCATGGGTGACCCTTACCTCTCTGTCTGGAAGACACCGAGAGGACAATAGATACGATCGCGTGAATACCCTGAATAAATTTCATGGCAACGGCTTATTTCCTCCGATATCATTTCAGCAGCGTAACGGTGCGTGGTTTTCATGCAGGGAACTACAACTGGTAGGACCAACGGGAAATATTCAGCTCTTTCTGAAGCGACTGCTTGTCTCGGTAGCCTTGCTATTGCTAGATCTGCAATGAGACCCAACCTTTGTTTTAGGTCAGCTCGAATCTAATTTAGGGAGGAATCTTTGTTGTATGGATGTCTTTGTGACTTATGTGCTCAGAGTTGATTTTACTCCCCCAATCTTATTAAGGACCTATTATAGAGTGAAGACTGCTGCAGAGTCCATGAGGGTACGGGAGAGGTGCCCTTTATTGCTAGCGAGGGGTACGTGTGCGAGATAGGAAGAGTGAAAGGGAAGCAAACTGGACATAAATCATCCAGAATGCCAGCCAGCAGAGCCTAAAACCCACAGAAAAGCAAGATTATTTTCTCTCTCTTTTCCAAAGACCGGAGGATCTGACCCAGACTCTGACAGCGAGTAGCGACTTCAGCAAGCAAGAAGCGGTGCAGGACCTCTTCCCGACTAACCTCGGCAACCTAGTTTCTGCACTTTCATTATCCTAAAATAATCCTTCCTCTCCTGCCTCCCCCACTGCTTCTAAAGAAAGGAGGTGGGATTTTGTCTTTTCCATCAGCGTGAGAGGAGCGGGGCTCGTGTGGGGACGAGGTGGCTGCAGCCCACATTTCCTTCCCTTTCTTTTCCGCTGGAGCATGCGACAGTTTGCTATGGGAGGACCAGGCGGCTGCAGGAGCAAAGTTGTAAAAAAAACCCACCCAGTCCCACATCACAATGACTTTTCTCAGATGATAAACATAATAATAAAACCCCTCCTAGTAGCCAATATGATGCTAATGCTTCTTAGCTCTGTCAAAAGTGAAAACAGCTCCTTGCTGTCAATTACTGGAGGGACAGCTGGAGTCTCTCCTCTCACTGTCAGGATGCAGACATATTGCATGTCATCGAGAAGGTAACAAATTCACCAGGACAGCATCACCATCTGTCACCAACAGAGACACCGCTGAAACAAAGGGTCAGGCTTCGGCGCAGAGCTCGGGCCTGATCTTACCCCATCTTGCTTGTCCTTTGCCGCGAAGCGGGCTGGCGCAGATGGAGGTGCCCCCCAAAGCCCCGCGTCCGTCCCCGAGATACACGGGGGAGTTTCGGTTTATAAACCGAGGGGACAAGCTTTGAGTTTTGAAATGATTGTTTTCGCCAGCAAACCTTGTGCTGAAGCCTCCAGACCCTGCTGATGGGTATAAACCACAGCATGAAATACCGTCTGGTTTAACACCATCCCTCACCCAGTTTCCATCTCCAAGCGCAATGTTTTCCAGTGTGACCTCCTTAGGCGCAGGGCATCTTCCTATGTGCACGAGTAGATGCACTTGGGCTACTCGCAGGAGTAAAACAACACCCATGGAGGGCTGGGGGATCAGGCTGTAAGTCGATTTGTTTGGGGCCAGATGGTTGATTCCCCACATTATTGAAGTCTGACTGCCCTGGATCCGCTCTTGTGAGGAGATGCTCACCCACCCCGGGAAGGCGCTTACACTGGTCCAAACTCTACACATGATCTAAAACCCAGTAAAACGACAAATAATTCTGCAATATGTTTTGAGGTCATTTTCAGTATTTAACCAGCTCTCCAAAAACTTCAAAAAATACTCTTCAAAAAACCCCCTCAATTAATAATGCCATTTTTTAAAAACATGTTTTTGAAGATGCTGTTCAGGAGAATAGTGTAAATAATGTAAATAATTTAAGTGATTTTTTTTCTTTTACATATATTTTTGTGCTATTTAAAAATAACCCACATAACTCCATTCGTTCACTCAAGATGAGGCTTATTTCCAACTGATGATGTGCTAATTATTTCGAGAGCAAAGTTTATTTTTGACAGAAAAATCATTGTATTTAAAATCACGTAGTGTTGAGACTTCAGATGAGTCTGAAAGAAAGATGTTTCTGCAAAACTAGCCCAATGTGACAATGCAACATGTTCACGTAGCTCCTGTGCTCGTGTTACAGTATTAATTTGGGATACCCTGCGGCTGCTGGCAAATGCAGCACTGTGGGGTCCAGCTGACATCTGGGGATACCCTTTGGGTTTCCAGAGTCGGATGGCAGCTTTCCTGTTTGCGATCAGGTGCAAGATCCAGGACTTACAATTAGTATTCTTAAATATCTCAGGTCTTATTTAGAAGTTAGCTCAGGAGTCAGTCTAGTGAAGGAAATGAAGTTACCTGGAATTAAATAGCACAATTCAGACTTTGGCAGTCATCTGGATGTTGCTTTGCTCTGGTCCTGCAGGACTTCCCTGGAAATCCTGCCTCCCCCCTGTTCTATTGCACAGTAATAATCCAAACTAAGCACAACTGAAATTTGATCTTAATTCCAAAATGCAGCAAAAAAATGCACTCGCTACTGCTCTTTCCCAACTTGCACTACTTCTGCTGAGATTTACAACAAGCACACAGTCGTTCAGAGAAAAAAATGTTACTGCAGACCTAAGGATACGTTTCTAACAAGGAGAAATAGCCCATCCTCTAGTCACAGGCCTGTATGCCAAAATTCATTTCATGCTTTAGGCTACAATAAATGACAACCGACTACCCTGAATCATACGAAATAACTTTTAAAGAAGTTACAACTGCTGCTTCCCCCCCTTCCCAGCACCATTTCATTTCTCAAACCCAGGGCAAATGTCTCCAACGCAGAGAGGCAGAGCACGGAGCTGCAAGGCTGCGTCCCCCGTCCTCCCCTCCACCCCTTCCTTCTCCCCCGGCGTTTACGGGCTGCCTTGGGATTTTTCGCTTGACTCTCTTCCAAGGTTATGTCAAGATTGCCATGATATGGAAGTCACGGGATACTGCCAGCAAGAGGCTGGAAATGAGATTCGAATTGCAGCTGGCGGTCCTCCCTCCATCCCTCCCTCCTGCCCTGTTGCACCCTTGTCCTCTCCCACAGAAATCAGGAGATGCTTGGGGGAGCTGCAAAACTTCCACACTCGGTGCCGTATAAAGCCGCGTGAGTGAAAGGAGGAGGTTTGTAAACTGGTTTGGGAGGACGACTTCTGTTCAGGGAAGGAAGGCGGCGGTTGTCGTTCTCGTTAGAAAGGAGGGCACGAAACGGTGTGATGTTCATCACCATGAGCTGGGGGCAGGTGGTTTGGGCTGCGATTGCTGCCTTCATTTAGACCTGCACTAGTCTCTTCTCTCGGGGAGGATGGAGGCGACTCACTTGTTGCACAATTTCCACACAACCCACTTCCCTGAACTCCCACCATTTTTGGAGGTGGGTCTTTGGCAGACTTTTAAATGGACTCTACTCTGCAACCCTCACTATTTTCATTCTGCTGGGAAGAACAGACAGCCCAAAAATTCAGCTGTGGTTCCTCTAACAAAGCCTTTCAGGGAGGTGCTTTCCAATACACCAAGGGAGAGCTGCGATCTGGATCTCCACGGGGCAGCTGAGGCCATTGGGAAAGCTGTGACAGAGCAGGGAGTCGAGCCCTGAGGTCTCTCGAGCTATTTCTCTGCCCCTCAGGAGATCCTTCATCCTCATCCCCACGCGGGACAACAWCCTCCACTGAACAAATCTCCCCCCCAGAGAACCAAGCCTGGGCAGTTCACTGAAACTCAGAATCTGACCTCTAAATTTGAACACAATCCTGCCTAAAAACAACCTCAAAAAATTCATTTAGGAAATCATATCAAAGTGGTGCTCCTTGAGGGGTGTCCTGGTCTGCTTTGAAGAAGTCATCTCGGCACAGAAACCGCCTCGTTTAAACTGCAAGTTGCAGGTTTAACAGCATTGAACGGATGAAGCCCGGGCCATGCACTTGGGATGCGGACAAGGTTTTAATTCTCTTGTTTGCAAAGGTTTCTGCAAACCGAAGCAAATCCTGCCCTGGCTGCCCGGCTTAGTTTGCCCTGTGATAGGCTTAGAGCGGTATGAGGGTATTTTATCTTTATGGCTACATAAGAAAAAGGCCAAATGCTTTGCAAAGGATCAAATGCTCCACGTACCCCTCTCTAACTCGGTCCATGCTGGGCGGCTGACTTCACAGCCGGAGCTTGCCGACTTTCACAAAGCCCCGTGTAGCTATTTTGGAACTAGAGCTGATCTTTATGCATTAACATGGACTGAGATTTTAGAAGAAAACTCACATCTCTTTTGAGCTGCTGCTCAGAACATTTTGCTCTCTCGCTCACTCTTCCTGCAGAGCCCTGTAGCCACCACCAGCAAAAGAGAAATGAGAAACCCGACGCTGCTCCTTTATTAAACAGAGTGGAAAACTTCAAGAGAGAAAAACTTAGCTTGAAAGCAATATCTGCGCTTAGATGTTGTTCGGCAAGTTACTGCAATATAGAGGCTTGTTGAAATACAGCTTGTGCTGCTGTCCTGAGCTTGCATTTAGGTGGTGCCCCCACATCACACGCTACAGCAAGGCTCTGTAAGTGGCACTGTATATAGAAATTGCTTCTCCCTCCAGTGAAATGCAGCTGTCTCTGGGGTAGAGAGAGCAGGTGATAAAAATGCAGCTGTTTCATTAGTTTGGACAGGGAATGGAAAAAAATTAGAGCGCTACAGGGGAAGTCAGGTGGGAAGAACCTGATCTGAGGAGCTGCCCAGAATGGCTCTAAGGAAAGATTTTTTGTTTGAACACAAATGGCTTTTCAGCATGGAATTTTGGCATTAGCCACATTTTTCTTGCCGAAACAATTGTGACATTTCCATTAAAACTCTTCATTTCAACTCATGATTTGATTCAGTCCATAAAAAAATCAGCGAACGTTCTGATGTATCTCATAAAAGTCATGCACATCTTTGAAGAAATACATGAAAAAATATTTAAAACCAGTAAGAATTTTGGAAATTCTGGGTTTTGCCAGTAACTTGACGAGCTCTAGTAAGCAATAGGCAAAAAGGAACATCACAGTTGTATCTCTGAGGACCCACAAAYGGGGAAGATGTTAGCTGAAAGGGGTTATGAAGGACTGCATGCTGCAGCACAGCTGAGCCAAGGCACGTAGGCTTATCCACTACTGGTTCAGAGGCTTTTTATAAACTGGTAAAATTTTCACCACAGTTTCTATAAAATGGAGCAACAGCAATTGTGCCAAAGATGCGTATTTGTGTAAGCGGTGTTAGAAAACAAGGTTACCTAGTAAATAACAAATCCGTCTCCTCTGGTCTCGAGTTATCAAAGATATCTCATGACTAAGTACCGAAGAGGCATATACTTCGTGTAGGTTTTAAGTTTTGGGACTCTGGGGCATGGCTCACACTTAATCAGTGTTTCCTGTGTCCGTTTTATCAGTGGTTACTGATAAAAACGTATTTTCTAGGAATGCAATTGTTCAGTCTTCCTATGTGACCGTAATGTATGAGGTGAGCAGGCAAGGGCAATGGTCCCAGAAGGATTTTTCTATACCTTGGATATCCATGATGATAAAAAGTGATGTACACAATTAAGTGCACTTTTTAGCAATTAACTTTTTTTTTTTCAGTGAATCAACAAATTAGTTTTCTAACACATTAGACGTACTAGAGATATGTATTTCTAGGATTTTTGTGGTTTGTTTTGGTTTTTTTTTTTTCTTTTTCCAAATCATTTCCCACGTCAAGTCCAAGGGACTTTGCTCTACTGACATCCAGAAGACAGAGATTCATGCTCAAGACTTGGGGCAAGATTTATCAAAGGCAAAATGAGTAGATTTTTTTGACATTTCTCCTTGGTGCACTGTATGACCACTTTCACCTCTTAATGAGCAATACTAACGGTCACTGCAAAGCGACTGCACTAGAACTGAAAAACACCCTCCCCTTCTGCTCCATTTAAGATGGTTCAAAATGAGATGCAGGGAAGAAGCAGCAGACATTTGCTCACATATACTATGTAAAAGGCCAAGTACACAGCTAATGATTTTTTGTTTTAAGATAGTATCTTTCCATAAAGGTAGATACATATCTGAAATTTGTTGTTATATTTCGATATTTCTGTTTTAATGAAACTCAGTTTCACAGGCAACTTTGCATGCGAAATGCAACTGTGTCTTATCACACAGTCTGTGTTCATGAAACAACCAGGACCGGGAGCCTTCAGGGGATGCACAACCACGCCGTCTGATTTGTGCTTTTTTTTATTCTCATGGGCAAAATTCTGCCAGTTGCAAACTTTCCATTTCAGTTATTTACATGCAGAAGCTAGTATGTGATTTTGCAGATCTTTAGAAGAAAAAATAGCTGTTTTTTCTTGTCCCCTAGTACTGAGATTTTTTTTTTTAAAGTCTCACAGATCTAGATGCAGTTTACACTAAAAACCAAAGAGAACTAAATACCTGATGTATTTAAGCGAGTTCAAGAAATCTTTACTACAATTTTAGAAGTTTTACTTGCAGCTGAAGTCCTTCCCTTTCCAACAGACAGGGACTAACCACATCTACAGACTCAGAGATGCATTTTTACTGCAATTTTAAAAATATCTGGGCACCTGAATGTGCATATGGGCACACTGTGATTTTTGAAAGCTCTTGAATGTCTTCTTTAACAGCAGATAAATGCCACAAGTTTTGAACGTTGCACTAGACATCTATATGAATTTTCAGGCAGAGAAGAGTCTTTACAAACATGGGCTAGTATTTGTAGGGATGAATATAGAAGAATGTAGACAAATACTCTTCTGAAGATGGTCGCTTTTGAAAACATTATCTGGAGTCCTCAATAATTTTAACGTTTAGTTTGCTTTGGTCGAGTGTAAAAGACAAAATGGGGGCCTGGACCTTACTCAGGCTTTCCTACCAAATAGCTCCACCAAATTAGGAATTTAAACCGAGTCTGAAACAGCACTTTGTCTGCATTTACAGACGTATTGCCCCGGGATAAGAGATGTAATTCTCTGAAATGAAGAAAATTAAATCATTACCCTCTTCACCCAAGCCTTTTTGCTGTTGGAAAGTTAGTTTTGCATTTAATGAATATGGGCTCATGTCTTTCTAATGAGTATGAGATAGCTGATGTAATTGAAAACTTAAGCAGGGAAAAATCATTACAAGTTTTTTTTTAATTAATTTATTTTGTATATTTGTGTTATGAGTGATAGCTACCAGTAGAGTAATGGGGATGGAAAACCACAATTTACTCAATAGGCAATTCAAAAACATGTGTTGGAATAGGAAATTCCCCATATTTTACCTGCCTGAAGGAAAGCAGCTGGAGGAGAGTTTTCTGCTGTACTCCCCTACGTCTCTGGGAGATGCTAGGCATTGCCTTATTCCCGCCTTCCTCCTACTTCTCGCCACTACGAACTTGTTCTCACATTTTCTGTTCTCCCTTTTGATGACAGGAGACACCTCCTCTGTGCCTTGTTCTCCAGGACTATCAACCAACCTGACGTTTGGGAAAAGCATCTGCAAATGGAGGGATGGGCGGGGGATAACAACTCCCAGGCTGGCATCCCTTCGCAGTAACATAAATGCCTGCTCTCCCAGGCTGGGCTGTATTTCAGGCTGGGTTTTTACCTTCCTTAGGGCCAGGAACTAAGCAAGAGCCCAAGGAAATCCAGGGGAGAGCTGCTGCTCAAGGACCATGTTTCTAGGATTGCAGTGATGGCTGTAATCTGGTCAAAGAAAGGACTCTGGCATCCTCTGCTCATTGTGCAAACCTTCAGCCGATGTCTTTGGAGCTCCAAAGACTAATGGGACTGATTGTCACTGTGTTCCCATGTATGAAATTGAGGACGGAAACATGCATTTTTAATAATGAAGGGACATCGAGAGGAAGGGCAAAGGAGGTGCTGGGGAGAGAAAGGTGGTTCATAAAGTTAATGTGATTCATAAGAGATCCATAAATCTCTACCATTAGCTGGCAATGCCTTCTCCATCTTTTTTGATATCTTTCCCCAGGTTTTGATAATTCCCATCAGCCCCCTGCACATTTACCTCTGGATGCCAGTCGTCTTCTACAGGCCCATATATCATTTCCAGACAAAGATTTTCCTCTCTAAGCTTTTTGTTTTCCTTTGATCTTTCACTAATAGTTAGATATTTTGTGTGTCCTTGCTCTCCCATGAATAGCTTTTCTTGGCCACCACCATCCACAGCAAAATACCTGTCATTAACCCCACTTTAAACCCTGATATCGTTCTCCTGATAGTTCCTTCCATACTCCCCATACAAAAAAATTCCTCCTCATTTCAGAGACCGTCCTTGAGAAATCCTCTCTAATTTCAAGAACAAAATCAAAAAAGAGAGAAGGTAAAACGATTCTGAGAAGCGCTCACTGCAGGGAGTTTTCCTGGAAAGCCCCATTCACCTATTTACGGATGTTGGCTATCGCAAGGCTGTGTTTGTGCAGTTACATCGGGCTCCACACACCACCTTGTCCTCATGGAAGAAGGTTTCCAAAGTAGCTGAGAGTGCAAGTTAAGAGTATAAATTTCTCTGCAAACTGCAGAACTGATTGAAGATTTTACCAGCCTCCAGCTTTTCCTTCCTTCCTGCCAACAGCCGGGAGCATGCGAGTGCTCCCCAATCACTTCCACGCGGTCATCCATCTCCTACCTGCAGTCACTGGCAGTTTAAACTAACCTGGCTGATTTTGCCCGAAGTGGATTAGGGAGTGCACATACCATCACTCCTACCTGCAGGGCTGGTAATAGACAGCTGGGGAAAGTTAATGACTTCAAGTAGCATCACTTGATCTGGGAGAGGATAAATGTCTGAAACAGTAGCCAAGGGTTATGTCCTGATCCCGGTGCATAATTTATCCACAAATTGGCTTTCTGGAAAGAGGCAGGAGTAGAAAAACACCACTGTTTCCAGGCAGATTGAGCTGAGATATAAGAAGGTTGCAACTCTACTCCGGAGGTAGATCTGGACAGCGATTTTTCTGCTCTTTGTTTCCACAGACGCCCAATTTAAAATCAAATGTCAGTCCCTACTAGCTGTTTGGATTAGAACAGACGCATCTGGAAACCACGCGTTGCCCTGAAAGCCACCCAAGCTGGCTCTGAAGTTGAAGACGAGGGTGGAATGTTCTTATCCTGGAGCCAAGGCTGTTGCTGCGCGAGCACAAAAGGCAGTTGGTAGGACATCAGCTTGTGGGAGTTTCCTTAGTTACCATAAGGAAAAGTTAAATGTCACAGTCTCCACTGGATCAAATCTACGAGAACAGAGATGATTTATTTGAGCTTAGATCTGGGGTTAGCCACTGATCTGAACGTGAGGCTGGAATATGGAGCATGCAAGAAAAGTGAGTTTGTGGTTTCTAAGGTACAACTAGAGAAGTCAAGGCAGCAAGTTTTAAGTGAGGTTGGGAGATCATGGTCTCCCTGATCTATGATTTAATTTGTCTTCACCAATATTTTAACACGTGTAGCTTGCTCATATTAGCTAAATTTAACAAGAAATTGTATATCTGAGGAGAAAAGACGCACAAGATCTACGAAGCAGTGATTCTGGTCTTACCCTCATTTCAACGTTCTGATGACATCAGTGTGATCTGGGTAATAATCTGGTTAGAGGGGTGTGAGGTGACAGCCAGCACTCGGATGCACCGAGGTGGGATTTCCAGGCACACTGACCGCATCTCCCCACGCCTCCACCACCCAACAGGCAGCATCGCCTCAACCTTGCACCTCGCCCTCATTTCTCTGCTGACCAGAAGCAAATCAAAAGAAGAGCCTGGTTGAAATGTTATTGGCAATTTAACAAGATGCTAACGCCACTGTCAGTGCTGAGACCTTCGACAATATTTTTTTCTCAGCATAAAACCCACCCTTTCAAAAGTCAGCACCACTTTAAAGAGGCAGAGGGAAGAAAACGGTACTCATTAATCATTCTGCCACAACAACACTACGGGGTGATTTCTGCTTTACACCTTTTCTCACAATAGTATGCAATTTAATTGCTTTTAAAAAAGCTTTAATGTTACAGACCAAAAGCTGATCCTAGCAACATCTTTTCTACTTCAGTGGAATTAAGGACACAGTTGGTAGTTGACAGAAATGAGCGACTGAACCACTTCAGAAAAGGCAAATATATCTCAAACCTCAGCCAGGCTAAATACGACGCTTTCTGCAAAGGTCCAGTAAAACACCTTCTATCTCTTCTGAATCCAAAAAGTCTTTTAACTTTCTGTCTGGCCAACGTATATCATTTCAGGGTGTTTTGACCCAGGACCTTCTTGTCTATAAGAACCTCCCTCTGAGGGGCAGGTTTTAGAGATGAAAAGAGGATGGAGAAACAGATGCATGGTTAGTAAACTGAAAAGACAAAAAGAATGAGGACACTGATGGAGTGCCAGAGAGTCTTTATAAAAATTAAGAGTCATAGACCACCAGGTGTTCAAATAAATGTGGCGTGTATCAGCAGATCCAGCTTTTCAGCAGCACTCAGCAGGCTGGGTGCTGGTTACACAGTGGGCACCTCACTAGGATTGCGTTAGATGCCAGAAAGTCATCTGGAAAAATCAGATTATTATGAATGCATCAGATCTGGAGCTGGACTTTTCTGCAGGTCTGACCTAGATCACAAGTGCTTGAAACTGCAATCCTGAATGGATGTTGCAGAGAGTTAATAAGACGAGGCAGCGTTCAGACAGGGTATGCAGACTTCTTTTATGAGAAAACATGTCCAAAAGTTAATTACTTGTGTATGTGTGCCACCAACTATAAAAGACTTGTTTTAAGAGTGATTCAGGTCACTTCTGCTGTCACTACTTGCAATGTGTGTGCACGCACGAAGTAATGAGTGGGCTTTACCTGCAAAAGGGACAAGCCTGTGACATGTGCGGTTCTGGAGATGTCTGATGAACACACCACACACAGATTACTAAATGCATCCATGCTTTTATATCACTGGACTTTGTGACCAAATTCTCTGATCTCAGAATGCCTTTTTCTCCCTATGTGGGATTTACCACTTATTTGACAACTTCTCAGCTTCTGAGATGGCAGAGCCGGACAGTCTTGCTTTAGCATGCCTTCTCAGGGAGGGCTTTACTGAAGTGTCACAAGGATTTCTACCTTTTCTGGATTCAAAGGAATGTTGCCTTTCCCATATCATTACCAGGAGAAGGAGAATTTCTGAGCACTGGGGTGGGAACAGGCTGAAGCAATGGCATCACAGGAGCGAGAAAGCTGCCCAGCACTGCAAGTGGAAGCCAACCCCTTGAGAAAAGTGCTCAGAATTCAGGCTGGAGGCATGAAGAGGATGAAAAATGTCACTTGTTGGGGAAGAGGGGAGAGAGGGGAGGGGATGCAATTTGTGAATAAACAGAGAGGCCTCATTCCATGCAGCTTTGCCTCTGGAAAAGCATCTGTGACCATCTTCTCCCAGCCAGAAATGTACACTGTGACTCTATCCAACCCACACAACGTGCTCCGAGTCATAAGGTTTGCATCCGCTATCGTTCACAGTCTTAGCAGAGCTAAGGCCAATTCAGAAGAGATTACCTTTCTAAGATAAAAGACCTTGTTTTCTCTAAGAGCTTTGCATGAAAACATTATTTGATACAGGAATGTACACAGCAAACTTACTGGAAAATATTTACCTCAATGGAAAACGTCACTCTGCTCATGTATCAGTGTGCTACGTTACTTTCCATAGCACCTTAAAAATTCCCCTGGGATCATTTTTCTTAAAGGGATGAGTTTCAGTGTTGATGGGGCTGCCTAGRAGGATATTTTCAATGCAATCTATAGATTCATTAGATTTAAAAAAAAATAAATAATGCTTTGGGAGTTGCAGGTCATGGACAGGTTTCCCTTTTGAACCAGGATTGCCTCAACCAGTGAGGGGGTTGACACCACCCTGTGCTGCTGTTTTCCAACCCTTGCAGTCTATGACTGAGGAGGACACAAGCACTGTCTAGTTTGTCCCATGCAAAAGCCCCAGACTTGGTGAAACCAGGGAATTTCATTATTGCTCAGGAGTTTATACGGGAGTAGAGAGCTCTGAGGGCCAACGGCCCAGCCATGCTCCAAAAGAACAAGAAGCAAAAGCTGCTTTTTAGGTAAGCTGATATTTTTAGCTAGAGAGAGAAAACAAAGAAGCGAGGTAAGGTCATAGAGCAGGTCAATGGCAGGAACAGAAATAGAGAACAGATCTCTCTCCTTCCCAGCTGGAGCCCTACTCACAACAAGGTCTCTCCAGCTGGAGCAAAGCCTATCCTAGAAAATTTGGCCCCATACACGCTAACTTTCTTCCTATGGATTTTATTTCATAAAGGGGATTCAAGACTTACTCTTGTGTCACAGTATTAGTGTAATGTACATTTATTTTGTATACATTATCTTTCCTTTCAAGCACTTCAATATGTCTGAAAACCAGAGATGGAAAGAGATAATACATTAGACAGAGTAACTCCCAGAGAGGCAGCCTTGGTGCGAAGAACATTGAATTCCCATATGATATTATTATATTGCCTTCTTTGCTGCACAGTTACAGTAAGGGGATTATCTCCTTGTCTCCCAATATGTAGACAAGGAACACAAAAAAAAGAAAAAAAGAAAAATAATTGCTTTTGTTTCAGTAGTTCTAGTCTATTTGCCCACAGGAAGACAAAATCCTGCCTGTTCAAAATACTCTCCCCGCTGCAGCATCACCCTCTTTTCTCAAGAAAGCATCTCTGTCTAACCAAAGGGAGAAAGAAGAAGGTAGAGCAAGCTAGGAGATGACGCAGACATTCATCATCATAACTTACACAAGTGTCTCCTTTGTAGGGTAATAAGCCTTTAGATGGACATTGCCCGTTGGAGCTGGTGCATCTTCCAGGGCTTGTTCCTACCCTGAGGGTTTGAGCTCTCCCTTATTGCTTCAAAGGAAGTCAAAGAGGAGAGCATCCCAGAAACTGGAGAGAAGGTTTAGGTCCTGTAGTAGGAATAACATTAGATTCAGGGAACGGCATGTGTCTTTGACCATGAGAAAGGTACAGGCAAAATATCTCCCAGTTTTTCAGATGTTCCCTTAGACACCAGCTATTGAGAGAAAAGCAAGGAGCAAGGCTGTGCCAGCTCTCTTGCTTCAGGAAAGGACCCGCAAAGTAACAAGAAGAGCCTCCATGTTTCTGAAAGCCCACTCATCCAGCTGCAAGGAGGTGGAGCACAGCTGGAGAGGACGGGCCAGCAGTGGAGCAGTTCAAGTGCTTCAGCATCTGGATAGCTGGGGCTGCATRAACTCTGTCTACAAAATGTCACCTTGTGCCGAAGGCAAACCGTAGAGGCTGGATATTGCAAGGTAAGGAGCAGAGATCGTTTCCCCAAAGGTGCCCAGCTCCTTCCAGGATCAGGTCCTCTCACCTGATGTGCCATTCAGCCTGGTGTCTGACCTAGTAATTAAGATGTCCTTCCTTGTCTATTAAGTGTGGAAACCCTCTCCCTCTTTACCCCAAACATTAATTTAGAAAGCAAAATGCCAGAGTGACTGCCTCTCTCRTGTAATTTTTTCCCCCTTCAGATTCCCTTGCTTCCTTTATTTAGTGCCAGCAGAAAACAATATAGTTTCTTTCATTGTCTTCTATTAAGACTTCCAAGTGAGGGGGGAGATTATTAGTGTTCCAGCGTGTGACGACATAATAGGCTCCTGTCCCAGAAAACAAAAGTCTTTGCAAGACGATAAAGAGACAAGTCCTACTTATGATGTCACCGAAAAGACAGTAGTAGAAATAAAGGAAGGAAGCGGGGGGGGGAGATAAGAATAAACATCTGTATATTGGGAATAACAATAACATTTGTTCTGCCTTTTATTTCTGAAAGCTGCCTTAAATTGTGCCTTGTACAGAACAGAAAAGACTTTTTTTTGTGTCTGTGCACAGATGGATTTATAATAATAAAAAAATCCATTTAAATGCAAAGTTTAGGATTTCCCCCCTCCCCCTCAAAAATAAAAAGATCAAATAATTCTTGACAAAGAAAATCATTCCGGTTCTATTTTTTCCTGATATTCTCGAGTTCTTCCCCTTTTTTAACCATGCAGAGCAAAATGTAGGATTCTTTTCAAAAGAGAAATGTGTATATTTCTGGAAATGTGCTTTAGGTGGTATAATTAATAAGGCATATGAACAGCAGGAATTAGAAATATAGGAACTGATTTGCCTTCAGTGCCGCTACAACTTGGATGATGCTGGAGTCACTCCGCATTCATGGGCTTTTTCCCAGAAGACAAGGCAGGGAGGATGCTGGGTTCGGAGCAAGTCACGGACACAGTGCGGGGATCCCTGTCCTAGTGCCAAGTGGCTGCACCTGAACTGCACAGAGAAATGCCGGGCAGAACCGCAAACCTGAGTCTCAGCAGCAGCACGGTTGTGTTCACAGTGCGAGATGCTCGAGCTATGATGCTGCTTGGGCACGACGGCAATGCTCTCGAATCCAGAGGCGGCTCAGACACAGCCACACCGGGGGCTCTGCACCACACTGTGTTTTATACTTGGTCATAGCAATGAATCATGCTACCATAGAATCACAGAATCATTTAGGTTGGAAAAGACCTTTAAGATCATCAAGTCCAACTGTTAACRTAGCACTGCCAAGTCCACCACTAAACCATGTCCTTAAGTGCCAYGTCCACACGTCTTTTAAATACCTCCAGGGATGGTGACTCCACCACTTCCCTGGACAGCCTGTTCCAATGCTTGACAACCCTTGCGGTGAAGACATTTTTCCTAATATCCAACCTAAACGTTCCCTGGCACAACTTGAGGCCGTTTCCTCTCCTCCTATCGCTTGTTACTTGGGAGAAGAGACCAACACCGACCTTGCTACAACCTCCKTTCAGGTAGTTGTAGAGCGCGACAAGGTCTCCCCTCAGCCTCCTCTTCTCCAGACTAAACAACCCCAGTTCCCTCAGCCGCTCCCCATCAGACTTGTGCAATAGACCCTTCACCAGCTTCGTTGCCCTTCTCTGGACATGCTCCAGCACCTCAATGTCCTTCTTGTAGTGAGGGGCCCAAAACAGTGGCCTCCACAGGGACATTCTGGGTTTATACCAGCATATCTGGGTTTATACCAGCAGTGTTTGTCCCTCTGTTTAGAAAAGAAGTGGGAAAATATCTTTATAGTTTTAACATTAGTTTGAGTTACATATTAGTTCGTATACGGCTTGTTGGCCGCTGGTTGCAAGGTGAGATCATGAAGTACTCTGTTCTATGAAGAGGGAAACCAAGGCACTGCAAGTCTCTAGCAGTGCTGACAGAGGTCGCTCACTGGGTCTGCGGAGATCCTAAAGCAGGAAGATAGATCAGAGTACGACAAATCGCAATCCCGTGCAAGGAGCAACAACATCGCTTCCCACAACTGCTGTTGTGGGGACTGCTAATCGTTGTTTCTCACGGATTGCCGTAAACCCCAACATAATCGGCCTCATTGCATCAACTGCTCTAATGACTATTTCTTGCTCTTGAAGGCGGCATTATAACAAAGGTGGGCGTTATTTGATAAATAGAACAAAACTATGCATTTACATCCGATTTACCTTCTCATAGCACGGTTATTCCTAAGACTTGCGTAGTGTTATTAGATCTATATGCATGTGTATTAATAATAACAATTGTACTTGCAATTAATTTTAAAGCCCACCATCAATCTTTCTTAGAATTCAATCTGATGCACAGCCAGAGGGAAGGGACGTGTGCACTGAATTTCATTTTAACCCCTTCCTTTTTTTGTTTGCCAACATTGGATTTACGGTGAATAATAAACCACCGCAGCTATTGCATTTCCAGGCCAGACCTGAAGAGTTAAATTTGCCATTGCAGGGAGATTGAACATCATCAAAACCTAAAAAATCAATAAGTAAACAGAGGAGAACAATGCGCTCCTCTCTCACGTGACTGATGTTACTAGTGGAATTAGGAATTAACTACAAGATTAAAGCCACCATTTTAATTCATCAGACAAAGCTGGTTATCTGCACAGCCATCGTAAGCAGGTGGCCAGCTTGCTAGCTACCATGGACACAACGGCCAGTATAATGCAAAGTGGACCGGGAGGTAATAATTCAGCCGATAACCCCTGACACACTTATTCAGTTGTTAATTCGCTCTGCGTGCAGGAGCTGTAACCAGCGTTTAAAGATGTGCTATGATATTTAAAGCCTAATTTATTCTCTTTATTAAAAATGATATCAAACAATATTTCACTCTCCCTTTTGGTGAAGATTAACTGTTTATGATCCTTGTGTATTACGTGCGGCCATAACCATTATTCACGTCAACTGTTTGGCTGGGGCATCTGAGGCCCTTTAGATTAATCATTCGGCCGTTATTTGTTAAAGCGGAGGAGGTATCATGGAAGGAAACAGCCTCAGTTCTGAATCAACTTTATGCCAAGTATTAAAAACATTTTTTGAACTTGATTATTTATAATGATCTTCATATTTTGATGCTTTTTGTCACAGGTAGAGACATATTTTCAAATCTGAGTACAGAAGATTTATTGTTAGATTTATTTAGCACCCACCTTTCCATAACTGGATTCTTTCTAAAACCACTATTAGACCGCTATCTAAGCAGCTACACTTCCCAGGTGTCCAAACGTTCAGCAACTTGTAAGATGCATCATTGGTGCGAGTAGATAACAAATACCATGGCCAAGCTGCACTATCTGAAACCGCCCACCAAGACCTGGATGAGCCTTTGGGCATCAGTGTTTCCCATTTTCCTGGGGAATGGATTTATTTTTTCTCCTCTGGACTGTCTGGGACATTTCCTTGTGCATCTTTTTCCTTGCACAGAAAGCAAACCTCACTGCTCATGTATTTTAGACTACAAAGACCAGTGCTGATCCTCCAGGTACTCCACAGGTCCTCTGAACTAGCCCAGTTGAAAGGAATCATAAAAATCATATAAACATGTGTGGAGTTCCACTGTAATGGCGAGGGAATTTCTAGGGAAATAAGGCTTTTTCTTTTAGTTGCTTGTAGTTAATGAAACATCATTATTAAAGCAGGTGCTTCCTGTTAAGGAGGTGAATTTTGAAATAACAAAACGGAATTAATGTAGAAATAGTAATTAACAGCCCTTCTAAAATGCAATGAAGAGAAGTGAATGGAAGTTATAAAGCAAGGTAGCACTACCTGCAAGGGTAAAACAGAACACAACCTCCCCCAAGCTTTCTATGAAACGGAATTTGAGCATTAACGGAACAATACTGCAATGTGGAGTTGTGAGTGGGAAGAGACGTTCAGACTCCAATTTAGACACAATCACAGAAGCCATAAGTGCCTGGGACTCTCTTTGGCTTGATGTTGGTCTACAGGATTTCAGAGATCGCTTCTAGCCGCATTTACGATTTGAGGGCACTACGATAGTTAAACTGCAGCGCACACCCCATGCCTCCTTTTCATTCATTTGTATCTCCAGATTTTCTAAATTTTAACCCACAGAGAGTGTTTTGATTTTTTGTCTGCCATAAAAACCCACCGGCTCTGGAGGGATTCTGCTGGCTTGTCATAAAAGGCGCAGATGTTAAGACCTTCATGTGAGCAGCAGAGCCGGCTCCGCGGGAGCACGCGGCTCCATCCTGCACCGCTGCAAATCTGGAACAATTCCGCTAACTTCAGCACGCTGCACCRACGCTGCGGGGAGCGGAATTTGGGCCACTGACTGGAAACAGTAGGACAGTATGTGGTTTTTTGCTGTAAAGCTAAGCTGGAAGCAAATGGCRCTCACACCTCTGCACCTCTGTGGAGTTGCATGGGTTTATAACAGCTGAGTGGCTGCGGAGCACCTCTGGTTTCCCTTGGCCTAAAGGGGATCCTAATTCAGAGTTAGGGAAAGCAGGCAAGCAAACGAGCTAGCAAACAAGAGCCCTCTTCATCCTTCACCACTCTCATCATGCCACAGAGCTTCATTTTCTTCTCAGTCAGAGCAATGCTAGTCAAAAATATTTCAGTAAAGAGCCTGTAGCTACGTAATACAAAACCCGTGTTAGCGATGGTAAAGGTGGATATATAGTGTACCCTTTCAGTCCCATTATTTAGGCACCCTTTCTCATTTTGTCACCTCAGTTGTATGCATGTAGCTACCTGGGCCCACAAACTCATTTGCACACCCATTTTAGGTGCACCTTTGCACAGGCAAGTTACCCAGAAAAATAGCCCCCTCGCTCCTGGCGCTGCAGAAGTGACTACCCAAAAGCGGTTGCGCATCTCACGCAAGCAGAAATTTGATGCCGGGAACACCAGGAGATTCAGTCTGAGATCAGGAGAATAAAAAAGGTCCCTCCTGCTCTGCACCACTAAAGGAGGGAGGGATCGAGCTGGAGCTCCTGGGACAAAGGGGCTGTGGTCAAAGTGCTGGAGTTGGGGAGTTGGTCCTAGCTCTTTCCTGGACTCTGCTTCCGCTCCCCATCTGTGAAATGGGGACAACTGCACTTTCCTGAGAGTACGACAGCTTATCTTGGAAAGCGACTGAGATAAATAGATGAAAACTGTGCTGATGGAGAGCCACAGAGAAGAGGGTCATGAGACAGCCTATTCAGACAGTTCCTATTATTAATATGTAAAGCTGTCATACTTCATAAGATCACATCCAATGTAATCAAGAGGATTTAGTTCACTAATATAGCAGCAGTCACACTAGATAAGATTGCTTATAGGGATAAGAGTGTACATTTGTCGCTCCATTTTAATTAAAAAAAACCTTAATAAAAGGTTGTAATGATAAACTGATAAGCAATTGCATTCTCCCCTTCTCCCAGTAGGTTACTACACAAAACTCATATTGCAATTAGAAACCTCCCATAAGACACCATAGGACATATATCAATGTTAGCTCAGCAGCAGAGAGTTACTGGTCACCCCACTTTGTATGTTCAATTGCTGCTAACTAGATTTTTTCTCCCCACCTTGATTCACAAATTATTTTGCCAGACAGGGAACAACCCAGAGTGAATTTATTTAACACATCTTGGTGTTATGACTAAGTGGGAAGAAAATCCTCTCTCCGAAGAAAACTAATTGAAAATGTAAGTAATTCCAGCAGGACAGCCCTGCTGCATGCTCTCCCTCAAAAAGTAGAGGCTCGCTCAGTGGTAGCACTGCTAAACATTCCCCCTTGTTAGCTGAGGTGTTAAAGCGTCTCTCTTCCCCTTTTTGGGAGATGAATTATAAAATGGTGTGATCCAGAGCTCCAGCCTGGTTGGATGAGAGGTGCATGTCGATTTATACAACTGAGCATATACGTTCCTGTAGCAGCATGAAGAGGCATGCTGCTATTGAAATTTCAGATCATTTTGCAGCTGCAAACTGTAATAGCAGTAATAATAAACCAGAAGCTGTGCTATCCATTAAAAAGAACCCCAGACACTCTAGCATGTTTGTTTTGCCTCTGATTTTAAACATTCAGCACCAGCTGAACTTCTTGTTCACGACTCATTAAAAATGTCCTGCATCTTTTCATACAAACAGGCTACTGTGTGTACCCAGAGATAAGCGCGCAAGATGGGAGGAGTGACAAAACCYGAGCTCTCCCCTCGGTTAGGTGACTGCCTTCGTGTGGGGTTAGGTGGTTCTCTCCACCTTGCTGTGCCTCAGCTGCTCAGAGGGCAGGATGGAGGTGGTGCTGGTGTCTTACACGCCTCTGTAAGGCAGATGCTTTTCTACTGATAAAAATCTGGAAACTTGAGAGATGAGTTGTCTTGGGTACAACCAGGCACAGAAGCTGGCTGATCGTGTGCACGTGTCCTGCTGAAACGCAGCTGTGCATCACGACTYGGATGCAGTGCCAGTCCGAGCTGCAGCGCACGGACAGTCTCCGAGTCCGGCTGCAGGAGGCTCTGAGCTCCTGTACAGGCAGAGATCTCGACACTCAAAAGTCCCGAAACTCTATCTGCTGTCTCAGACACAGAAATGATTTGTCTCAGGTCACGAGAGCTGACCAAAACTTTTGCCTAAAAGAGTCTCCCCGCGCCACGTGTGCTGTGGGTTAAGACGGCTGTGCGCAAGCAAAGCCCAAGSAACCTCCACTGCTCCTCCCCAGCAGGGAAGGCAGCTCCTGCCTTTACCATGTCACGGTTCTGCAGGTTTAATGGAAGGATTTCTCTGCCTCACATGGTCTCACAAGCATTTAACTTCATTACTCAGACTGTGGAGGAAGAGCAAGATCTGCACGACGCTTTGTGCAGTGAGTCTGCATGCTTTGTAAAGGTCCACGGGAAAAGAAAGATTTTGCTCTAGGTTACTCAAGAAACCTTGCGCTAGAAGCAGGCGTTGGAAACCGTCTCTCCTGACTCCCCGTTGAATGCCTAAACTCCATTAATAAGGGCAGTAAGAGAGCGCCACGCTGCCACTATTGCAATTTAAAAATCCATTTGCACATTTCAGCAGTGACAAAGTGGGAAGCAGCCCTGGGCGAGCAGCAGCCAAATCCCTACCGTGCCGCACTGCAACGGTCCAGCACGTGGTTCCAGCACTCGCGCCGTTCTCGATGCTGTCTTTTACAATGCTGGGCAATTAACTGAGTATGGTCAACCAAAAAGCTACACTGGGTTTTGTGAACCTGAGAAGAGCACTATATCCCTATAAGAGGACAGAAACATTTATTTATCAATAATATTTTCTTGCTTAGCAGTGGTTTTTTTTTTTTTTTTTTTTTTGAAGTGTGCCAAATTAACACAATAATGGCAATGTTGATTTTTTTTATCTCTACTTTTCAGTGAATATGAATGCTCAACTCTGGCAGGGCTTAACTTTGTGTATGAAGAGGGGAAAAAAAATCCTGGTAAATATGTTGTTACTGATTTAAAAATCTATTTGTTCAGTAATTTCTGCTGGAGCCATCATTATCTTGCCAAAGCAGCTGTTGGAATATTAACTAGACACAGCAGTAACAAGTGGAATATAATTAGCACTCCTTGTTCCAGTGAATTTTCAGTTTTAACTAGGAACAATTTGCAATGAATCTCTGTGCTGTTGTAATTAACTTAACTAATGCACCGCACATACCGACGACTGTACTGAGTACTGTAGGAAATCACCGAGGGTGCTGCGGGTGGGGCAAAGCTGTTGCCTAATTCTGGCCAGCTATTACATACCAAGGATATCCCTCCTTGCTTTGCAGTGCGTTGTCTGCAATTAAAGACTGGCAGCGTATATTTGTGAAACCATAAAAACGAAATTACAAGGGGATACTAACGCCTCACGCTTGTTTTTTCGGGTGTATTTTTGCAGCATGCGCTTTTAATACACAAATTGTTTTTTCCAAGCATTGAGACTAAAATGGTGAGGGCAGAAACACATGCATAAAAGCGAACTTTCCCAAGAAAAGCTGCTCCAGAAGCCCCATCCTGCACAGCCATGTGTAACATTAACTTTTACTGCCCCAAGTAGCTCTTTGCAGCCACTGGCATAAGCCAGAGCAGCCAGAGAGGCTGCTGTTAATTAAATGAATCACTATCCCTGCTCTGGTACCCACCAACACACCAGTCACAGCATGCTCTGGGGCTTAGCTCCCCTCTTTACCAACGTGTCTCTTCCAGCCCCATCTCTCTCTCACTTGTTTTTACTCTGGAGATTGGCATGAAACCATGGTCCTAYAGTATTTCTGTAATGGGCAAATTCTTCACGGGCCTTTGTCAGCCCCGAGGCCTCACTGGACCAAACCCTTGCCTGCATCAGTTGGGGTTTAACCCCCATGCACTGCATCCAAGCACCTTCTCTAGACTGGGCAAGACAGAGACTACGTCTCCATCGTCTTCATGATGATGAGCTTGCCACGCCCTCCTTGCCAAAGCAAAACTCTCAGGGAAATAGCAGCAAACACATACAGCAGTTGTTCCTGAGCTATCCTGTCTTGTTACCTTCAGAAGCTTCATGGTGAGACAACAATGTCTAAGGTTGTCCCAGGTATCGAGATATTGTTAAATATTCAGGAGGTTTTGGGGAGGTAGAGCTGAAAGCTTGCTATTTCCTCTCTTTCCCTCGTCTCCCAGCAAGTCTGGTCTTGTTGGTGGGGGAAACCTGTCACTAGATAACTTCATCCACAGTGGAGGCTTCAGCACAAGGTGTCTCCACTGAGCGGACCTACACTACATACAAGGAGAAGGACAGAGACAATGTTAACTCCACCTCAAAACACCTTTATTTGCCCTCTCCGTGGTCAAGTTCACAATCAGCTACAATATGATTGAGTGACCATCCTGCATGTGTGTATATACGACTCCAACAGTACAGTTAGGACCAACTCATTGCTGAAGATGGTCAAGATTTTCTTGCAAAATATCAGCAGGTATTATGGGAGAATCTCAGCTTTCCAGCTTTATTAAAAAAGGGTAAGTTGCTCCCTAGACCGTACAAACTATTCCAAAAAGTGGCCCTATGGCTGAAACCAAACAAAAGAAACTCAAAACATCTGGAATTTTTCAGGTTGGACTCTAAGACTTTTTTTTTTTTGGAACCAGTGGCATGAGTTGCAGCTTCACTCGGGATTTGGAATACAGCGGGGTATGCAACGCTGCCGTCATAATTTCCAAGTGCAAACCTCTGGGAACCCCGGCTCTGCAGGCAAGCTGAGGTCTCCTGCCTGCAAAAGCACCTCCCTGAGGAAGGCAGAGCCACAGCTCCCCGGAGGCACGGGCTGGCCGAGGCCATGGACACCTTACACACACCGCGAGAGCGTGAGGGCAGCCAAGTTGATGAGATTGTAGGCACTGCTGGGGTTAGACCAACACTATATAACCAACCAAAATAACCATCACACCCTGTGCCTTACACCAGTTCCTTTCTCTTTGCCTGAAACTAAGTCCTGTACCGGGCACAAATGGCTGGGCATGGTGTGGTGGTGGGACTGAGTGCTCCTGCGTGGACATCCATGAGCTAGAGCTCCGTGTGAAATACCCATAAGGCTCACAGGTGGCTGTCTCTGCTTCCTCATCCTTGTACTCAGTAAAAAATATTTAAAAGTTATATATTTTGAACTGGTTTACAGCATAAAACCCTGAAAACTGCTGTTGTCTTTGACTGCATCAGTGGGAGAATCAACACTTCAACACTGTCAGCTCTGGCACTGCTGACCTGGGCTTAATTAACCCCACATCTGCTTCCACGGGGGGTGGCACACAAATTAAAGGTGTTAAAATGTCTCCTGTATGGCCTTTTCAAAAGGAAATAATCTTTTCCAAAAGTCAGTTTTGAATGAAAAATTTTCACAATATTTCAGTTCCTAAATTTTTCACCCTGAATTCTCATTTTTCGCTGAACCCCTTTTTGCCTGAAGAGCAAAGGAGGGGAAAAAAAAAGCAAAGCTGAAATATTTTTGCATAATTTTTTAAAAAGGTTTTTTCCCTAAAATTTAATGTACAAATAACTCATTTTCAGTTAATTCTAGCTCACATGTTTTTCCCTTGATAACTTATTATTATTATTATTATTATTATTATTATTGTTATTTGAATGGCACATTTGTCCTACCTCTAAATGCGTTATCAGTAATCAGGAGCTTCGTTACTTTTAGTCTCGATAACTGATCTCATAACAAGACTCCTGAAATCATATTAAAGAGGCTAACTACAGGCTAAGGACCAGTGTGTGTGTGTGTAGGACTTCTGAATCAGGACAACAAACAGATTTGAAGAGTCACATTGATCTAGCAACTTTTCTTTAAATACTTAGTGTGCTAGGAAGAGGAAATTCATTTTAAAACCTTGACAGCATAAAGATAAAACAGAAATAGAAAAATAAAAGAAATCAAATAGGAAATCTGCTATTTTTACAAGCAATCGGAGTGCTACAAATAGTAAGCCAAGCTGATACTTAGTCACCAACATGGAGAACAAAGATTAAAAAGAAGTCAGAAATGTGGCGGGGACTGTAAAGAGCCACTTTCTTTTCTATAAATATCCTCTCTTGCCTGTGTTTCTGCAACAGAAGGGAGTTGGGAGATGGTCCATCTTTTGGACACCTTCATCGCCGTCTTGCAGACAGGAAGGTACGTGCTGACGTGCTCTATCAAAGCCTCCTGCGTCGCATGAAAGATGAGCCAGGGAAGCGGTAGCTCGATAGGCATTGTCACAGCCTCTTTAAATCAGGTGTGAGCTTCCAAAACCCAAAGAAAAATCCCACAACCTAAAAGTACGCTGAGCGAAAAGCCCTTTGTGGGCGCAGGAGACAACATCACAGAAGAAGGCAAAGGGAAAATTTATTAAGTCATGCTGTTGCAAAACGCAATTCTTGACATCTAACTCCTGAAACGCAAGTGAGGTGGGCTCCTCTCGCGCTCTTTAAAAAGCATCACTTCATGCTTTCTTGTCTTTTCCATTAAGATCCCACACGCGTGGCTATTCATCCCCTCAGCACACAGGAGCCAGATTGTTTGCCGAAATGATAGATGAAAAATTCATTCTGTTTTGAGGATGTTTAAACATTCAAAGCAGGAGTGTAACTGGCTGCTGGGTAGCCAGCTTAGCAGTTGCTCTCCAGCTCAGAGTCTCTAAGGTTCAGGCTGCAAATTCCAAACCCTACTCATGGTCAAATAAAATAATCAGAAATTTGACTCAGATGATTTTTTTTTTTTTTTTGCTTTGTTTTTAATAAGGATTTTTCGGTTTATAGATCCATTCACACTGTAGCATTTTACAATTTATTCTCCTGAGCTTGACCAGGGCTGTTGTGCATAAAGTAATGAAAATCTTGGAGTCCAAAGGGAAACATCTCTCTGTGTTTGCGTGTGTGTGTACACATACATATATTATTTTGAAAAATGAATTGACAGACACCCCTATGAGATCATGTTTGCAGGCTGAATTTCCTACCCTGTTTTTTTCTACAAGACTAAATCAAGACATTTATGCTACGGAAGCAAAAGATTTGAATATCTAACCCTTCCCCACCCAGTACGTGCTTGCACACACACAAAGCCAAGGCAGAAAATCACATTGCTTTCTCAGCAGATACATATTCCACCCCTGCAAAAATGGTGTAATCTGTTTTCCCTGTAACTGGAATTTGTGATGTCAGGGATGCTGATGGCAGTGTCAAGAAATCAGCTGAGCCTCTGATAATGGCATTTGCACATTTAACTTTTTTATTCTTCAGGCTTTATGATTTAAAATCCACAGTTTAATCTGCACCCACCATCTCGCATGTGGACTGTAAAACACCCACGTATCCTGACACAGAAACAGCAAATGCTCTTCTCTATTGTCAGCCATTGCTGTCCGAGGCCAAAAGAAAGAGGTCACCCATAATAATAAGGTCAACCATCACCATGGTATCTGAGCACCATTTGATTTAAAGAATGCTGTAAGAGTCTATGGAAAATGTAGAGACAGCAAAGGAAAAGCACTCAGAGTAACTTCAGAAATAATTGCAACGCAATTAAAATGTGCCACCAAAATGAGTATTTCAGATCAGAGTTCATCTGCGGAGAGTATTATAAAAGTTAGAGACATTTAGGCTTGATTAGGCTCTCGCATGCAACTCAGCAGCCAAACACACAAAAATCAATGGATTTGTATCAGTAAAAATCCTCTCTGAGAGGAAAACCTTGCTTAAAAGGAYGTAACCGTACCCATCAGCAGCTCTGAAGCCTCTGACATTAATGGGTGGCCAGCACTGCTCAGGATCAAGCTCTGAAGCTGAAATATTGCTGGACCAAGGGAAGTGAAGGAGAGGAGGGAAGATGGAGCTGCTACACTTTTGGAACAGGCTTTTCACAACTGTCTCCGCATCTGCAACAGGCAACACCTTCAGCTTAGTTCCTTCAAGTTTCACCACTTAAATGCACGTGGGAAACAGCACTGAGAAAGATCGGTGTGATTCCTTTTGTTACTGATGTCTCATTTAAAAGGATCTTTGTTTTCAGGCTAACAGAGCAAGCGCAGAAGGGCTGTGATCCCGTGGTGCACCCGCTGCAGGGGCCAGTACCAGAGGAAAAGGCAAGGATCTTTCTAGCAGGCAATTCACAGGTTAAGCTGCCTAAACCCATTGGGGAGCAGTCGGTGTATGCCTTGAAATACGATGGTATTTCTGCTAAAAAAAGAAAGGCAAAAGGGAAGGTCCTCGATCCATCCCCCTACGGCCGCAGCCTGTCTAATGCCCRTTTCAACCCTGAGCATCTTCTCCCTATGCAGCAAGGAGCAGGGATGGGCTCCGCTTTCAGCAAACGAGCAGCCCCAGTGAAGCCAGCTGGTCTTAAGGACAGGTTTAAAATGAAAATTAAGCATGTTTTGCTTAAACGCTTAATAATTAAATGTTTGGATGAAGGGGATCAATTCTGGCAGTGCTGGCAGCCCAGTGGGTCCGATCCCAAAAAGCATTGAGGGATTATAAGCACAAGTTTAAGAAAAAATAAATATCTCTTCGGAGAAGCACAGGGGGAGCAGCTTTYGGAGGCTGCTTTTCCCAGAACCGCGCCGCAACTCTCAGCAGCAGGATTGTTGTGAGCAAAGACATGGCTGTTTATCTACTAGAGGCAAGGATTTATTTTCTAGAGGGCAAGTGCACCTCTAGGGAAGACTATTTTGGTCATTAATGCAGGTTTAGCAAGCACCATTATATGTCGAGCTTTGCTGGTATGAAGCTGTAAATATGTTTAAAATTCTCATGATTGAAAATCAGGGACGATGCTCCCGCAGCCAGGCAGTGGTCCAAGCTGAAGGCAAATACGAGCACGGGGCAGCTTTGTTGCCTTTTTATGATCCCCACCGTACAGTAGCCGTTGATGTTTATTATGAAATATTATGATTTAAGTGACTACAGTAGTTCATGAAAAATGACCCCTGTAAACGCTGCCTGGGAAACTAGATTCAGTAAATTAGCACATTCCTTAACATGATCCTCCTAGCTGTATATTGTATGTTAACTTAAATGTGCCTAAATGGACAGTTCAGTAGCCTATACATAAAATCTTTAAATGATTATCCTATTAAGGACTATTATCGGAGTGGTTTAGTCTTGTGTTGTATCATTTATGCAAATGAGAGAAAAACTGAAGTTACTGTTACTTTTAGACAAAGTGCAAATAAGCTTTTCATTGCATATTAATGAATTGCTAATACCATGGCTCTTCCGGACCCATCTTTATGCAGATTATAGTAATGCTGTTTGCACAGTTGTATAATTTGAACTTTTTCATTTTGAAGCGCCTAAACTAAGATTTAAAAACAAAACCACACTCGATACCCTGCGAGTTAAAACGAACCAAATACTCTTCCTACAGAAATACGGAATTGAAGCTGCAGACTTGGTGAACACGTTCAGCTGACTGTATTTTGTGTTAAATATATCAAAAYTATTTTTTATGAGTTCAGTGTAAAACTTAGCAGATCCAAAATGCAGTTCAAGAAAGCATTAAAGAACAGACTGAAACCCATCCATATTTGAGATGATTCTTAATTTTAAGCACGTTTAAATCCCACTGATTGCAGTAATACGTTGACGTACGTTTCAGTGCCTCTCCGAAGGAAATATTTTCTTGATTCTGGACTTTAGAGAAYGTCTCATCTTCAGACCCAATCCTGCAACCCATTACTCTTAACTCATACAAGCGACCCTTGTGATATGAGACCCCTTACATCTGTGCAAATTCCTCGAGTATCAGAGTCAAAAATGCAAACAAAAGTGTAAATGCTCACTGGCTCTAACGGGAAGAGTATCAGGTCCACAGAGAGAAATAGAGATGATAAATGTGATCAATAATGACTGTAACTTGTTAAGTTATAGCTTTATTGAAAACAAGGAACTGCTTCCAGCTGTAAGAAAGGTAGGAAGAAATACATACACACTGTTCAAGAGAAGCAATAACCCACTTTTATGTAGCTTCAGCAAATTTGATTCCAGAAGAGAATCAATGAAAGTGCTTGATAGATCTTAATTTTTTTAGATTTGCTTGTTCTGTTTTACTGCTACCTGATATAATAGCTACACATAGACACTAATAAAAGTTATCCACATAAAACCATCTAGCTCATATTTACAACACTGCATTTGAATAAATATTAGAAAAACAGAGTCACGCAGGAAGCAAGCATCTCTTTTGGAAACACCTTGTAGTGCAAAACGAAGGGAGGAAGGACTAGCCAAAATACACCTCTCTTCCCACCAGCTGGTCCCCTAAGAGGTGGATTTGGAGAGGGAGGGTTTCTCTGTAAAAGTCTCTGCTGAATCCAGATGTTTGACAGCAGCAACACAGCCGACGGCACCGGGCTGGGGTTTGGGTTCGATTTCTGGTTCTGCCACCAACCTGCACGTCAGGTTGGTGACACACTGGTTGCTTTTCCTTCCTCTGTTGAAGGAGACAGCAATATTTGATAGTAACCCTCTATGAAATTCTGTTGTTTCTATAGAGGGGAAGCACTGCATTCAGACAGTACCATATATGTTTTGGGTTGTTGTGTTTTTTTTTTTTTTTAAAGGGGATTTACATTTGTGGTTTCAAGGAAGAAACAGCCTGAATTTTCAAGAGCTCACATCTTCCAGGGACTCACATGCAAAGAAGCATCCCTTTCTTTTGCAACCACCAAACTAAATGCAGCTTATTGGGTTCGAAAGGGTAGATTCTGGCTACAAAACAATCCGAGGACCTTAACAGCAAAAGTACGTGGCTTTCTGTTACCACCGTTCATGTTTACATCATCCTGAGGCTGACAAAATATCAGCAGCAGGCACAATTCAGCCAGGCGAGGGAGGTGAGATGCCTGGTGCTCTGTCACCAGCTTCTGTGTCCGCCCGCTTCACCTCAAATCCTCAGACGTTCGTATTTACCCTAGATCATCACAACCGTTTCACAGCCATTACCAGCTATTCAGTAAATAACACGTATGCTGTCTAAATGCATAACATACAAATGCTCAAATACATAATTAATGCAGGTTTACCCTTGAGAGCTGTTGTTGGTCTCCTGGGTAAGTAATAGGTCTTTTATTGTTTAGACTTAAAGATCTCTTGAGCCTCTTTTTAAGGACGTGCTTTGAGCAGCTAAGAGACGAAAAAAAAATTGTGCACAAGAAATCTATAGGTGACTCCATTGGCAAGAAATCAAACCTACTATCCTGTTCCGCTTTGCCCTGGCAGGTCTTCATTGAAGACGACTGAACAACAAAACTGTCTGCTTCCCCTCTTGCAGAAGACAAGAATTTGAGTTAAGGATGGAGGTGCTGACTTTACCTTGAGGAGGACCCCGTCCAGCTGCTGCCCTCCCACGAGCTAGCTGGGAGCTTGCAGAAGGGCTTACAAAGAGCCCCGCACACAGGGAGAGGATTCTTGGGGTCCAGAGACCAGTGAGCATGAAAGGAGGCTGAATTTGAACTAAGAGTTTAAAGGTAAAAGGGCATTTAAGTTTCTTTGCTAATTCTTAGGAGCATCCAAGCCTCTTGCCATCCTGATTTGGAAGGATTAAGGCATAAAATTCCTCTCTGGCATCTGGGCAAACCATTTCTAAACAGCTCTGAGAAGCTGTGGTGGCCTTCTCCAGCCGGGCTGGGCAACCACGTTCGACAGGAGAACACAAACTGAGTTCAAGCAATGGTGTGCTCATGAACGGTTCCTTAACACGATCCTAAAAACTCTACACAGGTGCTCCTGGTGTTCCATAAAAAACATTACTGACATCCTATCGGTTCGCGCACATTCAACATTTTCATTTCTTATATGCATAAAAAGTTAACGTTCCTTATTTTTGACAGCACAACAGGCAGGGTAGAGCCGGAACTGGCGCAGAGGCAATACCCCACCACGGCTGTGCACATTCATGCTTCATGGTGCCTACTGGTGAAATTCTCCTTTACACAGTTCTGGTATTTAATGATGCTAAAGCCACGTTAGGACCCTCTTTCAGCCTAAAGGAATAGATTGTATCTATTATAGATTATATCTATATGTACCTCAGCTATATCTGCGCAGGGACGAGTGTGTGTGCACATATGCTAACTCTGGGGTTTCAGTGGTCCAGGGGATTTAGACACTCAACTCATATTCGTTTGAATCTCTGTTGAAGGCTGCAACCATAATTTGGGAACGGTGTTTGCAAATGCGGGCATGCGGGGTAGATTCCAGCTCTCACCATAGGCTTGTACAATAATTACYATTAGTATTAATGAATTTATGAGAGAACATCAATGGAGAATATACCCAATGTATTTAATTTAGAAACATAACATGAACTGCAATACTGCGTACAAACACCTGACACAAATGGAATTCAGGCCTCTCCTACACTATAACAATTTTGAGGAGGTCAATAACTGTTTTCAAATACAGATAGCGTTTGCTTTTGCGTTTCCTGTTATAAATGATCAAATTAAATTTGCACCGCTACTTCATTTGGGCTCCCCTCCTTTTATGTTTAAAACACAACATTATTATAGGCTTACTTTATGGGTAAAGTAGCTAAGAACAATACAAGCATCATAATGAAAAAGATGTGTGGCGTTTTACACTGCATAATAAATGTGTGTCCATATCAATGTAAAACGTACAAATGGCAATAATTTAACACTGAATATTTTTCTGCCTTTAATTAAAATAAACTAATAAAGATTTCAGAGATGCATTTGCTTTAATAGAATGCAGAGTTATAATTGGTGACCTATTTTAAGCAATTTAATTTCCCATGACCTGTTTTCCAAATTAACATAGTAATAGAAGAATGTTTATTGTGTTTGAGAATATAAGTTTCTCCTTCAAAGATGTCATATGCCTTTGTGATTTGATTTAAAGGTGTGTTCTTTTATTAAAATGTTCATATAAAGAGCTTGTAAATTATGTAAATGTTTCTTTTTATGGCATTTAATGAGCCTAGAATTTTAAATCAAAGCACAATCAAAAAAAATAAACAAGGACATCTTGAAGATTCAGAAGATCGCTTTAAAAAAAGCCTATCAGCTAGGTCATACCGAATTCATTTGAATCCCCCTTTTCTTAAAGCATTCATGAGAATACCTTCCCCAACTATTTTATTACGTTCGTGTGTTTGTATATAGGCATAAACACACCCATACACAAAATTATGTATTTTACACACACAAGCTCAATCTGCAGCTGTTTAGAGATGGCTCTTTTTGGAATCTCATTAAACTCTTGTGGCATTGTGTGCCAAGGGCTGATTAGGTGTTATTTAAAAAAAAAAAAAAAAAAAAAAAGATACTCCCTTGTGTGATTTTGAGGCACCTGAATTATTCACAAGTTGCACTGGGGGCCCATTTCCCGGGCCTGCCGCTTCTGCACCGGGGCGCTGAATGCAGCCAAGAGCAAGTTCAGTCTGATATTACAGCAGAGCCCAAATCCAACAGTTGGGGCTCAGTTTTAAACATTAAATCCTCACTTTTAAAGGATGATGCATTCTTTAAAATGGACAGTAGTCTCACGGATTTTGGGGAAAAAAAAACCACAATGAAATTAGGTTTTTTTGTTAATTGATTTTAGCGAGCATTTTAATTTTCTCCTGATCCTTTTTCAGTTTGAGGGCAAACTGCCCGACCAAATGGTAGACCAAAATCCTTCAGACTGCCACGGCAGAGGACAGGGGAGCTCACGTTCCCTGCAGGGAACCAGGTAAGCCTCTGTGTCCCTCCTGAGTGGGAAAACTGAAAGCTCCATCCAGGTAACGAGCCCCACATGAGCATTATGCAAAGATGCGTCCTGCACGTCTTACACTGAAGGTAATCCCGCTCTTCAGTATGGGATTATGGAGCAATGATTTACAAGGCTTCAGAAGACCTCCAGTTTGTTTGGGGGGGGGKGGGGGGGKGCGGACCACACAAGATTAAGGCCAAAGTGTTTTATAAAACCAGGAAAACCCATTTATTGTCTTCTCAAACGCAATGTAGGTGGGAGCGCATTCTTCATTCATAAGGAACAGTGGAATTGTTTCAAGGGGTTACACAGGGTTAATGAAATATGTCACCTCTGTATAAAAACAGTTCTAATGTTTTTTATTTTAATTATTTTATCATGTTGAAATATTGTAGATCAACCTTCTTTTCTGGGAAAATGAGCCACTCCTCAATTCTTCCTATAGTTAAACAGGTTTGCTCATTATACAAGTATATGAATGCATCTATATATGTTTGTATACATTTTGCTGCTTATATACATTCCCATAACTGCGCACACCCTACGCCACGGGTCTGCATACACGTGCAAAACGTATGATAACTCAAACAGTCCCAGCCACGGCTCCTATAAAGTCTCATTCACTCTCCACAGACTCCATCATCTGAAAAGGTGGGAGAAAGGAAAAAACCCTCCACAGAACAGACTCTTTAAGGTACCATGGATGCACGTGGCCTGCCCGAAAATCTCTCCGGCGCTGCGCTCTCTGGACCATCTTCAAATCACTTGTGAAATGTTCAGGACAGCAAAGGCGCGTGTTTAACAAGAGGAAACTCTCGTCACGGCGTTCGTGCCTCTGTAAATATGCAGAGGAGCTGAGTGAGTTTAACGGGGGGTCAACTGCTTGACTAGATCTCTCGGTGATGAGCAGGACATCAACACCTAGACAGATGACAGCCTCCTCCTCCAGCTCGTCTCAGTTTCGTTAGGGCTCAGACAGCCACGTGGCATTATTTTAGCAGTRCATCCCCACAGCAGAGGAGATGCTCTCTAACAGCTTGTTATAGCCCCATCTGTTAAGAATTTACAGCTAATGTATCTTATAACATGGGTTTTTATAGGTAAGAAAGAAGCATTTGGCCTGGTTAGGAGACCTCTGCGCGGCTCTCTTTGTGATCTCGCTGCCTCACACATTTGGGTTTAGTATTTTTGGAAATTGGTATTAAAAATATCAATTATTCATCCATCATTGATAAACACACTGAGATGTTCAATAAACATGCTTCAGCAGCAATAACTATATATATGTATATATAGATAGATGAGTATGTCGCCTACGTGTGTTTCAAGCACAATTCCCCCAGAACAGTCCAAGCTATAAGGTATTTTACACTCAAATCCAAGTTTTGTACTCTGACAATTTAAAACATGCGATCTATGAAAGTGCAGGGTCTGAGGGTTGATGGAGTTGGGGTGCCCAGCTGCACCCCTCGGCCAGCCACTGCTCTCCTGGCTTCTGGAAGCATTGGGAAGAAAAGGACAAATCCCCCGCTATAAGAAACGTACAGCCTGTTTCTGTTACATTATTTGCTCTTTATAGCCTTATTAAAGCACCAAGTGGCTGAAGACTCTGCCAGGAAAGCTCCAAGGGAATGAATGAAATGGCTTTGGGTAGAGAAAGCAAGACCAAACCAGTCTTTTTCTCTCAAGACTAAGGCTAACCAAGTTCTGATTTACATCTGCCCGTTGGGTTGAAGTCCTCCATCCATCCGGATCCCTAAAGCACCTGCCATCTCRGGGCTAGACGCAGCCCTTAACCTCGGACCGTGCAAACAGCCCACCCGACAAGCACGCTCGGGAGGGAGCCGTGATGGTTTGCCCCACGTCCCTCACCGATGAGATGCAGCATGTCCTCCCTGCTCCAGYCGCCCCAGCAACTCTTGTCAGAGAGCAGGAGAAACGGGGGGCAAAAAGCAGCAAAATAGACAATAAAGAGAACACTTCAAAAACCTATCCATCGGGGATCTTTTAAAAGCATTGATTTCTGGGCTTCAAGAGAGGAAAAGGAAGAGAATAATGTTTCAAGAGAAATATAACAGCCCCCAAACCACAGACTTCAGGCTTCCTAAATTTCCTATTGCCTTCAGGAGTCCGGGCTCGCTGTGGGTTAACGCCTGTACCGCTGGATCCGACCCCAATGTGCGCTTCACGAGGACACCGCTCCGATACAAAACCACCACCTTTCTGCCCTCACATTTTCGGGGATCAAAGGGTCCAATGCAGCTCTCACATCGCTTCCAACCCCAGGGCAATTCGATAGGCTCCAGTCAAGCACCTGCTGATAGAAACAGCCCCGCATGGAAGCAAAAACCAGACCCTCCGTTTCCTTTTTATTTTATTTTTAACGGCTCTGAATTGAAAGTGGGAGGAGGGGAGTATCTGAAGATCTCCGTGTGTCTTCTTTATTTAAGGGGTAACAGGGAAAAGCATTTTGCTGCTCTGAGGGTGCACAGTCAGTGATCTTAACAGCGCATTATATAACGCTGCCGAATAAATGACAGACAGCCGGGATTTACAAGGCGAACCGAGCACATCAAAGTACCCCGGTGACGACATGAACCACGCAAACGCAGCTTGAGCGTGCTTGCTGTCGCTCCAGCATCTCGAAAGGCATCCTCGTGCCAGCCTGCCTCTTTAATCTGTGCAACGAGTTCATCTCGCCCTCCGACTCTCCCCCACTGAAAAGCTGATGCTTTTCTGGTCTGTCTTCTTGCCTTTAGGTACCTGCTCATCCAATACCCTACACCACCATCAACCTCTCAGATTGCCTGTTCCTCCTTCAGTCTAGCCCTGTTCCCACTCCTCTACTCCTCCTTCAATCCAGCAGGAAAAATACTGCTGAAATAAATCATATTGGGTCCTATATAGGACAAAAAAACCTACTTCTACGGTTACCAGCCTGGAATATCCACATAGCTCTGCCTTGACCTTACGTGCCTTTGGTTAAAGGGATGTTCCATTATTAATCCAGCTTAGAGCTGGATTAACTTTTAAAGATACAAAAATGCCCACAAGCCAAGTAAGGTGAAATATTTTTGGCTGGTTGGAACTGGCAGGCTGCCGGGAAGGGTTAGTAAGCATCTAGAGCTTAGGAGAGGTGCTTTTAGATATAAATCCTGATGAAAAAAAACCCAACCAAACAACCCTAAAATAAATTACGTAAGCAAGTAACAGCCAGCAGGTCACGTAGGACAGTTAACGTCCTCCAGATATATTTGTACTCTTTAAGAAATTCCCACTACAGATCGAATCTGCCCAGCCTAGAAAGCAGAATCACGTTCCGACCTGACGACTTTGATTTTGAAAGGGGAGGGATAAGGGAAAGACAGAGAGGGGGGGAGAAAAGGTAATTCAAAAGAGGAAAACAAAAACATGCTGAATAGAAAAACATTTAAGGGCTGATCCAAAGCCTACTAAAATTTACGTCAACGGGAGGTTTTTGTTTTCCTCCTTTCAACAGACATTGGATTGTGTCCCTAGAGAACAGTTTCCAAATGCGGCCGCTCTAATGAAGCATCTAGAATCTGCATTCGGAGGCTGAAAAATCACAGTGATTGCAGCCCCCCCAGGTAAGGACTCTGCCTCGTTTGCTGTTTTACTGAACCTAGCATGGGGTGGGCACTCCTGGAAACGAGACCTGACTAGCAGGAACATCATCGGGAAGAGACCAGAATGATGGTTGTGATTAGTGAAACGTGGATTTTCACATGCATCTGCACAGAGAGAGCTGAAATACCATCCTAAGACACCCCCTGGTATTTGAAATAAGGTATTCAGATTTGTAAACACATTTAGAATATTAACTTATGCATCAACAGAAAGGTAGATTTTAACATATCCTTTAAAACAAACTCTTAAATACTTTTAATGTATGCCTCTCGTGAAACTCTGTGCACATCTATACCCACAGATTGCTGCTGGCTGCAAAATGCATATCCATTGTGTTTGCTTTCATCGCTGCCTGAAGAAGGGATTTATGAGCAGGATACCTGCTTTTGACAAGCATACTAGCGAGGAGCTGAGCAGAAAGGGAGAGAGAAGACGTTACAACGCGTCTCTTCAGATGTCCAATAAAACACAAACTGTTGAGCTGCTACTGTTTTGCCATTGCAATGAAGTTCCTTGTTCAGCATTAAAAGGAGGCGATTCTTACTAGTTCATCTCCGTTACCATATATCAAAAACGTATAAGCAAAAATAGTCAGATAATGAGAAAAATTACCTTTGAATAAGAATCATATAAAAAGAAATAGTTAAGATCTGCCATGAATTATTCAAGCAGCTCCAAATATAAATTGCCACAAATAGCAAGATGAGATCTTGCCTTTCTGTATGTTGCATATGTCCCGCAACAACCCGAACAGCACATCTCACTTGGGAAGCTGTGTTCGGAGAATTGCATTGCCGCAAGGAAATCCAATGGGAGGCAACGGTACACAGGGCAGAATATGCTCTTCCTCGCCGTACAGATCACATATATATGTTTTAAAACCATTTTGTACAGCTAGGATCTTTCAGCACATAATGCCTCTGTTGAAAGCCTACTACTACACCCAGAGGGTTTCACAGAAAATACTGCAGCCTGGGGGAAGTCTGGGTCCCACAGCTAGAAATTAGGGCTGTAGAGCTGCAAGGGAATCTGTGCTCTGATATAATTACAAGTGATTCTTCACTAAAATTACAATTTTGTTACTGCAATACTAACAGTTATTTAGATGCACTTGGTAAAAAAAATACTGGCTGGTGGCTAAACCTGTGTAAATCTATTTATACCAATAGGGCTGCACCACACAGGTCGAATAGGAGAATTTGGCATGAAGACGGTGGCACTTGGGCTCACCTACATTTTCTAGGACATAGCACACAAAGGACGGTGGTAATCTGCGCTTTTACTTGTCTGAAACTGCAGGGAACGGAGCTCCTCTCCTCTAACTTTGGTCACTGTGTAACTCCACTGATGCCTGATCAAATTAAACTTATCAAATGCAGAAATGCAGCCTCACGCRACCTGCGTGAGCCCGGCTGAGCTGCACAGCCGCTCCCCGGCACGGTGCCTCTCCACATCCCAGGGCGATTCTGCATCTTTCCTCCTGCTCCTTTTCCTTCCTCACCCTTCCCCTCAGCCTCTCCTCTTCTTTAAAAATTTGGGTCACCTTGCTTACACCGGCACAGCTTTGCCCAATGAAGACTGCTTTTGTGCGGTTCTCCAGGGTAGGAATAAAGTGGGGATTGATGCTACAGGGAGAAAGACAGCTATCCTCGCACAGGAATTAAGTTCTCTCCTTCTGGTGTATGTGTGGGGGGAATATATAGACAAGTATTTATGTTATTTCTTTTCATAATATTCCAGATAAAAGTTCAGAATATTACAAATATGTAATCTGCAGAAATGCATTGTTTTCCTTAAATGCATGGGGGAAGTCAGAAGTCTTTGCTTTCTGAGTCTTTATTTTTATTTTTCTACTATCTCTTTCTTAAAAAAAAAAAAAGGTGTTCTGCTGCTTTGAAAGCAACATACATTTGCATGTGCCCACCACTTGAGAGTGTCTCTCTGCCTTGCCCAGGAGCATGTGCCTAGCTCGAGTCCCCACGGTGAGTGGCAGAATCTGCCATATGGAGGTCACCTTGTCCAGGTCCATAAATAGCTCTTTTTCCTAAGCAGAGAAGGAAAGGAGCTACTGAGAGTAATGAAAGAGGAGGCTAGCTTGCATCCGTGGCACTGATTGGTGCCAGGGTTACAACACGCAGAGACTTGTCATGCCAGCAGCAGCGAAACCGTCAATCTGCAGGCACAGAAGTCACCTAGTTCCACCGCGAAAACATGTGCCAGCCAGTTTTTCATTTCAGTTTTCACACAGGGGTTTGGATGCATTTCAGGAGTTGAGAATAGATACTTCAGGAAAGGTGTCCTTGGGGAGAAGACAGCAAGCCCCAGGCAAAGGGCTTTCGGTGCTTAAGGACGCACATTGGGGTCTGCCAGGTTGGTCCCATGCGGTGGGATGGGGCAGGGGAGGGGTTTTGATGAAGTGAAGAAGCAGCATTGAGGCAGCAAGGTCCAAGCCCCCCACTGCTGCCGAGAGCTGTGCAACGGCACAGGCACAACATGGCTCGCGCAAAACAACGTAACTGCCATCAGTCAGTCCCCCAGGCTGTGGCAAGGACGTCTCTTCCATGCACCAACAACTGGAGATGGAAAGATCAAGATCTGCACCTGGTGCAATGAACCTTTTTGCTTTATTCAGCTTTCAAGATACCAACTACTATGAAAATGCTACAATGGAATCATCTGATAGCCAACAAGGTGCTCAGCTAGCAGCTAAGTAATTGATACCTTCATTTAAAAATAGACTGGAATATGTCAACTAGTATGTCATGTCAGACTGACTTTCACAGACCAGAAAGCGTATTGTCGTGTTTCCATTACAACATCCTGTGGAACAATGTGAAATTAATGAAAATATTGCAAAAATAATGTTCCCAGGTAAATCACAGGAAATTTAAAGGAGGATGGAATGGGAGGAGAAGAGAAAACCGATTTCTTTGATTCTAATTAAAAATTATTTTGGAGTGCACACACTTCCCACAGTGCCTAAGGACTGAATTAGCACCAGCCCTCTTTTTGCCCCGAAACGTTTAGCAGGTAAGTCATATCAGAATATAAGGTTAAGGAGGAAGCATAAGGTCTTGATGCACTCAGTTTGCCAACTTTTTAGACAGTTACACCTGGTAGCAGTGAGGTGGTAATCCAGCCGTTAACATCTCCTTGTGCGGGTGATGCCAGCGCTCTCCTCTCCATCCTGCTAAAAACGATCCCCTTCCATTTGTCAATATAGGAAGGGAAGATCACTTATCCCTCCATGACATCTTTTTGCATCCCACAGGCTGCAAATCCCTGGTTTGATCTTGTTCGGTGTGGAACATCTGACATGCCTGTGATGGGGAGGCTTTAACTGCTCTTACTCCTTCTTATGATACCCATGACTATAGGATTGGATAAAAGGGATGAACAGATGGATGGATCACGTATATACACTGTAAAGCCTTTATCCTTCGCTAGGTGTTGGTTTAAGCGATGCACAGTATTTTTAAATAGCCTCTTCTCTTTTTCCTTTCCCCTTCACAAGTTTTCCTCTGTTCCTCCCCTCAGCAGTCTCTTCCCCCCCTCTCCCATACAAACATTTTGAGCTAGAGTCTTGATATATAAAAAAAAACACCCACCATGAAGCAGCCCTAAGCCAGCGTTTCCTTTGTCCTTGCTCTTTAAAAGCTGTAGTTGCTGCTCAGATGAGGTAACGGGCCTCATAACACAAGAAGTATGTTTTTCAGAACTTAATGTCCTCTGCCACAGATGTCGTCTCTGCCAGAGGCTTATTAACACCTCAGAAGAGCAAAGCCCTGCCCACAAAGGGAAGGGAATCTAAAGAAGATACACAAACAAAGGAGGTGAATGTTAAAAGCAGCTAATGAGGGGGAAAAAAAAAGAAAGAAAAAAACCCCCTCCACCTTCCCATCACAGCACTTCAGAACAAGTAGCATTGCCAAGCACTAAGAACCTGGGGATTAAAGAGACAATTTAGGAAGACTTGATGTGGGGAAGGGAAATCTCCTGGAAGACATTAAAAGAACACAGAAGATCAGCGCACATATTTGGGGAAAGGAAGAAAAACCTAGAAAAAAATATATATGCGTGTATATGGACAACTTTGCAAGGACTAACAGAAAAGCTATTTGGAAATAATCAGGCACATTTATTTCCTATAAGGGAAATATAAATTTGAAAGGAAATTGAAACAGGGGGATATGCACAAGGCGGTTTCATTATCAAAAAAGATGTACGTTTAAAGGGACTTACTGAAAAAGCAAACCTGTTTGTTTACAAACCTTTTTATTTAAAACCAATCCTCTTAGAAACACCAAGAAGTACTCAAATAATCCGCTTCACTGACTTGTCTTTCTTGCTTTGGAAGTGCTATGTGTTGCTTTTGAAAAAATTCTTTTCCCCCCCGCCCAGTGCTACACTTGGTCCTCTTCATCAGCGGGGTTTGGTTTCCAGCACACCGAGGCTGCCCCGGCCCTACGCAGGCACCTCTGCCGAGGTTGTCTTCACACACAAGCCGGCTCGGGGACTGCATGGGTGTGCATGGGCATCCCAAGGGGCTCCCCACCACCTGGGACGTGGTTTCTCTTCCCTTTCTTCTCCAGGGCAGCCAAAAAGTGATGCAGGTGCCCCTTTACTCCTTTGGAGAGAGACTTGGGGAAGCTGAGACAGATCGCAAAGACCAGGATTTTCTTGCTAAAGTGAAATCCTTGCTCAGAGACACATGTCACTGGCAGGAACGTGGCAGAGGTCTGGGACCAGACAGTAGAGCAAGACTTCTGGTATGAAAAATGGATGGGTAAGAAGTAATTAGAGGGCCACAAAGATCACCAGAAATAAACAGTAAGTCAGGATATTCAAAAGGGCACTATGACTAAGATCAGCCACAGCAAGGACAATAAAATCAGCCCCTGAGATTGTTGCTATTTAAAGAAATGTTTCATATGGAAATGAACAGCCCATAGAGGGATGAGCTGGGTGCACAACACGCATAAAGCTAAAACTGCCTGGCATTTATCCCCAGCACAGCACACAGAGGCTGCGGGGATCACAAAATACATCACGGGGGTTAAGAAAACTCAAGGGGCTAAAAGGATTCAAAGAGCACTTAAGCCAAGTTAGACACTTGCAAGAAATGGGTGGTAATAAAAGTCTTTCCAGTTAGTTAAGTTGCATTCACCCATTCAAGGGGAGACAAACTTTTAGCATGGGTCTCACCCTTCCTGCCCTTTGCATGAAAAAAGTCAATTCGTAAACAGAAATTATCCTAAACTGCTGCAGGCTGAACTGAGGCTGCAGTGGACATTCAACAACCCATCCCTCGAAAAGAGCTGCACCATTGAGATGTTCTAGTCAAACACCGGGGCTGTAAACCCCCATGTCGATAAGGACCCTTGGAGGAGACGGCGCTGTTATCCCTGCAGTCGCTTAGTTCTTCATCAGCCACATGTGGGATCATAATTTTTGGTACTTTGAGGATCTCCAGAACAGCCATATTAACAGGTCATGTCCATGGAAAGGAGATGCATGGAGCCCTGCCTTCACCCCTGGGTCAAGCATCACGTCTCAGGGTGAGGAAAATTATAATTTTTCAAGCTGTTCACCCCTCTTACCCCAGTTTTGTGAGCCAGCCTTGCTTGTGCAGGGCTGAGCCAGACCGAAAGATAAGATCAGGATCATTCAAAGGGCAGGAGGATGCAGTTTGCTTCAGATGGTGCAGGCTTGGACTGCAGTCAAGGAACTGAATCTTCTGCAGAGATTAACAAGCTCCACAGGTGCAGGGGAAGAACAGGCTCTTCAAACACAGGAGGAGAAAAACACACAGTATGGAAAAGTGCCCACTGCCCGACGCGCTAGTGAAACTGTTAAACAACTGCCAGTGGGTTTTCTGGAAGGAGGTCAGGAGAAGCAAAGGTGTGGAAAGAGAGAAAGCAGCAGCCGCCAATGTCCCACAGGAAGGGAATGCTGGCCAGCGCTAGGAGATACAATCTGATCCTTTGTGTATTTTGCAAGTTGCCTTGTTGGAATCAAAGACAGTAGAAAACCAGTTTGCAAAATAATGCTGGTGACAGAACAGCACCACTCCATGTCAGGGCTGTTTCACAGAGTGGGGCTAATTCACCTTTTGTCTGCCTAATAGTACTGCAAAAACTGAATCTTTCCGACCAGAGAGGCTGAGTTATTTCATGCTACAAACCCTTCGCAGGCAGCCTGACAACAGAACAGGCTCTGCAAAGCATTACCAAGTTGCAACGAGCCTCAGATGGCACTTCCCAAAGCCTTTCTACCCCATGGAGAATGAAGACTGTAGTGGGGAAATACCAGCTTCTCAGGGAAGGGGTGTAAATAGCTTCAAGGGACTAAGTGGGTATGGCAGCAAAAGCAGTGCGATAATAAGAAGGAAGAGCTGCTGAGATTATCGGTTCCTGGCATTATATTCCCAAAACACTCCTGAAGCCTCACAGCTTCCATATGGCTCATCAGACACATACAATAACACGATCACTCAGAACATTCAGTCCTATAGAAAGGAAACAAGAAACACAGACACGTCCATGCGCTCCTGCACATGCGCACACAAAGGTGGTGCCGGGACCTGAAGCAAAAGGGACAGGAGCAAATTCTGCGTTCCAGTCGGCCTCCTCCAGGCTTCCTGTTCACAAGTTCACTGTGAACATCAAACCTTTGGAGAGTCGGTTCATGTGTTGCTTCCACATGGGGCACAGATCCCAGCGAGCCACCAGACCGTCTGGTGAGGCACGTCTACGCAGATGACCCATTTGTGGGTGCAACGGAGATGTTGTGCAAACCCAATCCCCTGGGTGCATTTTGCAGATCTGTATTGCTGATCAGTAGGTACCACCTAACACTTCCACAGAGCCGCAGCTCCATGTCAGCCTGCTGGAAATCCAGCAAACTGGAGAGCAATCCTGCTAGAGAGAGCAAAGCTATGCTAAAGTAACTGAAGGTAGTGGTGGCTCTGTGCAAAGGTGGCTGTTGTCACATCCACCTCGGTGACAGCTGAACAGGGCCTCATCAAAGTCCTCATCCCTCTGCGCTATCAACAGAGCAAGGTTTTAAGAAAGCAGAAGGTGTTACTAGCCCTGCAAGAAAAACATGGCTGTTCCCCGGACTCTTCCTAGAAGGTGTCCTCGTGTGACAGCTCTGGCCCATCCCAGAGCTGCCAGAGTCACGGTCTCTGCTGACTGCAGCATTTTATTTTCAGTCTGAGGAAGGATCAGGCCTGTAGTGAGCTCCAGAAAAACTTCTCAGTCATGGCTTGTAACCATGAAAACTCCTTCCCCATCCTACTGAGGCTTAAATAGATGCAGTTTCTGTGATTCTTTTCCAAGACTGATAAGCCAGCATCCATATTACTTGTTTCTCAGTCATCTGGTCTCCAGTTTTGAGAAACTATTTCAGTTCTACAAACCTGGCCTGCCATCTTTTTCCTTCTATGAGGCTTTAGAAAGAAAAAAGGATGAATCACCCTTTTTTTTATTACTTTTCCAAGTGGGGGGCTCCTTCACACAGTTACTTACTTCTAGCATCCATTGCACCATTCCTTCTTTGGCACCTGCAGTTTCTTTGATGCTTTCTCTTTCTCCACCAAGGGGCTTGTTTATTTTTATTTTTTATAAGCAAAGCCTAATTCTTGGTTTTCTTGTTAAAATCCCTCAACCAGGATCCTTGAGGAGTAAAGTAGGCATACAGAAAGTTAATGAGAAATTCTCCCTCTACCCCTGATGATTGAAGAGGGGATAATTTAGGTAATATTCGGAACCAGCTCTGACCCTTTTAAGACTCTCCAGCATCACTGCGGGAAGAGGAGGATCCAACTGTCCTACATTTTCCTTGTGGATGCTACCACTGCTGACAGCGCATGGCTTTTCTTCCACGGCTCTCCCGACAGGTCTAAGCAGAGCCAGGTGGAGCAGAAGCTGCAGTGCTGAGCACACAGCCCCGTGCCAGTACCCGGGCAGCGCTGGGACCGCCTACGTGGTTACAGGCTCCTGGTAATCAGTACTAATTTCCATCACTTCCCTACATTGGACACCCAGAAAGCTGATGACTAGTTAAGGCACCTTCCGCTGGACATGATCATCTCATAATATCCTAATTAGCCAGATCAGCTTTCCTCCTCATCATGAACAGCAACTGAACATCTTCTCCCTCTGCCCAGGATGGGCTCTCCCCCCGCTCCGCTCTGCTGCGCTTCACCCTGGGAAGCATTTTGTGATACTTTGGATCCCTTGTAAACCGTATTCTTCGATTTGGGCAGTCTTTCAACTCCATGAAAGTTACACGTTGTTTTCATTTCTTCTCAAGTACCTCAGGTCAAAGAAAGACCTGTGTCAGTGGCTTTAAAAGCCTAATAAAGTCTTTCATCCATAGACCTGCTTGCTGGCGCAAAGTCAGGGAAAACAAACTAAGTCATCGAGTGTTGTTCAAACTGTCAGATCCTTTTCAGCATGCTCTTCCTGCCAGCCTGTTCGTGTGCGTTTGGGGGTTGGGATGGGGAGGAAGAGAAGGGAGAAGAAAAAAAAAAAAAAAAAAATCCTGATGGCAGAAAGCCCATGGAACAACTGGCACCTTTCCAAAGCAGCCTCCCCCCGGCCCCCAGCCCGCCTTCGTGGGCACAGGCGTCTGCCAATCTGTTCTGCACACACACACACACACACTGCACAACACAAGCAACAAAATGACTTTCCAACAACTTTGCTCACAAGTGCCACTCTACTCCGAGTTTGGCACCTTGCGCTTTCTCCTCACCCCCGCCTCTCCAGGCTTTGCCTCCCAACAAGCTGGACAGGTTCCAGTGTTTAAAAGCCCATTTAACCACTCCCTTTTGTTTAGAAATGCTAAGCCTTGATCTGATTTTATCAACCCTGCCGTGCCAAGAGGAGGAGGATGCTGAGGGTTTCTGAGGATCCTGCAATGAGGTGAAAAGCTCCAGGAGCCCTTCAAGCTTCAAGAAGGGCTTTGCCCACTTTGCAGCAGCCCTCGTGCTATTGAGACTCCCCAGAAGAAGAGTGTGCACCATTCATGGGACCACACAGGATGGCTTCCACTCCTGCTTTTGTGCACATTTCTCCCTTTAAAAACTTCATTATTGGCATGTTTAGGAGCTGAAAGTCGGTGCCATGCTTGGCTGGCACTGTCTTTTGGTGGTTAAATAGTTATTTACGCTCTTTGCCTTGTTCAGGGCTGCTATGCCCAGGAAAAGCAGAGCGGCAGGGGRGGGAGGCAAAGAGGCAAGAACAGGACCTCTGCTCTGATTGACAATTGTAATCTTCCTGGGTATTGTTAGGAGACATCTTTCTGCACTTGATAAACCCAGCATGATTACACGAAATATACCCTTTTAAAATATATTTCTCTTCCATAAAGCAGGTGAAGCCAACTGCATTTAGAGCTAATTTCAATTCCTTTGTACAGTGCAGCATTTGGATGCCCTCTTAAGGATGCTAGGTTTGAAAGTTTGCCTTATCAACATCCTTTTCTCATAACCCCAGACAAGCTCTTAACATTAGTGATAGAAAGGACTAGGGCGATTACAAATCAGACAGAGCTGTAGAGCTCTGGAGTAACAGGAGACCCTTCCCAAAAATATACCTCCCTTTSGCACATGATTATTTCTTTAAGGCAGATTGGAGAGGAAGAATACACACGCTCAGCCAGTTACTGTGTGTGGAAAGATGTAACCGAACATTGACCATCAAGATCACCAGCCGTGGGAAAAGACATTTTGGTCCTATTCTTCATACCTATCATGCCACCAGTTCTGTGCTGCTGAACTGGGGAAAGAATTTAAACATCCATAGAGCTGCTACAAATTTGAATGAATAAGAATAGTTTCTCATCTACGGCAATTTACACCAATCAAGGCTCTACCTTCATGTATCCGGCAATCTGGAGGAAAGAGTCTGCCTCCTGCTAGGCAGTTACTGACACATTTTTAACTTTCCTACACTGGCTCTGCCCTGCTCTGCTTTGTTTTCTCTTTGGTGGGAAATGAAAAGGAAGGAATGATGAACAGGCAGCTGTGGTCAACAGAAGAAGTAGCATGATCGAGAGAGCTCCTATCTAAAGGTTCACACAGAAACAGAGACTTRCTGGCATCGAGAATAGCATAGCCTGGAACAATGTCACTGAAAAACAAATTACACACAGACACTAGCCAAGCAACTTTCTTCGGTCCAAACCAGTCAGATATTTTTTGATATCCTGCAGCTTCAAGGAGGATAACAGGCAGCTGAGTGCTAGTGCTGAAGATCACGTTAGCCCTACCGGATTATTCAGGTCATGCTAAACAGCAAATTCGGTGGATTAAAAGAGTCCTCATTCCTGCTGTGCAGTTTTAACAGTCTGCAAGTTACACAGAGGGGCTGAGGATGCTATGTACGTTGCATGTCTTGTGTAGCACTTTATAGTCAGACAAGCTCAGCAAGGGGCATCTGCCTTCCTAAAAATTACCATTGACCCATTCCTGTTTAGGAACATTGAGAAACCAATGGACTCACCCAGCAGCTATGTGAAAATCTCTTTGCCAAGCCATGCAGAACTCACTTTTGTGTCTGCAGTGTATTGGCATTGTATTACCATGACAAAACCAAATTACCACCATTGAGGGTAGCCTTTGCTAATACAGCAGTCCTTCTATAGTAATATACTCGTGTGCACAAATGATAGCACAATGGAGTGGATGTCTAACCGCTATAGGATCTCTGTGGTAGCGGCGAACAGTTTTTCAGCTTCTTTCTTGTCTTACCCGAGTCATTCTCCGTGCAGGCGTTAGTGTAAAGTTCAGCGGTGCAAAGCATGCCTAACATCAGTGCAATCCCATCATCTTATGTTAATGTACTATTCCTGCAATTGCTACAGGGCAAAGGCAGGATGGCCCCGGTTGTCATTGCAAAACATTTTGGGGGGTTCTGCTGTGTCAAGCACTATCCTTGCGCTCATTACGGGTCAGTGAAATCATAGGTGTTCCTATACAATGGCCAAAATCAATGTGGCACCAACACGACTAATACTGAAACCACCCACAGTAATTAAGGCTCTATTTCAGATGTCAATTAAAAAAGGCTTTTGTAATCATTACAAACGAAGATGTCATATTGCCTGGGAAAGGAGGTCCTGGGACAGGGGAAAGGAGGTCCTGGGACAGGGAGAAAGAGAAGCACCCAGTTTCTGACCCAGCTCCTACCACACAATCGCCAGCCCCCACGTGCTGAGACCTGCCCAGCACATAACAGAACCAAAGCTCCCCAGAAACATCGTGTTGGTGGTCATCGCTCCACRGCTCATTTGAAAAAACAAATCCTTCAATGGGTAAGTGAGCAAATAGCAAATAAACAAAATGGTAGTGTTTCTGCTTGATTTTTCAAATACCTACTGCTGAGGTAGAGAACCCAGGTGGGGTCTCTGATGTCTAATAGAGGTGGAAATGTGCAGTTCCCTTCCCTTCAGGGGGGGCAGTGATGGGGTCTCCCCTCTCCCCCACTGCCCATGCTGGTTAACTTGTAGGAATKAAATATCATTGAGACTTCTACCTGTCAAAACTGGTAGAAATTAGCCAACGGGCTTGAAAAATATTATGGTAACTGATAGGCAGAGACACCTACACACTGCTTGGGATGGCACAGAACTGCTTTCCTGAGAAAAACTAGGCTAAAAATGAAAACGGTCAGTCCCTGAGCAGGTCAAGACGTGGATATAAGCTTGTTGGTAGCAGGCTGACAGATTCCTTGTGGAGGCAGACAGCTCTCCCGAGATTCAATGAGCAACGTAAGAGACAAGGATTTGGTTTAGAGTAAAACACTAAGCCATGCACGAGGGTTTAGGAGGACAATTCTTCCTAAGACTAACCTCAATCAGCAGTTTCACAGAGTAGCTTTGACCTCGCCATCAGCACATTACGGACTCAAGTCCCACACCTGCACCCAACGGTCCAAACTAGACGCTGAAGCAGTGACTTTTCCACCCATAGTTCTTATCTTACTGGTGCGTAAAGTCAGGATACAACAAAACTTTTAAAAGACACCCTACTGAGAAAGTCATCAACAAACACTACTTTTCATTGATATAATGACAGTGCAGCGTGCCACCGTAACAATTTGACAAAGGTTTTTTCACAAAAGTTTGCAGAGATTCCTGGGTATTTTTTCAGCTAAGAAAAACCACCAGGAGCTCCCACAAAGGACTTCGAGGGTAGGAGATGGCAAAGCTGAACATTCATCACCAGCAGATCAGGGAGCAGATGGAAAAGCCATGGTAAGAGGTTGCACCGAGTTTGCTGTTTCTTTAAGTCGCTGATGGATTCACACATGATGCAACTAGACACAACACAGCACTTGCATCTTCCTGCATCAGTGATTCTGCGACATAGATCTTCCCACCCTCCTCTTCCCCCTTCCAAGGCCCAGACATATTTTTTGTCTGCAACTGGATACAATCACGTTCTGCATACAAGCAATTTGCTCAGCAAAACAAAACATCCCATTTTCAGTTCACAGAGCTGCCATGGCAGAAATAAATATTATTTTGTTTGTTGGGGTTTTCTTTCTGGTTGCTGCCGTTTTGTTTTCCAAAATCATTGTTCTGCAGAACAATTTAACAAAACGTGTTCTTCCTGATTCAAGACTTTGCAGCTAGCTGTGTAGTTAGCTAGGTTCTCATTGAAAAAGCCAACCCTTCCAAGCCAAAACCCAAACTTCTCTGAAATCTCAACCTCTAGCGAACTTCGTAAATCAGTAAATCTAAGACAAGCACTGGGCCTCCTTCCAATTTCAGCAGGAAGCCACCAAACACAAGATCTGCAGCACTGCCATGGTTTGCAAGCAGAAGATAACACCCTTGGTTTTGCCTCTCTGCTCGGAGCATGCCATGGCTGAGGGATGGCAGCTGGGCACAGACTAGCCCATTCCTTATTCCCAGTCTGAACTCTGTTTGCAACTGATAGCAGCATCGCTCGGGAGGCACGGTAGCAACTGCCCGTCTCGCTGGTGCCCCCAGGAGTTTAGGATAAAACATCCAGCAGCACGATGGCCTTGCACCCACCACCATGGCCACGTTGTGTTTTCAGAAGCATGTTGCTTGACGTTGCTGAATCGAGTCAGGGGATGAGCCCTCCTTGGAAGAGAAGGGCTCAAGTTTGGGCTTTATGATCCTGACATGGACTCACCAAGCTCAAGCACCTGTAAAGGAGCCTGAACTCCGTTTGCAGGGGGCAGCTTCAGGAATTAGCATCTGTTTTTTCTTTCTCCCTCCCTTCTCACTTCAATTGCCTGATCTGGTGGTAATTTTCCTCTCCCTGGTGCCTCCCTCCCCATCCTTTCCTTCTCTCTATTCCCACCCTGTCAGCCAATGACAAAAACGGAGATGAGAAAAGACACAATTGCATAAAAGAGGGGATTTTTCCATCTTTAGTCGCAGAGGGGGATTGGTTTGCACACTGCCTCACTGCAAAAGCATCGCAGGTTAGGCAGGTAAGATTTGGAGGGAGGCTGTGTGATGCATCGAGCCGAGCCTGCCCCTTGACCTCCAGCTCCCTGCCTGCTCTACCTTCAGCTTTATTGAAGGCACCAGGCGTGAAATGGTACCAGCGATGATGCTCTGCGCTTTTCTAAGCGGCCTTTGTGCGGAAGGAGTAGTCACATCAAATCTGCACCCTACATGGTGTGCTTACCTTTAATGGGCGTACCTGGGGAGGAATATTTCCCTGCTTTTGCACCACTAATAAAAAAAAGTACGTTTCTGTGCAGACACTGGCTCTGTGGCTCAGCAGATACAATGCTGTCGTACTCCAAGATTAAAAACCATTTAAAGAAACCTGAGTTACTGACAACTTAAGAATGAAGGGAAAAAAAAAAAAAAAAAAGAATCGATGCTTACCTTGGATTTTGGCTGGTTGGTCTTGGGGGATTCTTTTTCCCCAACAGGGACTGCTTCACTGGGCTTCTTGTAGCTAGAGAGAAAAAAAAAAAAAGAAAAAATATTGTAAGCACAAATCAAAAGAAGAAATTACATCAGCATGCCATTTTTAAAAAGCTCTACTCATTTTACGGTTTATTTTGATTTTTGCTTGGTATTACAGCTGATCAGATTAAACTTTGCAAAAAAACATTCATCGCAGGAATATCCTCATTTTTGTTTTTTTTCCAAAACATTAGCGCTCTGATCTCTATTCACTTGAAGTGTTGTTCCTCTCCTTCCAGCCCCTTCCTTCCTCATCATTTGCCACATTCGAAACTGAGGCTGGTCCCAGAACTGCTCTGGGACATCTCATGTTTACCTGGGTATTTTATCACCAAACTCAACATATTTTTCTGCTCCCCAGCTGGACAATAAAAACCACACAAGGTTAACAAGAGATGAATTTCCAGGTACCATCAGCACAACTTTCAGGACGATCGCTCATACAAATCAGGGCAATCTCCTCCAGTTCCACCAAGGCTGTGGCAAACGAGACCATTTCCGAGCGCAGAGCGAAGGAGCAGAGGTGGGTCCTCCGAGCAGCGCGTGCTGCTTTCCCTTGTGAGCGGGTGCTCGCTGACTTTTATTTCTCCTCCGTGCTGATTTCCAAGCTGAAGGGTCCTGTCCTTCACGCATCCTATAGTCATTCGTACCAGCACAAACTACATTCAAACTGAAGGAAACCACCGAGAGGAGATATCGAGCCCATGGCACTACAGGCCTAAGGGACAGCGTCACAATGCTCAGTGTTTGATTGTACGTTCCCCATATAAAATTAATTGATCATGTCTTCTCAATGGACCACCTACAGCTCCCAAAGTTTAACCAGATGGAAGCAGAGAGACTCCATTCAGAGATTTGAATCAACAAAATATGATCACAAAAATAAAATTATTCCCATTATGTTGTGGGGGTTTTTTTGGTGTTTTTTTTTTTGTTTTGGGTTTTTTTTTTTTTAAATGAATACTACTCAGTAGGGCTACATAAATGATTTTCTTTAGAGTACTTTGGTCTGGACTTCTTAAATACATTTGAGAGGTTTTCCAAAACAGCTTTTTTTAGAACGATGGATTTATCAAGATTAAAAATTTCCCCTAGAAATTCACTGTAAATATTTTTTCAACCTACTTTTCTTCCTTGCTCCCTCTCCAGGAGCTCTTTGTCTCACATCAGTGCTCTGCCACTCTCGGATCCTATGACTCCTTCTGCCTCGATGCTTCGTGCGATAAAATGATCTTTACCAGCGACTCTGATAGAGCTGATTTAAAGTGGCCTTTCTCGCTTCATGCATTTCACAACTCCTCTCTCTCTCCTCTCTGCTCTTGCAGCTATAATTACGGGTGGATTTCATTTTATTAACCAAAAAAAACCCCAAAAACAAACAAACAAAAAAACCAACCCCAACAAAAAAACCCCCCACAAACCAAAAAAACCTAAATGGCATCCTAAACCCCTCTCCCCCCACAATCTCCATCTCTCCCTGCCAGAAATGACCCCCAGTGATCTGTGCTCAGGATGGCAGCGGGGCTGCCCAAGCCAGATGGGAGCCGCTGAAGACCTCGGAGATCAAGCCACCAGCCTTCAATTTTGACATTTGGTCGTGGGTGGCAGATTTCTTCCTTTCACACTTAAAAAATGTTGAAAACCACAGTAGTTCTGCTTGACGGGGAATCGGAGGCTGATTAACCTTATCTTGTTATGTGCAGATGCAGATGTTGAGAAACAATTTCCCACCCACATTGGTCAGAACTGGTCTTTGGACCATTACCCAACGCACAATATGCCATCCTGAGCCCTAAACCCTCCACATGCTGCACAGACCTCTAATGGGGCTTTGGTGCCATTCACTACGTGGGAATTGGGGGGAAAATAAAGTTTGCTCCTTCCTACGCTGCCCTACAACTGCTCTGGAAACCAGCCCTGCATTTAGGGATCTAAATTTTTTAGCATCATTGCAAAACATTTTCCTGATGGGCCAAAAAATCAGCCCCCTCTCCCATGCCACGCTCCCCCCGGGGCGTGACGCTGGGCCAGCAGGACCTTGGCTGGTGCAGAGGGGAACGAGGACAACTCTCCCCCCCTTTTTTTTTTTGAAATAAGGAAGATCCTTCTTCATGTGCTTTTATTAAACCATGTGCCTGCACCGTGAGCTCAAAATGACACTTTTGAATAATTTAAGATAACGATAATAGAAACATTAAAAAAACTCTCATAGAGACCAAACCCGATTCCTCTCGCGGCTTCTGAATTAGTTTTTCGCTTGTAGCCACTTCTGCTCTATCTTAAGAGCTATAAAAAAAGGCACGATAGAAGGGAATATTAGGAAATTACTAATGCTTTTTTGAAAGCACCTATTGCTTAATCTTCTGCAGTACTATTTCTGGATTCCTGTGCAGCTTTCATCTTTACCCTGAGTGTTTTACAGGACACCTCGCACACGCATAGCCCAAGTCCGAGCAGGATGGGTTGTTTTTGTGCATTTTCCCCTGCAGCTGTTTTGTTCCATTGGAGATGATGCCTCACTAGTCCAGGACTTTTTTTTTCTTTGTTTTAAGGGATGAGCTTTATTTACAAGACAACATTAACCATTTGGATTTCCCAGCTCCAAAATTCCTTGCAGGCATTCTGAATATATTAGTTTTTTTCTTTTAAATTCTATTTTTAAAGCTAGGAACGCTGGGTCTGACACAGCTGGGGACTTTGCTGCTTTTTCACGTTTTGCTTTCAGGAAGGCAGAAACGCAAGCTACTCCTAAAACACCAGGATCAGGACATCATCTTTTCCCCAGCAACATCTGGAATATTAACAGACTGGAGCGGGATTGGAGTTGCGTTGTCTGAACCAATCTCCGGCAGGAGCCTCCCCCCCCTCGCAAGAAGGGAAAAGCAACCGCGAACGTGAGGAGCAGCAGACGCACTCACCGCTGCGTGACTCCAGTTTCATGCCTGCACTTCTCCATTGATTTATGGGGCAGCTCATTTCCAGACCCACCTCCTTCAGGAGGAGGAACTTCAACTCGATGTGAATAATAGGGTCCTATATCTCTTAAAGCAGTCGCTGCTTCTTTCCGGGGTGAGGGGAGCACGGAATTATGGTGAAGAGAAATATTTCTCCTCCCTTTGGATGGGTCTGGAAATGAACTGCACAGCCAGAGCGCTGGCACATTTTGCAATTTAAAAAAAAAAAAAAAAAACAAACAAACCAAACAGAACCAAAAAAACCACAAAAAAAACAACAAAAAACAAAAACCCAAACCACAAGGAAAAAGATGTAAAGCCCATAACCCAAAACACAGCTCGAGATGACAAGGAGGAGATCCCACAACCCACTCCCGTTGTTCAAGTCGCACAATAGAAGACACACACGCCTTCCGCCCATTCAATCTCTCCCTTACATCTATATATCTATATACACATGCCCCACAAAGGCATATTTTCTACGTTAAGCCTATGGATTACTGGCTCAGGCCCTTACAAAAAAAAAAAAAAAATGTTGCCAAGGCAACGAGCCAGGGGTTGCTATGGCATCTTGGAGCCGAGCAGCTGGGCCAATCCCCGCTCCCTGCGAGCTGGGAAGGCGCAAAGCCTCTAAATTTAATGTCAGTGCGGAGAGGAAGGGAAGCTGTTGAGGCATGCATGATGCTGAGCGTGCGCTTGCTAAATGCGGACAACATGGCCCCCATGATTAGGACCAGCACACTAATGAATATTCATTGGGCTGATTAAAGCAAAGTCAATTAACTACTTGACTGCTTGATTTTTTGCTGGATTTTAGTAATCTCTTTTAACCATTTTGCCACTGGGGATGCTCTTATTCTCCCCTTCATCTCCCCCTCTCTTCCTCTATATTTCCTTACACTGGCAATTAGGGTTTAGATTTTTTTTTTCCTTGTCTTTATGCTTTTTACTGACAATAACCCATCCTACTCAGATTTTTTGGCTCACTTTATTTCACCAGTAAATCACGTTCTTCTAGGGTCACTGTCTTCCGCTAGAGTTGTAGGTAAGCCAGAAGGTCACAGATTTCCATCAAGTTTTTAAATCTCACGTGCAATTTAATTCCAAATCCATGGCTAAGCAATAATGCTGATTTTCTACTTCACAGTGGGATTCCCCCCCATCACCACAGCCCTTTGTTTTATAACAGAGAGAGTTGCTGTGAGCCAGGTCAAGGGATGCGGAATATTTTTTTATTCTGATTTTTAAGATCAGAATTCCTTCAGATGGACCACTCAGACCGAATGTTCTAGGAAACCTAAAGGGATCCTAAAATAAAACAACAATTCATTAAAAATGGTTTTCAATTTAGAGAGATGTCTTTCTCCCAGTGCAGTAGTGATGTAATAAGACTGCAAAGAGGACTGCATATTTTATAAAGATCATTTTTCAGAATGTGCCTGCAAACTAAAACATGTGATTAAATTAAAAATAAATGAAAAATTGTTGGCCAAAAAATCCACATTTGTGAATTCAGCCCTTACAACCTAACCTGGGAAAATACATTAATTTTCATCATGTTCCTTGGCTTGTTTTGAAAACTCTCTTTCAGGTTCTTGTATTATGTATACAGAACTGTTTCAGGGAAAGATGCATTTACATGATAGTTATGACTCTCCTGGAGGGGAGTTATTAACAGTTGTAAGTAATAYATCTGATGGGTAGAGTGGAAAACCTGAACATAATCACCCAGCATTTGGGCTCGTGTCTTTGTCAGCAATTGAAGTAAAAAGGTGCAGCAAAAGGCAGAGTCTACAGCAGGTTAGGGACAACACTGACTTCCAATATTGTACGTGCAATTCAGCTACTTGCAAGCAAAAAAAGGGGAAAAAGTAGTAAAAGAGGAATGAAGTGAGACAGAGCACAACTGAGTGGGGAAAGTTTGCATTATTTTTAACTGCAAACTAAAAAAAAAAAATTAATTTCCATTATATAAACTCCATGTACATACAGGTTTCTCTATTATTTTGCTGGATAATGCACATATTTATGTGKTTTTATACATATATAGTGATAAAAGCAGATAGTTGCTTTTCCAGCATGCCACTAAAATGTGGAAAACAGGGAATTACAATGCTTTCCTATGCAAGTTGTATTCTGGGAGCACTACAAGCAATTTCTCTGCAAACTCGCTGTGTGTACATCAACCCTCTATTAACGCCATTATCCCAACTTTTAATCTTTTCATTTGCAACCAAACATTTAGCACCTGTTTGGACTCCATGAGTCATTTGGGTTTCACCCCGCGTGGGCTAACACTGCTGGAAGGATGAAATCGCAGGCACGATTTGGTGTGCGCGTTCCCGGATTGCAGAGATGCCGCCCTTCTTTTCAGGGCTTTACGTTTCTGCCATCAAAATCAGAAATCTGCATAGCAACACTGAGCTCCGCGGGGTAACACATTTCATTTACCCAAATCTGAAGTAAACCACAACAAATAATTACCTATTTACAAATTAAAAGAACAACAAAAGAAAAGGACGGGGAACACRTTAAGCTACCACGTTCAATCAAAAGAAATATATATTGGGGGCTCTTTTTCAAACTCATACATTTTCATCTACGTGCACTGGAAATCTCTTCACAGGGAGCAATATGCAAACATAGRTGTACACACACAAAGAAAAGTAGAATAATTCCATTCTCACAAAAAATTTAGAGAATTGGATTCAAATTTTAACTGTGTCACAAGCGAAACGTAGTCAGCAACCTACAGCACAGGGGAAAAAAAAGAAAAAAGACAAAAACCCACCCCCGTGTCATGGAACTCAGCAGTCTGCAATTCCTGATCATGAGAGGCCATGAGCATTAGCCAGGCAGGGTGTTGCAGGTCAGGATTAAGACACATTAACAAATTCATGTGGAGGAAGCTTGCCCAGCACCTGCCCACAATTTGCCAATTCTCTTCATCTCCCTTCCATATGAATCAAATTCTCTTTTCTACTTGGAGGAGGATTTTTTTAAAAAATAATGTTATTCTGGGTAAAATTTGCATCCCTGAGCTGTGAAAAGCGTTTTAGCTCAAAACCTACACAAGAGTAAGAACTACACGATTATTGTGCTTACATTGTGAATGATACTGAGATAAAAAATGCTCAAAGACATGTGCGTGTGCGCATGCATACACACACGCGCGCAGATAAATGACAGTAAACAGCATCTATCCTGGTTCTAAGATATATGGCAAATTCTATAAACTATTAAAAAAAAAAATCACAAAAATACAAACCCAGAATCTACACCTGCACAATGGAAAATATTCTGACCGCAAACCCATTGCAGGAGCAGTAAATTCAGGGTTAAGTCTCTGGATTTCTCTCTGATACTCTCAGCCTTTCTTCATGTTTCTATGAATTTTTATTCCTGCACTCTGGGGTAAATTAAGGCTGATCGTGTCAATACGGAGTTTTGAGCCCTATTTCAACATTTCTTACGTTTCGCCTGTTTAATTCAGACCCTTTAAGTTTGATTTTTCAACAATTTAGGAGCAGAGCTTGGGGCTTTCTAATCCGCTTTTGAAATGCCATATTTTCCAGGAGGCTATTTCCCACCTAACTCCCCCCCGCCACGTCGTCCTGCGCACGTTGTGTCAAAGCAGTAGCCATTTTCCCAGGCAGAATATCCCCAGCCTGATGGCTGATCAACCCCCTCCAAATCGCCAAGAGCAGGCGAGCTGCGGAGATCCTGAACTTTTGCATCTATCTGCTCTTGAAAAACAAACCCCCAAAACCCTTCAGGAAAAGCCTGATGCGTTTGAGATTAAAAACGTGATGTGCCTGGGATTAAAGCAAAACACGTTTACAGACCTTGCAATGCTAACCAACCAGAAGAGTTATCTAATACGCGATACATGTGATTGCTTGAATAATATCGCAGTAGACGCCGCATCCCTTCTTCCCTGCATGCATACCCCTCTATGCATGCACACACATGGTATTTCTAATAGGATCTCTTCTCCCCTCTCTCTCTCCCCCGCTTTCACAATCTGTCGCTCTCCAATCTGCCCACTCTGCTCTATTTTCCCATCCAATATTCCCCCTCTAACACCTTCCCCTCCTCTTCAGCCCTCATCCTTGCTCCCTCCATCTTCCCCCTCCTCCAGGCTCAGTTATCAGCCACGTTAGCCCCAGCACTGAGTTTCTGGTCTGTGGACATTCAAAGCAGTTAGCAGACTGGTTAAAAAAAAAAAAAGAAAAAAGATAGGAAAAATTTCTCCCCCTACTACTAGCACTTAAATAACGCGGTAACTAACTAGCTCCTCTAATAATTTGGTGCCTAAAATCAATTTTTCATAGCAATGGACTACATTATTAATACTCAATCTTACTTGGTGCTATTTTATCAGAAACTTTACGAACAAGTTCACTATYGCTATCTCTGCTTTACAGAGGGCAAGAAACAGCAGAGGGAGGAAAAAGGCTCGGTCAGAGCTCCCCAGCAGGCTGGTAGCATAGCCTGAAATAAATTAGGTCTCCTGGGTTCCAGTCCAGTGCTCTACCCATTAGTCTCTGACTAAGAAACAAATGCAGAGAGGCCAGAAAATGCGTAAATTGAAGCAACACTTCGCTGTTCCTTGTAGTCTGTAGAATAATTACTAGATGCAGATGTAGCTAGAGATGCCTGAGGCTTTGGTGATCCCAGGGATATAAGATCTGGCTTTTCCTCCAGACCATCCTGCTGCTCTTCTGCGTTGTAGAACTATTCGCTCTGGCTGCAGTTTGGCCCTACCTTGGGAAGCACAGGACACAACCACATCTAAGCAGAGCAACTGTTTTAAGGAGTTCAGGGGAAGCATCAGGCTTTATCTAGGCCTGGCAGGATTACAGAAATAAGTGTTTAATTTCCCAGATGAGAAAAAGCTTGCGGCCAGCTTGTGTGTGCCTACACATGGACACATACATGCACACATGGGAACACGCCAAAAGCTCTACCACGGCACTCAAGGAGGGGGAGAAATGGGGTTTACGTAGTGTGTAAGATAATAACAGCTCCCACGAAGAGGGGAGAAAGATGTATAAATTCACACTCTTAACTTATAGGTCTGCCTCGTGGTTGCCCCTCGCTTCCTGCCATGCTGCACAGCTCACGGGGACGAGGATAGCACTGACCCCGTGGAGCGGTGGGCATGGCAGCAGCATCGAGTCCCTGCATGGAACGAGGAGATGCAGAGCAAGGACCGATCTAGGATCTAGTGGCATGAGGATCCTAAAAGATTATGATGTTCTGCTCCCCTTTCCAAAAGATAAAAGCACCTGCAGCTAGGAAAACGAACACTGCCACATACAGAAGGCGTTAAAACCAGTAAGAAACCGATGCYGTTCCCACAGACCAAGCAAACACTGCATTTAAGAACAGTTTTAAATAGGGGGAAAACCCCAAAGCTCCTTAAAAGCCCAGAAAGCCGAGAGTTAAGTCCTTGTCCCCACTCTAAATTCACATCTGCTACACATTATATTTAGACAGAGTAAAACACAGGCTAGCCGATATCATGGACTGCTGCAACACAATGCCTGTATTACACAGCAAGAGTCAGGGAGGGACTCACAGCCTTCAGTGAGAGACAGACCTGCACACTGCAGAACAAGGAGCTGCTCTAAAAGAGATGTTATCCAGAAATCTCCTGGTGTGGACCATGGTTGTGATGATGATTACTGGAGGAACCTCAGCTATTAAAGCTGTTCCCACGTTTGGAACATCACTTCAGCACCTGCAGATCAGGCTCCCCAGTACAAGAGAGACCTGGACATACCGGAGAGAGTTCAACGGAGGACCGCAAGGATGATTAATGGACTGGAGCATCTCACATATGAGGAAAGGCTGAGAGAGCTGGGATTGTTTAGCCTGGAGAAGAGCTGGCTCCTGGGAATCTTATCAATGTATATAAACACCTGAAGGGAAGGTGCAAAGAGGACAGAGCCAGGCTCTTTTCAGTGGTGCCTAGTGACAGGACAAGAGGCAATGGACACGAACTGAAACACAGGAGGGTCTGTCTGAACATCAGGAAACGCTTTTTTACTGTGAGGGTGACTAAGCACCGGCACAGGATGCCCAAAGAGGTTGTGGAGTCTCCATCCTTGGGGATACTAAGAAAATGTCTGGACACGGTCCTGGACAACTGGTTCTAGGTGGTCCTACTTGACCAGGGCAATTGGACCAGATGACCTCCAGAGGTGCCTTCCAACCTCAGCCATTCTGTGATCCTATGAAATTTGCTTTTTTAAAAAAAAAAAATTAATCTTCATTATGAAATTTCAAACAAACCTTTTGATGCACACTTTTCAAATATGGCTTTATAAAGCATTTCTTCATTACAAAAGCAACAAACAGTTTTCTCAATCTGCAAAATTTCTGGTAAGATGGCTATTCAGATTTCCTCGCAATAGCGACACTGATTAACTGTGAGAAACCTGAACAACCTGATCAGCCGGGGACATTTCCTGTTCAAAACTTTGAGGATCAAGCCTACAGCAAAGATTTCTATGCACATACAGGCTTCTTTACCAACAGGATGGCCTCCTTGCCTTGGGCAAGTACATCTTTATAGAAGGAATCCAAGAAAAAAATCAGCCACAATAAAGGCGTGAAATGTCACAGCAATTTCTAAAAGGGCTCCAAAGCTGAACCCAAGGACTACAGACTTGTAAATATGACTCACATAGCTAGCAAAAAATATTTGCAATTACGTATACACACATAAATTCCTAGGATCTGTGGTAGATTTGTGAGGTGTGACTAATTCACCCAACACAAAGGTGACACTGTTGTGACGCAACACTTGCATCTCTGAAAAGCTTCTGGCCGCATCCCTCTCCAAAAGCTCTTAAAGAAACTGAATTATCATGATATAAGAGGGAACATCCCCTTCTAGATTCATAACTGGTTGCAACATGGGAAGCCAAAGACAGGGAGAAAAAGCTTTCACAGTGGGTGAAGTTGCCAGTAGATTGTCCTGAGCATCTTGGGGCTCATCTTGCTCAAGTGACCTGGAAAAGGTCACAAACAGCAGGATGACAAAGCCTGCAGCTGATAAAAAGTTATTTGAGAACCACCCCTTCTAAAAAAACAGTTGTTACTTATTTCTAAAAGATCTCACCATACCTGATGACAGAATAATAAAACAATGTCAGTAAGCAGAGACACAGAAAAAGAATAGCTGTATTTGTGAGGAGGCCACTCCACCGTTGGACAGAGGGTGCTGGACTAGACAAACCCTCACCATACCTCTTTGGTAATCCTGATACTTTGCGTATCCCATTTGGTTGTTTCAGACCTTTTGCACCGCCGCAGGAGCACAAAGTCCACGTTACATCTGACAACCAAGGTCTTCACTTCTAACTTGAAATAAATAGTTGGTGTCCCACAACATTTTACTGGTATCTGCACTCTACAGGATTCTCAGCAATAAATTTTGTAGTCATCTGGATCTACGATTGTCTGGTGGATGGTATTTCTCCAATACAGGGTGAACGGAGACTTCATACAAGAGCAGACCTGAGGTCAGCTTTGACTCCAGAGGCCTGCTGGACAGCCATCAAACATGTTGCTGACAAGTTGGAGGCTAGCAAAAACGCAAGTATGGAAGGATTTTCTTGGTTGTCCTGCATATATCGTGCCCTTGCACATCTCTGTTCTTGTGATTGACGACTACATTCCAAAATGATGATATACTGTACAGCTGAGTCAGTTTTATCTTACAAATCTGTACAACTTCTGCATGCACATGGTCAGGCACTAAGAGCAGTCTGCCAAGGGATGGTGAGAAGAGTACTTTCCTCAGACCTGTCTGAAAAATCCCCACGCCAGGAGATCCTGAGCAGGGGTTTCCAAATCCCTTAAAACAGGCAAAACCAAAAACATTTCCTGCATGAGAGAAGTGATACTGGGAAAATGTGTACTGGGAAAGGACAGAAAGAAAACTCTCTGAAATCAACTTGAAACCAATTCCTACTCCTTTGGGTTTGGTTGTGAGTGACACAACTTTCCTGTGTTAATACAAACACATTTGAAAGTCAGGCTAGGGAGAGTCAAAAGCAGCGCCTCCAGCTTTAAGTAAGGACACAATCTTCATTTTAGTTCCTGGTGTGCATGTGGGCACCCAAAACCCAGAAGACTTCATGTCCTGCTATCTTGTCCTGATGGTGGGTGCAAGAGGCTGTGCATTGTCTCACTCGATACTGCAGCTGACAAGACGCCAAGACCCATCTAAAACCTCCAAGTCTCAGTGCGTACGTTGCCCATGTGGAGACCCCAGCTCCGAGGAAGCCCTGAGATGCACCATAAGTCAAACGTGCTCAACTTGCACAGACTTTTCAGAATCAGAATAGCCCATCACTGTGCCCCCTCCACCCATGCCAGGTATCTGACCTTTGATTTCACCCACTCACCCAACAAATGCTTTGTGCTGTTCAGCACTTGCAGAACATGAAGCCACCCCTGCACTAAGCCAATCCCTTTCAACAAGTGCAACTGGGAGGCAGAAGCAGCACGCGAGTGCACCGGTGCAAACTCGCTGTGGCCCCGGCAGAGCCGCAAGCATGCACGTCACCTCTCCAGGAACTTGTTTGTATTCTTGGGAGAATGTTGAAAAATATCTCTGACCCCCAAACATTTACCTTTTGATCGGAGGTTTCCAATGTTGCTGTAGTGTATTAAAGCTGAGATGCTCATAAAAAAACCCTTTGTGTCAACATAGTAAATGACTCTAATTAGGCTGGTGGTGCAATGAAAATGCTTAATTCATTCTGATGAGGCAGAAGGAAGAGCTAAAATGTTTATAGACAATGGGTGAACAGGGAGATATAATGCTGAGTGCCAGCTTTAAATGCAAATTACCRCAGAAATCTTTCCCTCTCCACCATCCCATTCCTCCCCCTTCCTCTCTTTCTCTCTCTGTCGCCAGCACCACACTGTAATCTCCTAGTGCAGTAATTAGAAGTGAAAGGAGCCACATAGAGGGGCCTCTAAAGGCAACACTAAAGAGAATTACAGAAAAAAATACCTGCCTTTAATAGAAGACAGCACCATTTCCCGAAGTGCACCACCATTGCAGCACTTAGCATGGTGGTAGGATCAGAGAGGTGGTAATTTGGARGGGTATTACTGAAATGGTATGTAAATTTGTTGCATTTCACCCCCATCTGAACCTGGCTTCATCTATAGTGTCTGTTCACAGGGTTAGGGCCACTTTGCCTTTTGGAAGGAGGCCAGGGCAGCACTGGCAAGCAAACATTTTGGGGAAGGCAGCTCTCGTGGTGTTTCTTCCCCTCACCAGAAGTATGGAGCTGCAAGCGGACAAGAACTGTAAGCTTGAAAAAACTCAGCCTGGAAGTTGCTGAGAGAAAGTAAACGTGGAAACCTTGCAAGGTCATCCTTAGAAATGTTTCTCATCACATTTGCAGTATCTCAGTTTTTTAGAAGAGGAGAAATTATACATTTGGCAGGAAAGAAGAGGTGAGAGAATGGAAGAGGACAAAGAAGGAGGAAGAGAAGGTAGCCAGCGTTTGGTTTGCGTATAGGGTATGACACTTTTTTCTTTAAATGTTCTCATTTGAAACGTCTGGAATAGCTTTTCCTTGGGAGTTTAAGTGAAGAAATGCTCCTGCTGCCAACATGACAGTGTCTCACATTTTAGGATCTCCAGTATCAGCATGGACACAGCATTGCACAGCAGCAAACAGATGTATCTTAGAGTTTCACATCTAGAGTCTGAGCTAAAATTTGGTTTTGTTTCATCTTCTGTGAATCAAGTGCTCTCAGTCCTGCTTCAGCATTGAACAAATCCCCTTCTCTTTCCCACACACAGGCACACAAATCACCCCAGTACAGCAGAAGGTCAGAACAGGAGACCAGAAAATCTGTCAGTCYTAGGCTACAAACCAAATGAACTCCTAGTAAAAAGCTGCTGAAATTACATTCTGGATTGAAATCTTTTAAACAAAAATATTTTCTTTCCTCCTTGCAGTGGTATTTGAATCTCAAGCTTGAGGAGAAGAGGCAGGTGAGTGTGCCCCGAGGTACACAAGYGGGATAAGGCAGCCCGGGACTTTTGCCACCGGAGCTGACTGGGGCAGGGGAAAGGGGCAGATACCAGGTAGCATTTTTGTGGGGACTAYGAATTTTATTGTCTTTCCACTCTAACACAGTTGTGTTGTCAGTGGACAAGCTCATGCTCACTCTGGGCACATCATTTAACACCGTGCTCATCTCTCTAGGCAAGCCTGGTGACATGCCCTGCCCTTCTCTGCAGGTGGCCTGACCACTGCAGCCGACCTGGGCTTGCCTTTGCTTGAGGGATCTAACACCCTTTAGGAAAACTGCAGGAGGCTGAGGTGTGCTGCTGGAGGTCAGTGGTCAGACCCTGCTGCCAGATCACATTATGTTACCAACTCCCAACCAAGCTGGATTTCCTGACTTAAAATATTTTTATATGCTAAAAATACAAAGCTGATGTTTTCCCCTCCCTTAAGGCCAGTATGCAGGAGGTCCAGCTACATCCCAGAGCCTGGCCTGGGCAGAGTCACATTCCTGCAGAGGTGATGCCAACATTTGCGCATTGCATAAATATAATGGGGCACCCTCATCTGTGTAAACAGGACCACAGAAGCCCAAGGCAAAGCTGGGCTTGGAAAAAGGCACAGCTTGCTTGCTTGTGCCTGTGATTCATTCCCAAGGCTCGGCTCAGCTCATTCATAAAAGATCTCCATCTGACCTCCAGAGCCATCTCAAACTCCTAGCGTGTAGGTGACGCTGGGCTCTCCTCGAGGATGCCCCGGGCACAGTGCRGCATGCCAACAGCTCCCTCTCCCCCAGCCACGAGCTGGAGCATCCCACCGTCTCTTTCTCTCTCTCCCTCTCTGTGTTTGCTCAGTGAGACAGAAGCAATACCAGTTTGCAGCACAATAAACCATGTAAAGGAAGCATCAATTAACTAGAATACATGGATATAGTATTTAATTAACTGATAGGCTCACAGTTACCGTATGATGTCATGGAAACCTCAAATCTCCTGGGTGTCGCCTCACACATGCCAACCGGGAATTGGAGCCATCACAAATCCCATGTAAAGTTTGAATCCTGACATTTTTAATTAAAAAAAAAAAAGATTCTGACTCTCTTAAGTACCTTTTAATTGACATAAATGTGTGCACATCTTTGGTACTGCAGGAGCCCTGGGTGCGATGACTCTTGCAGAATGGAGGCCAGCGGCATTACTCACCCATTCAAGGCCACTGTCATTAACCATGGCTTTGTGTTAAGGAAGTAGAAGAATGAGCCCACAAGGCTCTAAGGAAATAAAAAGAGGGCAAAATCATACTGGATGGGTTCTCAAGGATGTAACAAGATAATACACTGCATTTACATTGCCTTTGATATGAGGATCTCAAAGCACTTTGCAAAATAAAAATGCAAACATTTAAGGCTGATTTCCCGACTCCTAATTCAGCATGAAAGCATCATTTAAGTCTGTAACTTCTTGTTCAGCACCTTTTAGAGAAGCAACCTGTCCCAGGTCGAATACTGAATAATGTAACCTCATTAATTTAAAAAGCAAGTGTTATTTTGCAGGATCTACAACTGAGGAAACTGAGGCAAAGGGAGGTTGGGGCCATTTGTCCAAAAGTCAATGGCTGTCGAGTGCCAGAGCAAGGAACGGAGCTGAGACACCCCAGCACATGCCTGTACCAACCGGTCAGAGCCAGGAGTGGTAAAGAGGGACCAGCACCTTCACAGTACTGCTGGCAATGCCCAAGCACCGCTAATTGCCCCCGGGATGTGCCCAGAGCTGCCGAGCATCCCTGCTCACAACAGGTTCGTTGGGGCCTCTCGTGCTCCAACAGCACTAGCTCTGCCTCCTCGAATAACTGCTAAATAATGCARAGGTCTAGTTTCTCAAGTACCAGGCTGCTGTAGTAGGTATTGAAGTTGAATCTTTGCAGCCCATAAACAAATACCAACAATCAGCCTCAACACTCCAACAGAAGTAATTTTACTTCTCCAGTTGCAAACATTAATACTTTCATTCCATTTACTGCAAGATAGTTGTTGCCCAATATTAATTTTGTCCCAACAGCTTAAATTACAGGAAAAGTCCTGTATTAAAAACCATTAGGCTGAGACGTATTGTATACCTTCCGTTAGTGTTTTGACAGTAGAACATTAGACTTACATACACTGAGACAGGTAAGTACAGTATTATTTTCTGTGAATGAAGGTGTGTGGTCATTACAAGTATCCATTGTCTCTGTTTATGTGTGAATTAGTTTATGGATTGTTCTTGACAGAGCTACAGTGCCCTCCCTTAAGGGCATTGCTGATATATTACCTTTGAAAGAGAATCACAATTTATTCATTCAAACACAGAGCTAAAGATAGATGTGCACTGGAATATTTTGAAATATTGCATTATATATAAAATGAAATAGGGGGAAGCTAAATTACACAGCTATAATTACTTAGAGTTCAGGTGGCATCGTAAATAATCTATTCACAACTCACTCGGTGTTTATTATGTCACCAGAGCAATATAATTAACATGGTATAGATGGGAACTACGCAAGGCAGATGCCTAATATACCCAGATCAGACACACTACGACATAAGTATAAAAACACACAAACACATACTATGGCATTCATGAAAATTCATATGAAAGTGGGGAAAAAAAGAAAGAAGCAGTTTGACAATTGTCAGGCCCTCGCCCTGCTAGCACCACCAGCACCTCTTTGGAATAGTCATAGTTAAATTTATGGGCATGCTTCAGTGTTTGCATTACAGGGGCATAGACGGTTCTGCATTGACTGTGTTCATCCCACCTATGAAATTCTTTCTGTGCTGCTCTAAAATCGGCTTCCTGGCTGTTTGAAGTGAAATGGTTACAAGGAATAAGAAGTTGCCAAACAAAACCTGGAATCTACGAGTCATCTTCATCCAGTCCTGCACCACAAATGCACGAGTTCAGATACCCAAACTGAATGGCGTGGAAATTGTAGTAAGTTGTTAGCAAAAACAAACAAAAAAAGATTAAGAAAATCAGAATATATTACAAAGGAGAAAAAAACCCAAACATCAAGTCTCAATACAGTAGTTAAATTTGTAAGAAAATATTTCCTATTTTACCTAGAAATCACAAAGTTTGTCCAGTCGAGTCTTGTTTCCAAAAAATCTCTACTCGCACGGTAAAACATATATATACCTTAGCACCGGAGGAAAGTTTTAGAAACAAGTGAAGGTGCCTTTCACAGGCTCAAAAAAGGAATGAGACAAGCAGGTGGCAAACTTTTCATTAAAGAAACAGAAAGATTAGAGGAATAGGTTTTCAAGAGAGTTTGTTTGGGGTATGACAGTATGAGGGACTGGAAAATAACCTGCTTTTCTCCAAGTCCAAGGTGTCCTTAAGTTTCAGTAGCTTGAATCACAACAGTATTTTTAGGGTCTTTGAAAAACAATTGGATTGGTGTTACTCCATTTCTGACTCACTCCTTTCCTTCCCATGACATTTTGCTGGTTGCCATTTCCCTATATATTATTTTTTCCAATTTTGTTCCTGTAGCAGGGAAAGCAAAGGGAAGAAATAGTGGGGAGCAAACTCTCACCATTCCCCCCAGATCAGAGGTGAGAGAGTCAGAAATCAGATTTTTCCCTTTACACATTCTGCTTTTCACTGCTGTGATCACTATTTGTCAACAGTTTATTACACGTTTCTCCATTGAAGAGAGACCTGATACAATATACCAGTGGAGAGCTCTGTACATTTGCTCTTTTACTGCTTGCTTGGTTTTAAACAGATTTGACCAAGAGGACTTTTCTCCCAGCCACCAGCTCTCCACTACTATTAAAAACCCCTCTCCAGACTTAATTCTGCCCTCCAAATAGAAACCGGAGCAAGCTCCAGAGGACGCATCCTTTGAAGGGCTGCAGCCCAGTCTCCCGCAGCACCAACTTCAGCCTGAGATTTGAATACATGATTTATACTGAAGACTGGAAGATGCCCGAAGAGGTCGGGCAAAAAAATCATCATTCCAGCCAGCTTCACTGAAATCACAACTTCCTTTTTCCTGCAGTTGAATTGCAGGTACAAACAATGTCCTTAAAGAGTTTTGGCCCAGCACTGAGCTTGTTCTTGTCCTGCCTCATCACCTCGCAGCAGAGGTGCGAGCAGRCTGGCTCTCTGCCGCCGCCGGGGAGAAGATTCAGGAGGTTAGACACAGAGCAGAAGCGAGCGCTGTGTCTTTTATTAAACAGCATCTGCCCTTCTTCTGGATATATTACTTTATGCCAAGTGGTGTGGATGATTTTTTTTTTTTTTTTAAAGTAAAGAATATTTAATGTCATATAAAAAGAAAAATGGTCGCTTAAATTATTTGTGGCATGTCCTCTGCGCTGTGGAGGAACAAAGCTCACTCTCCCAATGTGCCGCACCAGAGTTCGGGAGCAGTGGTGACAGTCAGGAAAGAATTTATGGTCCCTGGGGAGAGATCTGCTAGGGTCCTGCAGAACAAGATAAAATATTTGAGGTGGTGGTGTGGTTTTTTTGTTTTTTTGGTTTTTTGTTTTTTTTTTTCTTCTTCTCCATGGGGGTAGCAGAGATGAAAGATGTAAATGCATTCCCCAGGGGCCAAGACCCCACCAATACACCTTCCTCTCCTGGAAGACAGACTTGGGTTTGCAGAGGGAAATCTGGTTTTGTTTCCATGATGCTCTTTTCTCTGTTCCCAAGAAATTTTGCAGCGTGAACAGGAATTCTCCAAAGGTTAAAAACAAACTCTGGAAATGGCAAAAGAAAGCAGCACACTGGGTTCCCTTCCCCTTTTGCCCTCATGATTTTTYTTTTTTTTTTTGAGCATGAGGTCTTTGGGGCATGCTTCATGATTAACATGATTCATGAACACATGCAGAGGGCACTTCATCCAGGTGTCACCAGGGAAGCTGATCAGCTTCATGGTTTTAAATGCCTTTCACTGGCTGCTCCCTTAGGGCCAGGCTGAGCTCAGGACACAGTTGGTCACAGCTGGAGTGCAATGGAGAGGGTTTGGGTTATTTCTCTAGAACCTGCTCTCAAGGACCAAACCCCTCGCAAGCTGTCATTCCCAAGCCCTGCACTGAAAATCCGTACAAACCCTGCATATTTGTACCAAAACAGTAACCGTTAGGTTTCCAGTGCTGGGGCAGAACAGCATCACACTTGCTGAACAGTTGCACCATCATTTTAGGTCTTCTACCCACCATGAGACAACCTCTTCCAAACTTACCCAATTTCTTCCTCCAGATAGAGAAGCATCATGGGGTAAAATCCTGCACCCTCAGACACCCATCCGCAACACACACCACTGAAGACAAAGGGCAGAGCCATTCAGGACCTGTGCTCTGCCCCATGCCAGGCTGGCTGCCCGCCCGCTCTCCTCCAGCAGCTCTCTGGCCACCTTAGCACAGTGCTGGGCTGGAGCCAAAGAACCCTGCTGAGAGCTGCAGCAGAGGATGTATCAGCTGAGCACATCAGCTTCGGCACCGAGCTGTACAAATGCAGCTCTGCAGCTGAGGGTCCAGAACCAGCTTTGTCCAGGCAGCTCAGAGCACTTGCAAAAAAAAAAAATACCAAAACATATAGTTGCTCAGGTGAGCACCTGCTTGTGCACTGGCCACCATCGCTTCAGCATCTTTAAAGTGAACAGCAGCATGAGATTGCAGCCACATCATCTTGGAGACAGGAGTCAGCCTGATCCAAAGTGCCCCCAAAGGAACAGTAGCTTTTCTGTAGGCTCAATGGTGCTTTGGAGCCAGCTTGTAACTCCTGTGTCACCACAATCTTTAGTATTGTCCTTTCATTTGCAAAGTCTTTTCTCCCTCGTCAGCCAGAACTGCCCAGAACAACTCAAGCAGGTAAATTATTTAAAGTGCTGTTCCTGCCTCAAAATCTACTATGGCTCATCCACCGACTTCAACCCAAGCCCATGGAGCATTGCCTTTAGCAGTCAGCAAGATTCAAGAGTGACCACCCCAGAGGGACAATCTCTGGCTGATGCAAAGCACCAAAGGTTCATTTACTCCAGTAGTGCCATAGTAATTAATACTAGCTAAAAATCATCCTCTTTTTAAACACATCCTGTGAACAGATAGATGCCTTCAATGTTAGGTTCTTCACCTTGAATCACACTTAGCTTTAATACAGAACAAGGTAATAAATGGGGTTGATCGCCAGCACCAACGCTGCTCACACCTACCCACCAAAGCACCCTACTTCTTGCAGGCTGCTGCAAATTGTATTCAGCACCACCTTGGGAGCAGTGGCAAAAACCCCAAAGTCAATCCCATGCATAGGCTGGAGGAAAAACATTTGTGTCTCCGAGTGAAAAGGCTAAAAGCTACAGGCAGGTTTGCTGACCACCCAAAGCAAGCACGAGCAGCTACAGAGCATCTCTGGTCTCAGCCCGCTTCAACTCCCACAGCACTTTTTTTTCCAAGCCCCCAGACAAAATCCCTCAGAGGGACCGATTTCTCTGAAAATTAGCACATCAGCTAACTGCACATCCCACTTTCTGGTAAGAAGATTTCAAAGGCGGCTGCAGTCCCCCCCCTTTCTGCTGCAGGGAAGTGGAACTAATTACACCGCAGTTTTGAAGCACCACTGGGCCAGTTTTGCCCCCTGGGCTCCCACCGAGGCAGTCACAACACATCGGACAGTCTCTCTGCTACCAGAGCAGCAAGGCATTCCGGATGGAGCGACAACAGCAGTAATAGATTTGATCTTATTATATTCATTTAGAAAGATGTTTATGGCAGGCTGACATGAATTTCAATGCAAGCTTTGCTCTCTTCCCATAGCATCTGCAGCTCCCAGAACCTGCAAGTGGAGGCAAACATACTGTTCTTTAAAAATTGAAGATGTAGGTCAAAATGAAAAAATTGTTACTAGAGCCCTGCGTTATCTGAGCTCTTTACAGTTTCACAGAGGTGTTCTGGTGTCTCAGCTCTCTTAAAAATAAGGGCTAACAATAAAGCCTGGTATTTGTGCATGGCTCATGAAGCCTCTTACAATGCTACGGAGATAGAACAATCTCCATTTCACAAAGGACCCAGATCCTTAAATCTATGCAAGTATTTAGGCATTTACTTCTCAAGACCAGCGAGCTCTAGTACACGAATAGCTGCAAGGCTATCGAGACTGAAATAGTGAGGAGTCGAACCAGAAACATTCCCCATCACACAGCAAACCAAAAGCCTGATCCCCAAACACTGCCCAGGGTCTCCTGGGCCCCAGTCCTCTGCTATCACCCTTAGCTATAGCCAGTTCCCATCATGGCAGCAGTTCAGATCAAGGCTAATTGTATTTGAATCTACAGGGTACCAATTTTCCAGCGAAGGGGTTTTAATCTAACATGCAGATCTCTTGTCTACATTCACATCACCCCAGAGACCCATAACATAGGTCATTTGTGCATACACAATCTCAGTAATAGGATGCACAATTTTAAAATGGCTAAATCTGTAGAGAAGAAAAAAATGTTATTATAGGAGGAAAAAGAAAAGATTAGCTCACAGGCTGAGATCATGTTTGCCAAGTTTCCACCCAGAGAATTATTCCAGTACCGAATTCTATGCTACCAAAATAACGGGTTTATACAGCAGGCATTGTGCCAGCTTTTTGGCTATAATTATAGTGTTTTCCTCTCTCAAGTTCTTTATTGATATCTGGAATTTTTTAAAAAAAGAAGGAGGTGGAGAAGTGATTTTATACGTTCAACAAACTACAGCAACACTTGATGCAGTTAAAAACCGGGAAGTTTTAACAACCTGCCAGCCTCCAACTTCACAGGAAATGTCAGTGCCACTATCAGACTTTAGAGAAACCCCAGGGATCCATTACTGCGGTTTGAAGATGTCCCTGCACTTCCCTTTTAAGTAAACGCCGGAGCTGCTTGCTTCATTCGGTTGCTGCTGTGCTGCACAATATTCCTTTGAGGAGATGCTTTGCAGTGACAAAATAACTGCTGACAATGTGAATACTGACTTCATTTTAATTTTGTTTTACATTTTCTTTGGTATGTTTTGATCCTAAAAATCTTTAGGGTGCAATTTTTTTTATGATAATAAAGCAACTATTTATACAGTACCACAGAGTCATTTCGTTGCTTCTCCCCCCACCCCTTTCCATTTTTACCCCCCATCCAAAGGGAGCGGGTTGTGAAGGCATGACACATCCTCAGAGTGGTTTCAATAAAGAAAAGAAGCGGAAGGGAAGAGAAGCACCCTAGAAAGAACGTAAAGATCAGCAGTGACACAAAATAGGGCAACGCTTCTTTTTTTTTGCAAGCTATAAAAACAAACATTGAAGAATGTGATGTCAACATGACTGTTAGGGAATCAAGCCCTTGCGTCAGTCATCTCTTGTAGAAGATGCTAGTTTCCCATCCCATCTCCGTCCCAAAAGAGGCAGCTGACAGCAGTAAGTGCCAGTTCAGGAAGCTCTCTTATTCAGGGATGCATTTGACTGAAGTCTTAATAAATTCCCTGAATCCGGGACATTATTATTACTTCTAAAAAACAGGTCTTTTTCATCATCTTTTATAATTCTGGGGAACTCCACCACCACTGAAATTAAAATTCCATCAGCCCTGAACCTGGGAACAATTAGCCCAGCTGAGATGATTCCCGATAGTCTTTCGCACATAATAACCAATATCCAATATACCTCAACATTGTGAAGATCTCTGTAAATGAAGTGACATCTCTTGCTGGACAAAGCCTGGAAATGTTATCCTTCGGTGATAGGAATCCTAAGGGGACAACTATTCTCCCTCGTTCGAAAGCTTACTTAATTGTTCCAGTTGCTGGAAATTTTAAACAATTTCCCCAGTCACTATGCCAAGTTGCATTAAGCTCTTTGTCTGGCTGATATGCCAACCAAAGGCACAGGGAGATAAGGAGAGCTGCGGGAATTACACAAACCAACTTACACAGTGAGAGTTCCCTTGCCCAAGCTCCTTCCTTCAGCTTTGCCACTACTTTTACTACTTATTATTATCGTCACATAACTGAAGCTAGCAGCTCTTTCACCTCCAGCGCCTTGGCTACACTTACACTAGAAGGACTCTAAAAACAGGACCCTGCATTTAACACCTTTTTTGTTCATCTCTCTTCTATATTTATTTTCCAGTAAAACGATATATATTTATCCTATTTATTTCAGTATTCCAACAGCAGAGTGGGCGTGCCAAAGGACATAGATTTATCTTCTGCATCTGCACTTATTTTCCCAGGTCAGATTTTCAGTGGTGATAATGGTAGGAAGAACCTGATTTTCCAAGAACACGCCAAGCCATAACTGAAACCAATCCTCTGGATTTTTGAGCAGATGAAAATAGTTCATGCTCACCCTCCTATGATTCCCAAACAGCACAAGTTCTCAGCGAGACCCTGCCCCTGGCTAGATAAACGAAAGGCCCCACATCGCTAACATTAAGAAAATATGTTACTTGATGGCATTTATTCCTAGAAATTGTACCTTCTTGCAAAGTATGTCTTTACTAAGCAAAAAAACCCTCCTTGCCCATCTCAACCATCTTTGCTGCCATCTGCCTAGACAAAAAGTTGGTGAAACCCTTTTTTAAGGTATCTCCTCCCAGGATCAAACTACAATACAAAGGGCAGAGCATTTAGTAAAGGGTTGTATTTCTATAGCTCTCAGGTGCAAAGGTTGATCTATTTTGGATTTCAGAAAGGCTAAATGTGCTCCAAGAAGCAGTCGTAAGAATCATTACATTTAGTCATCTGTTGGGGGTTTTGCACCTTTAAATGGACCTTTCCCATCAGGTCAATGAACAGGTCATCAGCAAAGCAGTGCAGGATCCTTGGAAGGGATTGACCTTGGATATGAAATAGGGTTGCACAACTTGCAAGCCTTCCTGGAGCTGGGAGAAGCCAGTGTGTCCTCTCAGACCTTTCCCTTCACTCCCACGCACAGTTATTTGTCAGTAGGGTCAACACCACTCATTTTACACCCAAATGATAGAGAAGCTGGTCCTTGGCACATGATCTCCTTCCTCTAGTTTTGACTGTAGGAAGTTGCCAAAGAATTTAACTTCAAGGACAAAACAAATCAACAAGCCAGCTCTTCTCTCCTCATTTGACCTCCTGATGGATTGCCTTTGCACACCACGTGGCTTTAGTTTCATCCCAAACCTTCACGTGAATGTTTATATTTGTGTCAACATCACTGAAATAGAAGCATCCAATTTCCTGGTACTTTTCAAACATCACTTTTGTGTAAAGCCAGTTTAACTCTGCATTAAGACAAGCTTCAGGACAGACCTTCAAAATGGCATGAACTTGGGCCACTTCAGCACTGACAATATTCCTAAAGGTCTGAAGAGCCAATATCTTCTCAATACTATGTTCTGTTACGTTCTAGCTATACACTGTGACAAGAATGTTTTCCTTCTCTATATCCCTTTTTCCCAATTATAACAATACCAGGATACAGAAGCATGCAAACAGGAGGTATCCTCTCTCTCATGTCTCTTTTTCCTTCCTCCTCCTCCAAGAACACCAACAGGAGCCAGGTATGACCAGAAGAAATCACTCTGCTAGTTCAAGCTTGTTACCAAGTTAAAAATCAGAACTGATGTCAAGGCTGGTACCAACCCACAAGTGTTTCTCCTCCAGCAAAATGATTTTGTAGAACTTCCTATTTCCCATCACTTCAAAGCGTTTTCAAGATTGAAAATTTTTAAAAAAGTGTTTGGGGGCAGCAATGGAAACATTTCAGTTAAAAATAATTGAATTGTAGCTTGAAAAACCCCATAACACTTTTTGCAAAACCTTTTTTTAAAAAGTTTTTCTTTTCCAGAAGATATGAAGAACATTGTGTACAGGTACTCATTCCACTGAAGAAAAGACATTTTCATTTTAAAAATCCCTAAAATGCTCTCTTCAGGAATCAGTTTTAAAAACAAACTGATTTTTTTTTTTTTACTTTTTTTTTGGGGTGACACCAGCAGTGACCGAGCAGGGCTAGCAGGACCYGCCCTGCCAGCTACCAGCTATACACGAAGCAGGGCGCATGTCTTCCGTTGCAGGTTCAGTAAACAGGACCGCAACATCCTTAGCTCTATCCATTCCAGCAGAGCTACGGTGCTTTATAGCTGCAAACTTGGCCCATAGTCCCTACTCCCAGACACTTAAAGGTCTGATTTGTCCCCTCCTTAATAAGTGGCCTCCCATAGCAAAGAGCCCCACTGGTTTCACTGGGGCCATCCAGCCCAGAAACATCCGTAGCATTAGCCTCCTCCATGCCCCCTGTGAGGTTTTTCCTGCAAATCAGTAACGCTCATCTCCCGACCTTAAACCGATTTCATGGTAGGATGGAGGCAACCAACAGTCTCTGACGTTGGCCTCCAATACGGTGTCACAAGCTTTGCCACTTCAGCAAGATGGGTGCTTGCCAGCAGGAGCAGGCGGCTCAGGATGCAGCCTGTATTCTTCCTTGAAAAAAAAAAAAAAAATATTAGTTTTAAATGCAAGTCGCAGCTTATAAATGCCAAGAAATTCCTCTTGCCACATGAATGTTTCCAGAATGCTGTGCTGAATTAAATGGATTCAGCTTGCTTTCAGATCCACACATACAAAGAGACAGCTTGATAGATAAATACGTTTAGGGGTGCAGACAGCTCCGGTCAGTGGACAATTAAGGATGGGAAGACGACCGTGCCTGGGTAGCTTCAGATCCAGAGCACAAATTATTCCTGCTAGAGAATTCTATTAGTAATATTTGCATCTTGCTAATAGAAATCCAATTACTCAGAATGACTCTGAGCACATTATCCATTTTTAGCAAAATTTGACTTATTCTGCAAACAGATTTTTGCTTCATCGTCACTTTACTTTTGTTCCCGCGGTCCTCTGGGATGCAGCATCCTTCAAGGACATGTCAGAGGAGCATGCTATCCCGTCATCCTCTCGCTTTGAGGCCTAGCAGCTGAATCACCCCCAGCCCTATTTTCTTTTGCAGTGTTAGATTAGCGAGAGGGCTTATGACCTGCCATCTGTCACTGCAGTCTGCTGACTGTGAGTCTCTGCTCTCTCCGCAACATTGCTGAGGAGGTGGAAGGCTTTGGGGGGGGGGAGGAGGGCGGGGGAAAGAGCCTTTTCATCCTGCTGCTGCTCCTTGCTCCAAAGCCATCCCTTAAAGCCATAGTGTGCGAACCCAAGGGAGGATGCACCGGTCTCACCAGGGAGAAGAGACACCCACCAAGGACTTTTTGTTTTAATGCAGCGACATTTGCTGTCCGGGGCCTTTTGCGGCGTGACGACAAATCTAGTGGTACCTCAGAGGCAGCCTGCTCTGAACCTGCGGCTCCCGCATGCTGTTTGATCACACCTGCTGAAGCTTTCCCAGCCTTGCCAGGGAGAGCCAGGCAATGTGACCATGCATCTGGCTTCCTGGCAAGGAGAGGGCTGCCTCTGGCCCCGCGCCAGCCCAGTCCATCTCCTCCTGAAAATAGTGCACCATTTAAAAAAAAAAAAAATGCTGCACACACGCCCGCTTGCAGAGACCCAGAGGACAGCTTTGTCAYCCACCATGGATGGGAGACCCACGGACGGTGCTACAGGACCGGGAACCAGCCTGCAGGGTTTGGGGAGAAAGCAATGCATCGGCTACTGAATTTTCCTGCTTGATTTAAAGTGATCTGGTTGCAAAGCTTCTGCCCTGAAGGAAGGAAGTAACTTTTCATTGCAGCAAGGAGTCATAAGACAGCAACTCTCCTTGAAAGCTGAGGGAAGGAGTGTTCCCACCTCCTGTTGGTTTGCTTGAAAAAAAATCTCTGCATAACTTCTCCAGTATTTTCCAYTGAGTCTCAGTATAATTCTACCAGAACCTACCAGCTCCATCCCCACTAGAGCAGATGGGACTTTTTCAGATCAACTTATTTCCATCTTAAAAATAAGACAATGTACAACAATGTGAGCAAACACCAAATCAGTCCAGTTGTGGTACCAGACTTCTCCCCACAGCAGATCCTTCCAAGCTCCTGTTCCTGAGATGGTTTCTGCTTAACCACCTGGCCCATTTCAATGCCCAAAATTGAGCTCCCAGTTCCTCTGCTGGGATGTGCTCTCAGGTCATTTCCCTCCAGCCTCTGGCAAGTGACCGCTATTGCTGTAAAAAGACAACACATAAGGAAGGACCAGCAACCTGAGCATAAAAGACCTGATTTGGGACCTTGTGTGTCATCAGCAAGAGTGAACCCGCCTGGGTATCAAGCCCTGGTGCTTGGGCAGGAGCAGCCCTCCAAACTGGCCTCCAGATAGATCCCCTGCCTTCAGACACCATTCGGGTCTGTCAGCATTGGGCTGCTCACATCCTCCTACACCATATGAGAAGTCTCCAGAGATGTGTTTCTCTGGCTGAGAAAGAAGGAAGGACTCAGGAACCAAAGGAAAGGAGCAAGTTAAATTATTTCTCCAACGTGACATCCCCTGGGACTGTTTCAGCACAAGCTGATTCCACTTTGGACATCCAAGTAGTCTCAGCCAGACTCCTAGTAACTGGCATCATGGAAATTAATGGGGTGGGGGGGTAAGCTGCCACCTTGCCAAAGCATTTCTTTATACAGGGGCCCTTCCGTATCCACAGGTAAGTATGAAAATAAGTCTTGCACGTCATGGTCAGATGCCACGTCCTCCCATCCCTTTCCAAGCAGTGATCCATCCAGCAGATGGTATTGTTGACAAGGAGCCTGTGGAACTGGCACTGCCAGTCCTGCGTTCCCCGCGGTGGTCCATGACCTCACCGCAGAGCTGTGTTCTGGATGTTGCTAGGCACATGTGGGTAGTCTGATGTTAGCAAGCAGATATTTCTAGAAATAAGATTATATCACCTCCTAATTGATATCAGCAGTAAGTCCCACCAAGCTAGGGCTATCTTGCCCCTGGATGCTCCCATCGATGCCCTCTTTCAGCACATTTTGTCTGGATGGAGTATGGAGATTTTGACCATGCGGGCACCCAGAAACCCTAGACAAGTGGCCCCTGTGCACATGCAGATCATCTCAGCGCATTTGGGTTTGCTGCAAGTGGTCAAGCTATTTTTGCAGCATATGTGCAGCAGGCCTAACACAGCTTGAAAAATYGCTGCACATGTGTTACACGGTGTATATGCACATATTTCTGTACAAGAAACCTCAATCAGGAGCATGACACCTTTTATCATAAGACAGCAGGACTCAAACATCCAACACCGCTCTGAAGCCACACATACACTTTGTGTGCACAGACACAGCAACAGTGTGCACAGGCATAAAATTAACCAAGCTGCGTTATCCCCTCCAGCAACTCTGCATTCAGGGATGCTGCAAAAATACAATAGCGAAAGAGGACAAAGGACAAGGATGTGGGTTGTAGAATTTGGCATCAAAGCAGAAGCTGTTCAACTTCAGTTTTTCTAAGACAGTCTGGCCTCTCGCAACCCAAGGAGCACATAAGAGGTACCATGCAGAGCTGCCACTGAACAATGCTGCTGCAAGTGATGCAGACTAGACCCGTGCACGTGCTGTAGGACTCACTAAGGTACCTTGGGCTTACCGTTTCTGGACACAGCCAGCCTATTTCAAACAACTCCTGGAACTGCAGCTGCACCCAGGTATGTGATCAGGCAAAGCTGCAGGCAGAAGACAGGTTTCCAGCAAAAGCCCAAGCTTCTTTGCCTGCCAAACACAAGGATCAYGCCAACCCTTCTGCATAGAAATGAATTGGTGAGACTTGCCGGGGTGCAAGTCTRGAGGGGCAAAGACCATGCAGCCACTCTTCCTCTCCTTGAGGGCCCATTACAACCCATTAAGCCATACTGGCTCCTCTCTGCACCAAAACTGTAGGAGAAAGCAGTGCCCCAGGTTTTCTCGTGGATGTTTTGCAGCATGAACTGTGCACATCAAATTCTTATGCATTAGACATGCAGAGAAGCTAAAAAGTCATTTGGAAATAAGGAAGTGTATAAGTTACTCTAGCTTGAGGGCTCTAGTAATTTATGCACCGAGAATTTATACAGGTCATGTACCTATTTACTTTGCTGTGCTCTAAAAAAAATGCACAGTTACCTTAGCAACTTTAATATTGCAAGAGAGTACAGAGCTTTCTTAAAGAGACATTGTCAAGAGCGGTCAGCCTGACCAGCCRTTCCCCTGCTTTCCTGTGTGCTAGATCTGAATTCACATGTGGTTTTTTCCCTCGGATCAAATATGTGTTTTGTTATTTTAACAATGAATAACCCATCTCAGTAATCATTGACATCATCTAACAGTAAACAAAAATAAGCCTACCATGCACAAGAATGAGAAAATGTCATAAAAAAATAGACAGAATTTACTCATTTCATCATCCTGACATGTTCTGAAAGCTTAAAATAATTTTTCAATTTGTGGAAATTGCCTAGACTCTATAAAAACATAAAGCATGCTAGTTACACCTTGGGGGCTTACAGATTTTAAAAAAACATTGTAGAAGAAATCTAATAAGCTGACTAGGCAATAAGCACCCAACCTCTCAAATTTGTTTTAGTTTATTCTCCTCTCTCTCCAGGACTTTCCTCTAGATTTGTTCCTGGAGCGTTTTTCCCAAAGCCAAATTAAAAGAGATTCTTAGAAAAGGCTCCCCAGTACCCAAAATCCAGAAGTAACTACTCAGAAGAGAAACACCTTCGCTGCCCATCACAAGAGGTCGGATCTGATACTCGGCTGAGGTCCTACCGACTCTGTTACCAACCTTTTGTCAGCCCTGTGAAATATGTGAAAAATCTCACAAACTAAGGAAAAGCATCTGATAAATTCCCCAAGCTCACAGTCACAGAGAAGGACGGTGAAGTGTAGAGTCGGGACGTGGAGGGGAGCACGGCCACCCGCCCAGGGAAACAGGCAGCCCTCGCCTTTTGAATTCAGCGCCCAAAACAAGCACTGACTGATCCCAAGCACATCCAACACCRGCACAGTTTTCAGCTGGGCTTCAAAAACACAAACTTGCCACCCCAGACAACTCAAGGTGTACTTCGTTAGCTACCAAAAATCCTCCCTCTTCTGCTGCAGCTGTTAAATGCAGAGTAAAGCAATGACAGGACACACTGCAAACCAGGGAGGGACTGTGCTACAGAAAACAACAATGATTTTGTTACAAAACCCTTAAGGCCACACTCAGAAATGGCCCAGAAACACTGCACTGTGGCACTGCTGGAATTTTGGCCCTTCTCTTCCTTCCTACCCACATCTGCAAGTCATTGCAAACTGCACAATGAAATATCTTTTTCTCCATACCTACATAACCACCACCCAGCTTTCAGTAAAAAAAAAAAATTAATTATTTCTCTCCCAAACAACACTAATTTTGCAAACCTTAGAGAGCACACCATAGATTTAAACAACAGCTTTTTTTTTTTTAAAAAACAGCTATAAACATGATATATTTTCTGCAGCATCTTGTGAATATAGGAGGTGCCTCTTTTCTGCACACAATGGTTGTGCGTGTTGAGCTGGAGCAGGCAGAGCAGGTAGGAAAGCCTCCTGTTTTCTGGGCAACCACTTTATTCCTACATTATCAAAAAAGAGTCAAATTGTGGCTCTTTTCAATCACAGGGACAAAAAAAGACTTAGGGAAGCAAGATGTTGGCTCTCCCTGATGAATAGTATATGCCTCCAATCAAATTCTACAGCAGTAGGCCCATACAGTTGTATTTTAGATGGGTTGTGCCCAAGAATTAGGAGAAATATCTACCACAAAAAAACTTTTTTTTTGCATTTCTGACTGTTCCTTTTCCTGACAAGCATAGCACAACTTCAGGGCTTCTTTTCAGGAAAAGATGTGGGAATGGATCTCAGAAATCACCTCCATAAGCAGCATGAGTAGACTCCCTCCAAAGCAATAGGGCTGGGCTGGGAATTCATTACTCTTTCCTCTTGCCCTTACAGTTAAACACAACCAAACCTCAGTGATTTTCTTTTAATATTGCACCCAATTGTCCCATCCACATCCTATTGCCGAGACCGTTCAGAACAGTCTCAGCAACAGCATCCGAAGGCCTCGTAACGTGCTCTGCATCTGCAGACAGGGAGCAACAGTGGCAGCAGGGCAAGGAACAAATACCCTATTAACACCCTTCCTTCACATCACACCCCCATGGAAACCAACAGAGAGGCTGCACAGAAGATAATGCAACTTTAAGCCATATCGACTGTTGCAAGGAAACCTCTCCTCTGTATCTAACTTACAGACATACCAGTAGATCTGCACCGAGGAGCAAGGTCCCCGGGTTTCAGAGCCTCCTACACAAACAGCACGGCTACCATCTAACAGCATCCCACCTGCCTTTCCTACCGAGGCATGAGCCTTGTACCCTCCCTTCTCCCACTGCCCTGGAGCAGAAGAGCCTGGGAGGAGAGAGGAGGATGGGGAGAGGGTGGTTTGCACAGAGCTGCTCTGCTCCCCATCCTCCACCCCTCGTCCTTCCCTGCAAGCTTTTCTCCATAGAAGGAAGCAATCTGCCTCCTGTGCCCAGGTACCGCAGGCAGCGTGCCACTTTGCCAACGCACTGTCAGATCTGTGCCGCGTCAGAACGAGCCCTACCACATTAATTCAACTTGGTGGATTAAAAAAAAAAAAAAAAAAAAGGAAGGCAGGACAAGGCATAGCAGATGGCTGAGGACAGATACTGCATCCCATTCTTTCTTGCTCTGCAAAAGAACAGCTTCACTCTCTGCTGTTTATCATGCCTTTCCTAGCTTTTTTCTTTTTATCTAAAAAAATGAAGAAATTGGTGTCCAAATACCCAAGGTTTCCATGTTTTTGTTGCCTCTGCTTAAATTTTGTGGATTTCCATCCCTGTTGCAGTTCTTCAGACCACACGGCACAATGAGGGTGCAATTGCTATGAGATAATCACACCCTTGGGGTGTTATTAAGCACAAGGCTATGCCTCATGCCTCTCGCTCTCCAGGGATGTGATTATATCATGATAACCAAACTCCCCAGAGACACCTTATTGCAATTATGACATTTCTTTCAGGTTTATGTATGAATACATTATTCAAGGAAATTACTTTGATCACCAGAAACTTCCACTTAGTGTTCAAATACTTAAACTGGATGGTTTACAGAGATGAATTTCCTTCCTTACAGTGTTTGACAGGGAGAGAAACAGGGCTTTTAATCTGAGCAGAGCAGTACCAGGGCCTAATCACCAACATACAGATACCTTCTCTCTTATTTAGGGTGGCAGTTTTTCAAATAACCAAACTAACCCAAATATTCAATCCATATTTTGGCTACTCCAATACCTGGAGAACTCATCCAGCAAACCATTTCTCTAAAGAACAGTTTAAGATAAAAAGAATTAAAGATGGAGCTATTACCTTCTGGCTTCATAAGCACAAAGAACTCCGTGGTTCAAGGATCAGAAAGAAGTAACAGCTCTTCTTACTGATCTTATAAACTTGGCTCACCACTGAACTTGAGTGGTCCCACCTGTGTAAGGCACCCAGCATCACACCCAAGTGTCTCCAATGACCTCCAGTAGCTGTTTGCAATGACTGGCCCAAATGCTCCAGCAAAACTCATTAGTTAAGTGTGTCCACCTGCTTCCCTTGGTTATGGACATCTCTGTAGCAGGAGCTGCTCGTACAGCTGGTTTTCTACTTCCATTGTGGTACAAGAAAAATCGCATCTACAATACTGAAGGGTTAAATAGTTGAGGGGCCAGAACTGACTCTATAGATTAGTGGTGGGGCAAAATCAAGGTCACACAGAAGATAGGTCACAGGAAAGGCCATCACAGTGCCACAGATGGATAGTGTTAGCTGATAAAAGGTATGGCCAGAAGGTCTCCAAAGCCCACAAGGATTCTTCAGGGACCAACTGAATTAAAACAGAGAAGCAGAAATAACACCTGCACCCCAATAGCAACGAATATTCCCTAGAGACCTATGGACTTAGAGGGTACCGCGTATCTGTTCCTGTGTTTGTTTTACTGACCTTGGCTAAGTGTTTATGAAATACATATTGGTTATTGATCACTCTCCCCGTTCCTCACCAGAGAGAACCCAACAGTTAATAGCATAGGTCTGGTGTCAGAGAAACACAGAAAACATGCACATAAAAGATGACACAGTCTAAGTGCTTAGCAGAAGAGATCAGAAAAAGTACATAAAAAACTCAGTGGCATCATCCATAGCTTTTTTTCATCATTTCTGTACAGCTGGGCTATGTTCCCCATAGAGAGAGAGAGCACGCCAGCTGGGGGGGAAGCAAAGCTGCTTTTCCTCGTGCCCAGCAACACTTCTTGCTCCCTGTTCATAACAGCCCTGCTATCATTGCTTCTTTGAAAGTCCGCAAAAGCCAAATGTCTACGCCGCCGTATACTGAAACAAACATCAGTCCAAGGGGAATAAAGAGTATGTACATACATTTTTACACTCACTTTCAAATTAAAAAAAAAGGTTTGTGCCAGAGAAAAGAATTGCTAATTAAACAAATTCTGGCAGTTTGGTTATATATTTTGTTTTTTAAAAAGTCCTGAATGGGATGGGAAATACAACAGGCGCTCAGTGTGCACAGTACAGCTGAACAACCTACAATGAATGTTCCCTCTCTGGGTACTCAGTTAATATCTTAATAATGTTACTCCTCCACTTGTGACCAACAGTCAAAGAAGAAACCTCAGCATTACTCCATATTTCCTATGCCAAGCCCATCTTTTCTATGCAAAGTTTTAGTCCCTGATCACCTGTCTTCTAAACATAATTGCATCCTGTCATGAGCTTTGATCTCTAAAATAGAGATCATCTCTAAAATTGCCAATGCTTGGGGGCCTCTAACTAGCTAACACGCACTGTAGCAGAGCTTCCTTGTAGAATGGTTTAAAAAAGCAGGTATTAGGCTATGGTGGGCTGTAAGGTAGTTCAACCTTTTATTTGGGACTTGCAATCAAGCTTTAGGAAACAGCATATCTATGAAGCTCCTGACACCCTTGTTCACGTTGGTTTTGATTTCTATGGAGCTGCTTATGCTGATGTCTCTTCAGACCCAGGTGGCTGCCAGGAAAAGGTTTCTGCAGATACCAGAGGCCACAGACCATGCACTCGTGCTCTTACAGCCGTTACGTGCTTTGGAAAGCCCTGTCCTGCTGGGGAATAATGCTGTCGTGCATCTAAAAAACAGATTTTGTGATACAGTCCCACCTGCAAACGGGGAACGCAAATGCTTCCAGTCTGCGTAAGACCTTCTGATAGCTACTGCGATTCTCCTGTGTCTTCCTCAGTCTTCCCACCACCTTCGGAGCCCATCGCGCTCACACCTCTTATTCTGAATTTGAAAAGCAAGTGGAAGCGTCAGAAAATCTGTTACACAGGTGATGCCTCACTTACAACAGCCATGAGAACATTTCTGCCATGGAAGCCAAATATATATATAAAGTGCTAAAGATAATGACAGAGTGTGCATTATCAGCCTCTCATCGCTGTACAGTTATTGGGGATAAATTTGAACCTATGGTGAACTTCATACATCTCACATCCATTGCTGACTATCAGTGAAGGTGACTCCAGGCAGGGGCAGCTTATCTCCAATAGTTTACCAAGTTAATTGAAATGAGCTTAAAACCAGCTCAAATGATCAAATTCCTATACACACTACTTTGTTTCTATCTCTTCTGCAATGTGACAGGCGATCTGCAGAATTACAATGCGACAGAAAGCATGATTGCCAGGGGAGCTGGTCAAACACATTCGAGGAGGGAAAGAACGGTGAGCTTGCTTAAGAAGTACACTTTACTGATAAACAATCCCTGCTATTTGAAAACACTGGATGATGATGATGATGAAAAAAAATAGTAATGCAAAATAGAATCATTATTAACATTACTGTGAACTAGTATTTACAACATTTGCACTGCTGCTCACCCAGACTTTTTCAAACAGTGTTTTTCTTTACGCTATGAATTTGAGCCGAAATCAAATGTTTATGTGTTATCAGGGAAATTGCCTCTTGCTTATCCTGTTATCACAGAACTTACCTGCACGTGGGGAGCGATGCCCTGAGGCTGAAGCATCCAGTCCCACAAAAGACGTGACAAACRGCAGCCACGGTGTTTCCGTGCACCAGGGCTTGCTCACGGCGGCCACTGTGAATAACAGATTCTTGCCCAGCCCAGCCCAGCCCAGCTCAGCTCTCTGTATCAATCTTAGTACTAATTCAGACACCAATCCTGCACCTTTATTTGGCCACAACCTTATTTTTTTAAGCCAATGCCTTTATTTGTGTCCCACACTAACCTGGATGTGGTAGTCCACGCTTAAGCAAGGTAAACTGAAGCTGAAGTAGGTGCAGAGAAGGGCTACTTAGATGATGTGGGGAAACAGCCCCTTCTCTTACCAAAGAGAGTGGGAGAGCCTGCCTTGTTTGGCCTTGCACACCTGAGGCCATGGGTGATGCCGTTGACTGTCTCCCCCGGTTTGGAAAGCTGCGAACAAACATCGCCATCCTGGAAAGCTGTTCAGATCTTTCCTCAAAGTGCCCACTGCCCATTAGTAAGACTCCTATGTTCATCATGGATGCAAATAATAAATACGGTCTGTATACAACAAATGATCCTTTGGACAATTAGCAAGAGAAATAATTCTATTTTTAAAAAGCACCTTCATGAATCAGATCCTCTGTTTGCAATGATTGTATTGCTTAAGGGAAGATCTTACATCAATGTCTTTCTCAAAGCTAGACAACTCTCCTCATGGTAACAAATAAATGCACTTGTTATGGTGTACTTGGTTCTCATAAGGACAATTACGCAAGGACAGCATCAGTGCTGCCAGAAAATGAAATCAAGAGAGAGAAGTCAGTGGTTGCCAAAGCTGAGCGTGGACCTTATGAAATCTGATTCTCCCCCAAAGACACAACTCCAGCCTGGCAATATTTGCAAAGGTGACACAACCCGCAGCATATTCCCATGTTGTAAAATTCATTGAGGGCAGGAGAAGCCAAAAAAAAAAAAAAAATTCAAACACTCCAACATTTAAGGACCGGATTTTAAAATAAATGCACAATGAAAGGTTATGCTGTCATTAAAGAAATAGCCAACACTTTACAGCACGAGTTAACACAGTGCTGCAGCAGACACTTTGCATTTGCAGCTAATCTGCCAATGATTAAACGAGCTGTTATTGAGCATTTGCCCTGTTGAACTAGGTTTTTCTTATCCTTATTAATCATTCATTTTACACTACAGTAGCCTCCTGTCTTTAAGCAAAACATCTTTTTTTTCTTTTCTTTTTTTTTTCCACTAAGGCAAATTTAGGTTTTTTGTTTTTGCTCTGGTGATGTCCTTTATGATCCCAAGAACAGATAGCTGAACAAAAGCATGAACAAAACCTGGGAGAGCTCTAAAGAGTGTGGGGAAAGAAATTCTTTTTGCACTAAAACTTAGGGAGTCAAAAGTAGAGGACGTGGCTGGAGCCACTAAGCTCTGGTGTAAACACGGCCATTTAAGAGGATTTGCATACCATTTATTAACCTTCCGGAAGAACTACACAGACCCCAGTCAGGGAGAACAACTGTGTACACATGTTCGTTTCATTCTTGTTATCGAAATATAGCTTCTGCCAGCCACCTCCGAGCATTTTCCGCTGGCAGATAAATACAGGGACTGGGAAGGGAGTGGACGGATCCAGCCTCTTTCCTGTCCCTTTTGGGTTTCATGAAATCTGAAATTCATTTTTTAGCTACATTTTAGGAGGAAAGGTGTGAGCAGCCACCTGCTGTGCTGCAGGTATTTGTTAAGGTACAGAAACGAAGGCGATCCCGCGAGCCGGGCAGCCCTGTAGGGAAGGACTGCGGATGCCGTGTGGATGCATCTGTGGATGCTGGGCGCTGGTGATGCCTCGGCCACGGCTGAGCGCAGATCATCTGCAGTGCCAGGGGCTGTGGCAGAGCCCACAGCACCTCAACCCATCCTCAGGCTCCTCCACAAGGTCCCAGTCCTGTTCTCATCCTAGTTTAGGATTTCGCCCTGCACCACCACAATTTATGCCTCAGTTTCCTCAACAGCAAACGGGCACACCAACATCTCCTCTCCTCTGTTGGGCACCCCAGATCTCTGGTGGCCACATAAGCAATATGTCTTGCTGTCTTTTTGCTGTTAACGGTCTGTATTTACTACATAATTTTCAAAGTGCTTAATAAAAAATCTCAACAATGAATTTCACAACCGTCTGGAAAGAAAATCCTCTCTATATGGGCATGTTACTGAGAATTTTTTTCGAGAAACATGGAGGAAATGAAAGCAAAAGACTGTCCCCACAACAGTAAGTACCTTTGTGCACCCACAGCAGGTAAGAGTAGACAGCAGGCGCACAGGCGAGATGGGGTGGGGGGTTGTTGGATGGAGATCTTCCAAAGGCACCAACTGCCCCAGCTTCCACTGAGCTTCTGTTGCAAAAACTTCCAGCCTGCTTTCTCTTGGGGTAACGGTGCTTCACAGAGAGCAGCCAAATGGGATGGGGTCATGCCATGGGTACAAAATACCCTGGGACTTAGGAGATCCAGATTCTCATCCCCATCCTACCACAAATTTGCACAGCTCCAGAGTCCCTCTGATTACATCTGCACTGCTAGCAGACTTGGCCAGAGCCTTGATCATACAATCGACATGTTTTTGGTGACTTTTACCCCGGCAGTATCTTGAGCTCTGGGCGTCCCTGGTGTACCAGGACTGCATGAAGAAGGATGAAAGCCCCTGTTAAGGTACTAGAAAGGCCCAGATTTCCACACCCGAGAGTGCTCTGCACCAGCAGTGCTGTGCCAGTGCAAACAGTGAAGACATCAGCTGAGCTTGCACCTGGATGTGAATGGGGATGAAGATCAAACATCATCGTGGACATAGTCAGAGATGTCAGGGAGCCCTCCAGCCCCAGAGGAGTGCTCCTTCCCTGCTACACACACCTCTCCCCTTACTTCGAAGCTCAATACAAGGATGCTATCACCAGCTTAAAAAAACAAACAGAAAAGAAACCTTGTTAGAAGAGATTTCCCCCCCTTAATTTCCTCTGGGTTTTCTTTTTTTTTTTTTTTTTAACTTTAAACGCACGTTTCATTCACTTTCCTTAAGGAAAATATGCTTCAGTTTAGAAGCTGGATTAACTAATAGATTTTTTTGCTTTCATATAACAGCATGTTGTATGTAATGTTTACTTTGCAAGCACTGCAYAGGAACAGTTTTAAAATAAAGCTCTATGATTGATTTTTCACTGATTTTCACTGATTTTTGGTTAAACTACAGGATCTATGCCATTGCTATAGGGTTTTATAAAATCATATTTCTACGTGTTTGTTCTTCGTGTTGTAATTTATTTTAACAGTAACTTCTTTAAACTCCTAATGTAATAAAATCCTACTTCATATAGCTACACTAGCACTAAAAATCTAGCAACACCTTCCAAAAACCAAGGTGAACGTGCAATTGAGGAAGAAAACCTGACATCCAATATGTTAAAGATATGTAGGAAAAGTGTAATTAATGTAAGACAGAAAGCGAAAAAGAAAGTAAGTTTTGAAATCTCTCCCAGCGATCACATACTTCACAGCGTAGTACAAATGCAGTTCCAATGGTTATTTTTAGCCTGGCACACATGGGTATATTGTTACCCAGCCTGCTGCTAGAAGTAATTTTAAATATCTTTCTGAACAATCAAAGAAGATGCTATATTCAAGAACAGGCACAGAAGTCATCTTTATCTCGCATTCTCCGTGAGAACATTTGACCTTCCTGATTTGAGTTCATTTGACAAGAATTTGCTGGCTGCTTAAAGATCTGCATCTCATGTAGAATGATTATAATAAAAGTTTGTATCACAAACCCTACACAGAATAGCATTCTCTTTACCTACAAAAAGGTGACATTTTCCAAGCTGTTACCTAGAGAGCAAAGGACAAATGGAAAAGATCAGTCACATAAAAGCAGCATTATCATAACATCCCATGGCAATTTCAGAGTTCTTTGAAGGCCAGATGCTTCTGCTCCATATCTAAATTTCCTATAACAAGAGACTCAATGGAAGCACAAAACATACCTGTGTCGCAAAGTAAAAAATCATGGCTATCCTACAATTTCAAGTAATTTTCTATTTGGAGTTGGTCAATTTTTTCAGTGTGAAAGTGGTACTGTTTCCCTAGTGTGCCAGAGAGAGACAACAAAATACCGCGAGTGAAGTTGACCATAGACACTAAAATATCGCGAGTGAAGTTGACCATAGACACTAAAACACTATAGACAGATTGGAACCATTGAACCGGCTTGGCTGGACGGGAGCTGTGGCTAAGGAGTTGCAGCTGAGTCTGAATTTCCTCAAAGTGCAGGAATTGTCTGGCAGGATCTCATCTCATCCCTAACAGCTACTTCACAGCAAATGCAAGAAATGCTAGGACTGATAACCCAACACCAACCTGCCTGTAGGGAAAGCTTTTTGGTGGTCTCTTCCTATGCCAAAGCAGACAACTTCCAATGCTTTTTGAAAATGCTTGGGTCTACTGCGATATATTGGGTATATCTGTTGTTGGTGTTCAGTATCCAGACTCTTGTGAAGCCTCCAAAGTTTGAAAATCAAGGTTTAGAGTGAAAACCAAGAAAAGCCAGTCCTTTGCAGGATCTGACTCTGGTTTGGGCTCAGCGATGAGCAGCTCCTGGGTACACCCCCAGCAAGGTGACATATTCCAGACTCTGCGAGCTCGATTTCCTTGCACAGATGGCAACCTCGCATGGAAGGTCCACAGCGAACTCTAAAACTGTCATTTCAACCAAACACTCATGTTGGTCCTGCCTGTCTTAGGCCAAAATCATGCCAAACTATCTGCAGGAGCTGGGGAAAGAGACTGGCTTTGGGGGAGTATAAACTGACTTCACTGGAACTACTGCCAAGCCAGGCTGATGGAAATAAGAGGAAAATCACTGTCCACCAGTTTTAATTCCCAAAGGAAGCAGAGCCTTTGCACAGCCCTGATTCCCACTTGTTTATCCAAAAGAAAAAAAAAAAACAAATAAGGCAGGCAGTGGATGTCATCCACAGAGTCTAACCAATGCACGTATCCACCTGGCCTTGCTTTGCTAAATCATCTCAAAATACAAGCTGGTTTCCTGGTAGTTGTTATTTATTTATATATTTTRMMAAAAAAAAAAAAAAAAAAAAATCGATTCTTCTATGATTTACGGTGGGGTTAAGGGAAACGTGAAGCCCATGTTAAGGCTGTTCATCTCATGATAAGGCAGCAAAAAGGTCAACAAATTACTCTCTCCCTAATGGTTCATTTGAACCAATGAAAACAGGATATTTTATCCTCCCGGGTCAGGCCTGCTTAGAAATCCTACGTCCCCTTCCCCCCTTCCCTCCTCAACCTCCCCCCATACCTCCTCCCTCTCTCCCACTCCCAGCCCCTTTCTTTTAACTCTCTATCTCTGATCCTCCAAGGTGACCTTTTCTCCCACTCCTAATACCAAATTTTCTGGCTGAGTGACGCTGAGCGTTGCTGCCGCCCTGGCCGGGGGTCCCTCGGCTCCAGGGGCAGGACTCGAAGCTGCAGCCCCAGCCCGGGACGGGCTGTGCTACTTGCTGATGCTGCTGTGCTGAGTGGGAAAAGAAATCAGAGCAAGAAAGATGGAGGGGGTAAAGCCCTACGGTTCCTATCCTGCTTGGGAGAGGTTTATTTGGCAATCCGAGCCTCATCAGTTATAAACTCGCAGGGGATGAGCTAGGGTTCTTCTGCTTTAGCCAGAGCCGGAGCAGCAAGCGCTAACTGCTGCCTATTAGGAATAGCTATCACATCTAATTGTTACCCTTGCTGCTGATTGAAGGGGGAAGTGGAGGGATGGGAAGTTCAGCCGGGTGACATGATGCAGTTTTAATGAGTCTCTCTTTTTCTTTTCCTTTTCTTCTTCCATTTCCCCCCCTCCCCCGGCCTGGCTGTTTTAATATGGAAATATAGTAAATTCTAACAAAATAAGGCTGGCACTCAGAGCACAGACCGAAGGCAAACCTTCATGAGTCTTTCAGCAGTCGCAGGGCAGCAATAGCACTACAGAAGCAATTAGTTCTTTAATACAGGGCCTTTGGAGGGGTTGGACACTAGATTAAGCCCTGCTTCATTTGCCTATTTATTCAGCTGTCAGAAAGCTGAAAGGGTTAAATCGTCTGTTGGAGAAGAAAGACTCCACAGAGCCAGCTCCTGCAGTGACCGTCCCCAGCGAGCAGCCCTGGTGCAGACAGCGCTGGCTCCATTGCAGCGCGGCCAGTCGCTGCAGTATGACCTCATGCATTAAATAGTTAAAAACGCACTTTTTTTTTTTCTCCCCCAGCAGATGCAGCGTGCTGCGTGGCGGGGCGTGCAGCAGAACCTGACTCAGCAAAGGCGCCTGATGTCAGAGCAGCCCCAGCAGTGCTGGAATTCACCCTGAGCAGAGGCGAGCAAAGCCCAGGGAAGTCCGCACAGAAAGCCAAAAACACACTCTGCAGAATTAGCCCAAGTTTAGAAAAAGAGGGTTTCTAAGCCGGGGTACATATCTGAAACCGGGAGAGGTTGGTACGCAGCAACAGACTCTGTCTCTAAATAACAGAGAGATTAAGCTCCACATTTGGATATGGTTTGTATTTGTTCCCTTGCTTGCTTTTCCTTCCTTGCAGCCATGCATGCGTCCGAGTCGTGTACCTCAATGCTGTATAGCACTCATGCTCCCCTATATATTCCAGCTTGTATTTTCAACGTTTCATCAGAACTAGATTTAAAAAGTTAACTCTCCCAGTGAAGTTGTTTTGCTTTGTGTGCCTCGACGCACACACTCTGCATCAGTTGTGCCTGTACCAGGGAGAGTTTTAATTACAGAACCAGTTTATTCCTAATATAGGTCACTAATTTGGATTCTCTTTTGGCTGAAGTATCCCTTAGTGCTGTTTGCTGTAATGTCCAACAGCCTATATCCAACCCCAGAGCATTTGCTCTTTCTCTGCATTATTTGAGATACAAATCTGAGAGAACCTGGTTTCACAATCTAAGAAATGTGTGTGTTTGGTTGGTTGTTGTTCCAGGATTTTTTCCTTGAAGAATTAAAAACGTAGCATATTTAAAGTGGATTTAGAGAAACAGCTCACATACGATCACTCACTTACACACAGAGAAGGAATGCCAGCGCGTACAGAGTATGATAGCTCAAAACACAGAGATAGCATGTAATGCAATTTTGTTGTAGCATATCATTGAATTTTGTTAATATAATAACCTGAAATAAAGTATTAAGACAGATTGACATGCCTGGGTAGCACAGCTGAGGATTCAAATATTTAAATCTAACATGTTCTAGCTTGTTCCTATTGAAATCAATGGAAGTTCTCCTTCACAGCTGATTGCAGTGGGGAAAAATGGATCCAGCCTATGCAGAATAATGACAGGAGGGGGAATGGGCAAGTTCAGCTGAGTTTTCAAATGTTGATTTCTTGGCTCAAAGCTGTTCTAATTTCTGTTTGTTTTTTTGTGGGGGGTTTTTGTTAGAGGAAAAAAAGGAAGCTATTTTCTTCGACATCCATAAATAAAATAGAAATCATCCCAATGCAAGGAAGGAAAGAGGGAAGAGAGTGAAAAACCTGTTTTATGTGCATCGTCCTTTCATGCCTTAATGATGTAAAACTCCCTTAGCCACTCTTTTCTATTTGCCACTTTATCTACCCAAAGGATAAGACCATATCCTGCTGGAACCTGGGGATTCGCTGATCCTGCTCACAACTGACACAAAAACTTCAAAACATTTTTGAGCTCCAAGTCTGAAAACATAAATATAGAAAAAAATATCGTAGCCTCACGCTCAATTTATGTGCGGTCACATTTTCGTACCACTCACCTATCTTTGTTCAAAGAGGATCATGAACAGGTATTTGCTCTCTTAGCTGCCTGCTAACATAATTTCTGATTTTTTTCTCCAGGACTGCACAGCTTCACATTAGCAATTTGGGTCTGGGCATTCATCTTCCAAACTGACTTCAAAAGACTTTAACAAAAAGACACTAGTTCATATTTCCACCGAGACAACAGCGATGCCCCAGTTAATCACAGGAGAAGGAGGCTCCAACCCAGATCTCGGAAAGCTGAAATCTTTCGAAAAAGACTAAACCTATTTCAAATTGTTTCTACAGAGGGTATTTTCAATTACCCCTCCCTAAGACCATTTCCTTTGATCGACTTTAAACATCATGAAAGTTCTGGGAAATATAAAACTTCCACTATATTAAGAATCATGCAAACACATTTAAAGCTAATGCAGATTTCCACGCTGAAAACATGACACTTCAAAATGTTTTCTCAGATTAAAAGCTGATTTTTCAAAAATAAAGCTGTAGCGGCTACAAAAGCAGACTGGAGGATTTTGCTAGAAATACGCAGGAAACACCTCATTTTTCCTTCAAACAAAACTAAATCAAACGGCTTAATGAAGGGCTAGGAAAATCAACGGGAAGGGTCCTGACATTTCCAATAGGAGCTTTGAAGGGAAAGAAAATGGCAATCCCAAAACAACCCAAAGAAATCCTTTCTGTGATAGATGCCTGGAAAGAGGAAAAATGCGTACTCCAAAATATTGCAACACCAACCAGGGAAGGACAAGAGAAAACCACTCCACTATTTCCAGTCTCCTGACTGTAAATTTGACCTACCCCCTGCCCCAAATTATGTCAGTATTTTATCTACAAGGTTCCCATGGCTTGTTTAGTTCACGTGTGGGTTTTTTTTTTTCCAATTGCACTTGACAAAAATCATAAACCTTTTAGCTGCTGAAAATTTCCTGTACTGTAGCACTGCTCGCACCGTTCCCGGGAAGGTTCATCTTTTGTGATGAACAAAGAGTTAGGGGAGGCAGACGGGAGCAGCCGCCCAGCCCTGCTCTCCCATCCCCTTCGGCATCCAGGGGAAGGGAAAAGTCTCTTGCAGGGTGTGACCTTGACGGACCTTGCTCCGTTYGCAGCTTCTCGGGAAAACAGGGTTGCATCCTATGCTCTGGACGGCTCCTTCAGTTTCTGCTTTTACATTCAAATCAGCTTCGCAGGGCGGCAGGGCTGGACACTCASCACCAAGCCACGGGCGAAAGCGTAACTTTGTGTTCCTCAGCTGGAAGAAAACACTGGGAATACAAATTGGAGCCCAAATAGTTTCCTGGCGTTATTTCACTGTAAATTTAAATGGCCCTGGCATTGTGAAGCGCTCTCATTTATTTTAAAAGCAGAAAAGATTTATTCTACCCAGAAGTCATTCAGAGTGAGATGGAGAACAACCAGGACTTGGTTTGCTGTTTTCCTAACAACAACCAAAGTCAGGGCTGCTTTTTTGCTAAATTGCAGAGGGGTTTAGGGCACTTCTATTTCTCTCCCAAAATAATCTCATTTTTTTTCTGTATTTCAAGAAACTATCCTACACATCTTCTTCAGACATAACTCCTGGTATTCTGATGGGCCATTTACCCCTTTAAAACCCACCTGGGTTTTAAGTAGCAGCTTTGAGAGCTATCCCTGTATTTCTTGTACATGCCAAACATAAAGGTCCATTCATAGGAATTCAGGATATTTGGGCAAATGTGGGGTCAATCTCCTGGTCACAAATGAAGTGTCTCTGTTGAGGACTATTCTGAGACACAAGTAAATACTTAGCATTAACCTCCCCCCTTCTAGAGAAGGAAAAACAGGCTGGGGAAGGAGAAATGACCCAAAGACAAAGAACAGACCTGCCGGGAAGCTGAGCTTATTGCTCATGTTCCTGGCTGGCAGCCTCATCTCCTTACCACTACTCGAGCTCTACATCTTTGCAGGGTATGCAACTGGCATATGGAATTTTTAAAAGCAATTTTGTAAAGATGGGCTTCTATTTCTGTTCATGCCATAGCTTTTAATCCTGAGGCAGAAACAACCAATGCCTGAGTTTTGCATGCATGCATATGCATTACCTGGAAAAGGCAGGCGAATGTCAGTTTTGGGTTTCTACCAAAATCTTTCCTTAGCTGAGTTTTTCTCAGGAACTGGAGAACAGACAGAAGCAGAACCCTTAAAATATGTTTGGGGGATTTAAAATGCAAACTGCAGCCTTCCTCCCTTCCCCGCATATACTCGGGGTGAAATTCAACGCTCTTGGTAACTCACAGATCACCCCTAGATGGAGCGCGAAGTGGTCAAGATGGACATCATATCGCAGAGGTGAACACTGAATCTGGGTACAAGCTCTTTGTTGGATAAAAAAATATGTGCAGAGGGAGGTTGGAGCAACATAAAAGAAGGGACAAGAGATATTCTTGTCTGACCTGCTATCATTTGAATACATGGGCTCAGACTTCTGCCGCGCAGAAAGACTCCAGCCCCTAGGCCAGCGCTGGATATTAACGACGCAGAAGAGATTTCAAGCTCTGCCTTCAGGGTTGGTGCTGGACTCTCTTTTGTCATATATTCATATCTCCTTTGTATGCAACCCATTAGCTTAGGCTGTGCATAGGGTGTCAGGTGTATGAATATAGCCACACACATATTGCATCCACAGGAGCGTACGGCATCTCTGCATTTTCATGGGCGCTCAGCAATTAGCCAGGGATGCCTGTTGTTGCACTCTGTTATACATGGCTAGGAAATTCAGCCAGTACCGCGACCATCTGATTCACTTGTTTACTGCCCACTCCAACAGGAACTGGCCCTAAAATCTGGTAAAGCTGTAAACAGCACTCATTTGATGAACTAAAAAGATGGATGTTTGTTCATATGTGTTCTTTTAGATGTTTATTGGCCTAACTGGCTTTTCATTAACTCAAGAGCTCTGCTATTTATTTTAATATTCTGAGCATTTATGACCTTGTAGCTATATCATCTGATTCTCTCCATATATATGTTCTAGGTCATCAACAGTTTGTTTTCATTTTCCTAACGCTGGCTTTTAAAACAATTTGACCGGGTCATACAAATTCCTACAAAGGAATTTTGAAAAATCTTCAAGGCTTGATCTTTTCTGGGCACAGACACCTCATTGAAATTAGGGTTTGCATATTCAAGTGTAGAAATTAGATTTGTTGAAATCGTGCACAATAAAACAATGTTCTCCCCCTTTTTTAAACAAAGGGGTAGTTGGCAAAAAGTCACTGGCTCTATTTGTATTTTTAGAATTTCATGGTTCACTTCCATAGGGTTTTAGTCCAGTTTTACTAAACTTTGGTGTGTGGTCAAAGTTTGTCCTTCAGACACAGAGGGGAGAAAGAGGGG
>JAYKAV010002844.1:1309599-1323480 GCA_035582835.1 Phoebastria nigripes | reverse complement strand
CCCCGGCCCCGCCGCGCCTCCGCGGCCGCCCCGGCGGAGGGGGGCCCCGGGCGGCGGGGAGGGAGGACGGCGACCCCGGCGGGGTGGACCCTGCACTGACAGCCTCTCTCTCTCTTTCTCTCTCCCCCCCCTCTCTCCCGCAAGCCCCGCTCGCCGCCTGCCCTGCTCCGAGCGGGGACAGCCCGAGCCCCTCTCTGCGTGTTCACAGCGGACCTTGATTTAATGTCCATACAATTAAGGCACGCGGTGAATGCCAAGAGAGGAGCCTCACAGCTTCATTTTCATGGAAATTGGGGACATAAACCCTCTAATTACACTTAACAACAGCCACGGAGCGATCTATGGAGCATCCTCGGCCTTTTGACAAATAGCAGTAACAATGCCGGCAGCGGCTGGCGGGGCAGCTGTCTCCTCGCATTAACGGGGGCACGGGGGGAGGCGGGGAGGGAGGCCCCGCTCCGGCACCGCCGGGGCTTGCGGGGGCTCCCGGCGTACAAAGGGCAGGAGGAGCGGCAGGACAATGCGGGCAGAGCTGGGGGGGGGCCGCGGGCAGAGAGCGCGCCAAGGAGCGGGGCGTGGGCGAGGGGAGGGGGTGACAAGCGGCCCCTCGTTGCAGAGCGAGGGACCCCCCCCCAGAGCAAGGGACACCCCCCCCCCCCCCTTCCCAGCGCTATGAAAGGAGCGCTGGCCTCCGCAATGCCGTTCAGAAACTCCCTGAAATAACACCCCTTTGGAGGTTTTTTAGGAGGGGGGTGCTTTTTGCTTTATTTTTTCACTTGCTTTTTTTGGTTTTATTTTTGCCGTTGGTCCCTGCAGCTCTGCTCCCGCGTCCCTGCACCGCTCCTTCCTTGCGCAGGGGCTCGGCCATGCGGCCCCCGCTGCGCTGCGGAGCCGCAACACGGGTCCACGGTCCTGTCCTGTTTGACTGCCCTCATTAGCCCCTTTGCAACTCAACTATTCACAGAACTAAATTATGAGCCTGCTTTTTTCCAAAAGCCGGACAGCTCCGGCGAGGCGAGGGGCTGCAGCCACAGCCGCCCCAGTGCCACCTCCGGCCCCGTCGGGCTCCGTCACTGCAGCCTGCAAGGTGGGACGCATCCCCTTTCACAGTCTCCAGCGAGACTGCAGTAGACCGCATCGGTTCTTAGGTTAGGCTTTAGACCTCAATAAACCTCTGTTGTAAGACTCGTGTTTTCAGCTTCCTAAAGACACGCTGAGCCCCAAGTTTGAGCCTCCTGAGAGCTGTGCTTGGGCAAGGGAAGATTTAATTATTTGGCTGCAAAAAGCCATATAGCTGGATTCAGCCACATACACACAACTCTCTGCACCCCCTCCCCTCTTCATCTCTGCTCCACTTTTATCAGCATTGCGTCTGTCCAAGGAACCGAGTCCATAGACATCTCCATCCTCCATCCCTGCAGTGTTTGACGTGGGACACACGACCTCGTCTGCAACGGAGATGGCAGTAGCAGAGCACTTTCCTTGTTTAGGAGAGGGGGCAAAGAAAAACCTTACTGTACTTTGTGGGATTGCTTGATTTCATGCTCGCCTGTGAAAAGCAGGCACTTTTAGGTAGGGCTCCTGGGGGAAGTGGGACAAGGAAAGGGAAGAAGCAGAGGACACGGGCCTCGGAGGACAGCAGCGCGGTGTTGAGGAAGGTAGCTGGCCCCCGCTCTCAAGGCTGTTCCGCAGCAGAGGCGTCGCACAACCAAGCAGTTGAGAACGGGTCATGCCTCCAACCCTGGCAAGAGGCAGGAGTGAGGAAGCACGCGATGCCCATACGGCTACATCCAGCGGTGCAGCAACCCACTCCTCTCCTGCGGACCTGATCCTGAGCATTGCTCCAGCAAGGCCAGGTACCGTGTAACTGCAGCAGCTCACAGGGCAAGAGACTGCAAGGTGCAGGAGGGCCCAGCTTCATCAGGAGGGCTCTAGAGGCACAGAGATCTTTAAGAGAAGCTGGATTTTTCCCCTCCCTCTTTCCCAGTAGATCAGCACAAGTACCAAGGTGTCGGAGACCTGCTTGCTCCCACGTCCATCAAGCGCTGCAAGGTCACAGGACACATTTTGACCTCGTTTGCCCCCACCATAAGTCAGGGGCTATGCAGTGACTGGATTCACTGCTGGGGGAAGGGACATCCATACCACCCTGATCTCTTCCATCCAACCCTGCCGGGGCAGATTTCCAACCAYGGGGCAGTTCTGCTCTTGAACAAGTCCTTGGTTCTTTGCAAAGCAGGTAGTGAGGGATAAGAAGCCAAGTGCAGGGAGCCAGACCCCACTAAACCTAAAGCTGGCATTAAGAGACAGAAGGGAGCAAGTCACTCCAAGGTAATCTGCAGTGCAGCAGGAAAGCTGCTGGCTCCCTCCAGGGGCCACCAAGAGGCCAAGGACAGCTCTGAAGGAACACAGGTAACTGGGGGGCTGCGGCGGGGCCCGATGGACCGGACTGGGCCTGGTCCCCAGGTTGGGGCACGAAGGGGATTGAGAACCAAGACCAATTGTGCCAAGACAGTGCAAGCCAGATGCTCATCCTGGACCAGATCCCTCTCCAGGTTTGCAGAGGAGGGAGTCGCACGGACTCCTCAGCAAACAGGACTGCATTGATTCTCAAATGTTCTCTCCTCCCCGGGCTTCCAATGTGCCTGCCCCCTTCTTCTTAGCCAAGAGGGGATTTAGGAGGTTAGATCACTTAGATGTAACCCTCTTCCCCCACACAAAGCCCCCTCCAATGCAACCACGCGTATTGCTCCAGCGTGCCTGGTGACAGCAGCCCCCATCCCCAGGCTGCAGCTGGGGCTCTGCAAGAGAACTGCCCTGAACGTGCTCCCTGCTGTGTGTGCACGAGCCAACAGCTGCAGCATGGCCAAGGGGGGCTGGTTCTCACACACCCCACCAAGCACGGTCATGGGCCCCTGGGCTCTGGGGCCGCTGCACAGCAATGAGCCTTTCACGCCAGTCTGAAATCAAGGGAGACGAGCACGAGCCAGCAAGAGTCAGATCAGCTACGGCTGGCAGATGGAAAAGCAAGAAAGGCTGGTGATGGAGCTGGCCATGGTTTCACTTTGCATGTTTTCTGCTCATATGCTGACCCCTATTTGTTTAGGTAAGTCAAGGCTCAATCGCCTGGGAGCGGAACATTATTGCACAGAGGCCTACGTATGTCCCTAAAACTGCTCCCACCCTGCCTTCCATCGTGTTTTCTGCTCAGTGGTGGGATCCCATGTTCTCAGGGATATGGTCCCACTTCTGTGTTAAAGCCAGCTCCTTAGCCTTGGTTGCCAGTGATCCTACAGCGATTCCCGGCTGGCTCGGAGGCTCAATCTCCTCAGGGTTCAGCTGAGGGCACCTCCTTCAGGAGGTCACACATCCTGCAGGCTGGTTAGATGACAAAAGCCCCCAGAGCAACACCATTAGTCACACAGCAAGGACAGCACCAACACCAAGTCATCTCCGGTCCCAGGCACCACCCCCTTTTCATTCAGAAGGAGGATTTATCCAAGATCAGATGTACCCCTGTGCCGGTCATGGCTTTAGTGGAGTCAAGTCCAGTTTCCCAATGGAAAAACCTTGGGGAATACAAGCTGGTCTTTGCAACAGTGGGTCTGGATCAGGCCGTTCCATGATGGAGTCACCAGAGAGGACAAATTAGCATCTTATTTCCCCTGTACAGTTCCCCCACACTCAGGAGAGCTAAACAGTTTACCCCCCACAGGAAAAAGCACAGCTGGGTCCAAGTTGGGGGTAAGAAGGAAGACTTACCTTCAACCCTCTAAGCACCCTTTCCTTGTAGATGTACATAAAGCACCAGTCTCCACTCCTTATTTATATGACAACTGGTCAGGGAATGGCTTTAAGTATGACTGCCTCATCCTATAAAAGTCCCGACATCAGTTGCTCTCAAATCACCACGTGGCAGATGGAGCTGTCTTGTCATCCCACTGTGTGTGCCAGGGAGGCCTCGGGTTTGAGCTACATCAAGAAATACAGGGACTGCTTGCAAATAGGATAAGGAAAAACAAATCTGGGCAGAGGCCYGATCTCGAGGGAAGGCTGGATGATAGGGGTGGGTAAAGCTAAGAAAGAAAGAGGTTAGGGGAAAGAGGATAATAGTCAAGTGCATAAAAGGCCGCTGTAAGGGGAGGGAACCACCCAATTTCCATAACTGTGTAGGTAGTAATGGGCCCGACCTGCAGCAGGAATGATTCAGGTATTAGGAGAAGAGCTTTCTGGTGGAAAGGATAGAGAAGCACTGGAACAACCTGGGAAGGAGGAGAAATTCCTGCCTAGGGAAGATACTGGAGAAGCACCTCGCAGGAGTCCCAAGGCAGCACTGGTCCCTCCAGCCTTACGCAGAAGGTGCCACAAGCAGACGGTGGCATCACACATCTATTTCCCCTGGAAGAATGGAAAAGCCCCCAACCATCTTCATGTCTCTTCCTAAGCCCAAAGGGTTTGTCTGTGTCACCACAGAGACCTGGAAAGGTACCACTGCTCGAGTGGCAATGACAGAGTGCAGTGTCTATAAAGGGCCAGGCTTGTCGTCCTCATATAAGAACAAGGTAGAGGCATCCCAATAGACATGATCAAATTCAAGGTGCCATTTTTTTCCAGAAAGATAGAAATGGGATGTACCTTCATCAATACTCTGGAAATAATCCTATTTGGGATTACTTCCTCACACGGTTTGTTCCAAGCCAGCTCAAAACCAATTGACTGCATTACCAGGGTATAATACCCCTAGCTGACATCCCAGAGGGACTGCTATTTTCTTTCACCTTCTAATAGCTCCCTTTCGATGAACTGCACACCTTCCTGGGTATGTTTGCAGAAACAGAGGAAAACAGCGATCATCTGGTGTGTATAGGATTTTTTATATATATATTATACAGCTGTATCTGCAGCTTTCTTGTGCCCCTGAAAAGGGCATGCCCAGAGGACTTGCAGAGCCAGACAGGGAAGGATTCAAAGCACACACTCAAGAACCCTGGACTCTGTCTGCCCTACTCTCCAGGGAGGGAAGAGGAGATTTTTTAGGCTATCAGGACAATTCACCTCACCTGCAGCACAGCTTTCCCAGCCTGGGCTGCCAGAGTTTTGACACCAGAAGGTAAGGGACCCTTAGCAAGACAGTCTCCCTCACTGCAGAGCTTGCCTGCATTTTAGAGTAGCTTCCCCCATGCTGTTTGCGGAGTAGCTATAGGACTCTTAGAGCAAAGGGATCATTTTCACAGGCTGCTCTCATAACCCTCTAAGTAACCCCATCGTCAGCTGCTGCCCAGCTTAAGCAGGCAATACCTGTTTAAACTTTTATCACCCTTATTACAAAGAGAGAACCAAGATAAAACCAGTTCCTGCAGAAGCAGAGAAAACAACAGCGGGACAAAGCCACTCTCCCTCTTGCAAAGGCCCAGGTGACCGCAGGATGGCACTACTGCCACTTCTCCTTGAGGGACATCACGGCCTGTGCCAGCAACTGGAATCGGAGAGGAGAGGGCTGCTGCAGGCAGCGCTCGCGTTGATAACCCACCCAGCGTTTCAGCCTCGCAGGTGGTGTTTCTGTCACTTAACCGCCGATGAACGATTCAGTATCCTGGATCTATGCAGGCACTGAGCTACGAATTTGGTTTCAAGACTGTGGCTTGAATTAAATTTCATTCTGAGTTGGGGAGGCAATTCTGCCTCCTTCTGCTGGTCCGGCCCTGCTTTCTCAGTGGAGAGAGCCACCTCTGCTCTGGCATTTACAGAAACAACCAGAAGTGATGTCCTACCAGATTCTTCCACCCTCAGCTTTTTAGTCCATCGTCCCTATCCCACACTGGCTTTGCCATTCTGACTCAGCTCTGAAACTCTCTCGGCCTTACAGAGGAAAAGCGGCCAGGCATCCTGCAGCCAGCCTGCTACCCATCACTTCTGCCTCCTGGTGCCTTCTGTCCYCTCTGCAGAGCGCAAGAGGCTGCTGGGGAAGAGGCAGGCAGCCTTCGCACAGCTTTCCTTTGGGTGGGAGGCATGGCTGCTGCTGTGCACGAGGTGGCACTAGCTCTCCATCTTAGCAAGAGGCTGCAGGGACCCGCGGGAAACGAGCTGCCGATGCGAGATGTAAAGCAGGCGTTGGATTACTCCTCTGTGTTAGAAGATACATGCTCCGGTTCCTTCCCTGCATACCCTGGCCCCTCTCTGGATACTCAAAACACCAGCCGACCTGCTCATGCACAGGTCCTTTATCTTACAGACAGCAAGACTGGATGCCAGGGCCACCACTTCCACGGATGTGCTGGATGTTGGCCAAGATCTCATGTCTAAAATGAATGACAAGGCTGGAAGAGTGCAAGGAACATAACCTTTCCTGCTGATCTGCAAATTAGTGCAGCGATAAAGCAGACCATCTGAAGCCCTTTCTCCCCATAAGGGTGGAAGGTTACAGTCTTCACCTAGCTCACCCTTAGCTGAGCAACTAGTTCTCCCTCCTTTCACTCATTTCCACAGGCTTCCCAACTGACAGCCACATGAACATGTTCCTTTTCCGTCCCCAGAGCCCCAGAGGGAGTCCAAGCCTCCCTTTCCGCAGCCTTGCCCCTCCTGTGTTAACTGTGGTACCCAGCCTCCAGTGAGATTGGATGCTCTTTAACACTCCACTGCACAGTGGTAACCTCCAATCTGCCCCCACCACCTCATTCCAGGAAAGCTTGTATCCCTTCCCATGCCATCCGATTTAGGGATGTTCACGTTTGTGCAAGGTGATCAAGTTATCAAGTTACAAGTTCTTGCTTGTAACTGCTGAGCTATTGCACAACACAGGAAGCTTGCTCCTAGCTCACCTTTTTCCAACAGCATCTCTACAGGAGGAGTGAGATTTAAATGAGATCTATAGATATCACCTGATGTGATGTGTCAAATCTCTTGCATTCAGATGGAAAAAAAAGAAGCAGAAGCAGGGAAAAGGAGAGGGTATGTGCACATGAGATCATTTGTCAAAAGCTTGTACATCAGCTCACAGGAGAGAGGACCTGTATCACATGCTTGTAAATGGGCAATGTCCCTTTCAGAGGGGTTACCTGTAGCTTGGTACCCTCGTAAAAGTCATCCCACGGGGTCCTGCAGCAAGAGAGGTTGTGCAGTGTTGATGTCAAAGGCACAAGGCTGCCAAATCTGGGGGCAACCAAGTTGCAGGCTTGGAGCATAAGGCATGAGAAGTTGACACCTAAGTGTCTGGAAATAAAATAAAGGGGGGGGGGGGGAACTGGGATGTAGCAAAGAAGCACTGGAAACTGGCCAGTGGAAGAAGGGGGACATGGGGGGCTGTTTTACTGTGCTGCCTGGCAGTCCTCTATTGTAGACTCTGTCTGCTGGCAGCACAAGGGTTTGTACCTTGCTGCATGCTTTGCTGGGGAGCTCTTGCAGCTCCTTGGCTCACTCTTCACACCGAAGGCTCCTCCCTTTCCCAGTGCAGCTAGCAAGCAATGGCTAGACAAAGTCAGAAATTTATACTACCAAAATCCTGATGCAAAACTTTACCTCCTGAAAGCCTGTCATTTCGCAGCTAAATTCAGATGCGGACCCCAGAGATAGAAAAGCTTTTGGCATCATTACAGGAAAAGATCTAGAAGTGCTGTAGGAAGTTACATTCCAATTAGCTTCACATCAACGGTGGGGTAAGCATTACAAAGCATTTAAAAGATCAAATGCAAAAGCACAGCTTGAGTAATAGGGACCAAGGTGGTTTCAGCTAGGAACAGTTGTGGTTAATCTGATGGAGCTCTTTGAGGCTGTAACTGCTACAGCAGTCAAAGTGGAGGAAAAAGGCAGAGCACAATTAGGTTTGCAGCATGCAGTGGACAAGGCTTTGCAAAAGAAGCTAATGACTGAGATGGGGAGTCCCAGAATAAGTGGATGTGCTGTGGCTTAATGCTCTGGAAATTGCCCAGAAACAAAGATGCAAGCAGGAAGGTATTAATGGAAACCTTCTATGTCAGAAGGAAATGATTCCTGGGATGGAGCAAYACAACCAGCTTGTCTGGAGCAGAACAAAAGGCACTAAGGTAAGACAGAGAGCTCCCTAGGGCAGGGAGCTGTATTTCGGTTCTGAACATCATGTTCCACGACTCCTCATGCCCCAAACAAACAATTCTCTCCTTTTTTCAAACAGAGCTGCTGGAATTCTGCTTTTTGTATTCTCTCCCTCATTTTTCTGCTCTAATGATGTTGGTTTTGGTTTGGTTTTTGTTTTTTTTTTTTAACAAAGCCAGAAACTCCTTGCAGAACAAACAGTGCCAGCAGCACGCACAGCCCCCATCTACGTGGGGATGGAACAGTTGCGCGGCTGTGATCCCATCACGGGAAGCCCAAGCATGAGCTATGCCAGATGGTGCTAACTGGGAGTTACACTCCCCATATCCTTCCCTCCATGCATTCCGCCAATCTGCAGATGAATGGGAACGGTAGGTGAGGGACAGAAAGACCTCATTTTGTACCTATTATCTTAGGTAAGAGTTTTGCAACCGATGCATACGGGAAGAAATTCCAGGCAAATGGCACCTAAAAACCATCTAACTTTGCAGGGCTTTGTAACCTGAGAGCAGGGACGTAAGAGAAAATGCCAGTCTTGTTGGAGTAAAGATGAGGTTTTTAGCTGTAGTCCTTGAAATCACTGCTTGGTTGTTATACTGACGAGACAGACCAATTCTCAGCTTTAGGTACATCAATTCAAAGACCCCAGCCAGAGGGGTTCCCTGCCTTCTGGAAGTCATCCTACTGTGGCAACCAAGATCCAAGTTCATAAATCTGTGAGCTACTATTACCAAGCATGGTATAGGGTCAAAAAAAAAAAAAAAAAAAAAAAAAAAAAGCTTGACTCCTGGAGCATTCAGCACAAGGGAAAAAGAAACCCATCCTGACCCTAGAACAGCAAAGGCCACGCAAGTTAATGAATCTATTTGCCAGAGAAGGATGCAAGGCACCGCGGGAGGTCACCAAAAGACGCTGTGACACACTCATACAATTTACTAGAAACGAGCTTATTTTCACATGAATTTACTTCTCAATTCAACAGGCGTTAAGAACTCTTGGAACAATTTATCAGTCACATCACGTCACCTCAGAGTGATCCACATATATCTATAAGGTTAAATTAATGCAAAGGCCTTGCCCTGTCACAAACATCTCTACAAAGGCATCCTAAATATGCCGTTGGACCTATGGAAAGAGTCAAAGCACTGACTAGCTCCCTTTGGCTCATCTAACTGAGCTCTACTGATCGCCACTGAAATGGCAATGCAGTTAACTATATCAGCAACGACCAAATTAGCACCACTGAGACAATCAGGATCTCTGCAGTAGGATTCTTGGCATGCAGTTTGCTATTACATTTTCTCCAGCTTTGCTAATTCTGATCCTTTACCCTGCGCTAACTGTGCTAACTGTGTAGCCTAGGGTGTAAATCCAATCACTGAAATAAGGTATTTCGTTTTTTACAGTTAGGGTTCAATTAAAAAAAAAGTATGGGCAGGACTGTAATAGGAAGGGGAGCAGCCCTCAGTGACAGATAGAAGCCAGCTTTACTATTAGAGAAAAGATAATACTGAATAAAATCCTTCTTATCAGTGCTTTTACATTGTAAAAGAATTACAGAGCTTCGCAAACCCATTGCTTTTTTATTTATCTGCAAGTTCCTGCAGGCAGGAAAACCCATCCTTGCAGAACCCCCTTCTCATGGGTGGGCTGTAATCACCCACCGTGGGATGTGCTTTTAGAGCATGGGCAACTGGGCATCACACCAGACCACTTCTCTGAGGAAGGTTTTCTAAAAATGTGAAAAAGGGGTTAGTTTCTCTGCTCTGTACCTCTGAAAACAGTCTCTGATGTACACTGTGCCTTCCAGACCTCCTCCCTCCTCTGCTATTTTATTTCCTTTTTAATCATTCCACATTTCTCTTTGTTATCATCATTAATACTTTTAATACATTTCTTACAAGAAACAGGGTGAGATTGCCAGCTAGTGGAAATCAGCAGTGTCTGGGCTGTGCCAATTCACTTCAGCTCAGACACACAGCCAACACAGTTACCACCTTTTCATTTGTATGAAGAAAAAGCCAGCACTATTCCTTACTGTACCTCTCTTTGAAGCATTCAAATATGTATGTGTATACACATCTATACAGAATATACACACTCATATACATAAAAGCTACTATCTAGTGGAGAAATCCCAGTGTTCATTCCAGAGTATGATTTCTTTGAAAAATTAATGGCTTATTATGTGCAGAACGTTCTTATTCTACTGAGGACAAAAAGCGCCTTGTAGAATGAAGTCTGAGAAAGCTGCAAAACTAACTGCATTGGAAATGATGACATTAGATCACGAAGAAAATCCATTTCAACTATCCAGGACTGTGGGGCTCCTGTTTGTACAACATTTCCTGTGGGCAGAGGTGTCAGAGAGGTACTGCCTATAAATCCCCCTTTCTCTGCGATGTGATGGCTCCTGTAACTAATCTTTCAAACAGACTGAACATTTGCTGCAGTCACCAGGCTAGAGATTCTTTCTGCCTCTGGACAAACTTTACCAGACTGACTAATGGCACAGCTGGGTTCCTGGGAATAATTCAAACAGCTTCTTTATTGCTATATGAGCAACAACTAAGGCATGTTTTAATAGCCACGAGCCTCTCCGGAAAGCCCATGTGGGCTTCTCACTGCAGGTGTGTTGGTGAAGCTGATGACCATACATACTGTGCATCACCTATTTTCCCTCCCCTCCTCCTATCTTTCCATTTATCTCTAACATAACCACACCCTCACACTTTAAAAAACAAGTAAGAATAAAAATCACAGAAATTACCTTCACATTTGCCACCTTTACCCCCACTTTGCTCAGGTTTTGCTTCCCTGGCCCCCAGTGTGCCTTTCTGTTCACACTGCAGCACTGATGGGGAGGGTCTCGTATGCTCCACTTGCAGAGCAAGCTTCTCTACAGGCTTTTGACTACTAATGACCTCAATGCCCAGAGTATTTCTGAATGAAAAACTGCCTGTGTTCAATGACTGAAAAGCACAAAAGCACTGCTTCGTAAATGCCTTGTATYTTTTTACTTACCCTCTTCATTACCTCTATGGGCCATAGACCATCAGTCCATCAGGAGGAGGTGCTGAGAAGGAAACGGGCTGCGTGCTCTCTCAACTCATAACACAGGTCATATTCACCAGAGCAGATGATAATTTTGTGTATGTTTCTGAGGATGGTTATGCCTCACAACCCACTCTCATTTCACCAAGAGGCTTTTGAAATTTAATAGGAGGAACCTCTGTGCAATTTGTGATCTGCAGGTTCACATCCTTCGTTGCATTTATTATTCAAAATACACCCTAATGGATTAATAATAATAATTAGAAAACCTGTCTAAAGATCACTCTGTCTGCCAGTCTTTTATGAATACTCTCCTTCTAGGATTTATCTTCCACTATCACATGCTTTGAAATAACGGAATTAGCAACATGCAGCGTTTTCCCATCCTCAGCAAGGTCAGTAAGTTAAGGAAAAATCTGAAATGATAACTGGCTCATAAAACTACTCTTCTTCCCCACCTAGTATTTTACTCACTATGGGCAATTACATTTCCCATAGGAGCTCATTAGTGCTGCTCTTTGCTCAGCATCAGGAAATCTTTTGGAGTTGTCTTTACTCCCAGCTGATAAAAATTGCTTTTTGTTTCTTCTCCCGCCTTACTGCCCACCACCCCCCAGTTCTGAAGTGGCATTTTTAGAAAGACAGAGCTTTTGGACAAAAAAACCCCACCGTGCTTCTAACCTTGATGATGACAAATGAATGAACTGTCAAGTTACGTGAACCAAGCGTCCAGCCAAGGAACAATGAAAGATACCCTTACCAGACTAACAGGTTAAACCTAGGAACTTTGGTTCCTTGTCAGAGCAAACAAGGAATTCTTACAGTTTTAATGTTTTAGTTGTAATTTGTTTTACAGAGGCCAAATATATAAAACTAGAGAACACAAAGCAGTCTCCCTCGCCTCCACTTTTAAATTGCTGCACACCTATAGGAGTGATGCCACATGCTGATACACCTCAATTGTTTCTTTTGTTCCAAATTTCTGTTGGCTGATCTAGCATTAATGAAAAAAGCATAAATCACTACAACACCCTGACTCCAAAGACTGAACACTGTGAAATAAGCTAGTTCAGTTAAGCAGGTACTACATATAAAACAAGGCATAACGAAAAAGCACTGAATTTGGTGTGATTAAGTGTATCACCGTCCAACTGCTGCACACAGTTCAGTTTCATAGACTACAATTTAGTATTTTGATTTAAAGGGAGATCTCAACAAAGTTATGCAGCCACTTGCATGGGGACTGAAAAGGGTAAAATATGAAAAAAATCCCCACAACTTGCCAATGGCTTAAGCCAGAAAACCTGCTTTGGTATCTCAGAATCTAATACTGTCCCAGAAAGGGAGTCCTTACTGGTAACTGCTTCCTTCGTAACATCTCCCCAACAGCAAGCAGCCTCCATCCTCAGCCACCGCCGACGGCCTCTTTAGGCTGTTACCCCTAGTCACTGCTCTATCTCGGAGCACCTATGGGAAAGTATAAAATATCTCCTTTAAGGACTAAGTCATGCAATCTTTAAGCAGAACAGTTCAAAAGACCTATGCAACGGCACGGTTTTGTTTTCTGTCTAACCTGCACTTGCCTTCCATGCTTTCTCCTATCTCAAACCCAAGCAGCAGAAATGGGAAGGATCACAGCTTTCATGTATTCCAGAGCACTAGAAAGGCTTTGCGCAAGTAAAACATCAGAACAGATATCTACAAAGTTTACCAGATAGTTGCACTTAAAGCAATTCGAATTTTTCATGCCAGATAGCAATAAATGCCACTGACGTATTTATGAAATAAGGTTATTACAGGCCAAAACATCAAAATACCTTGCCCTTCCACGGAAGTGTTTGAGGGCTCCTGATAATCAGCTTCTTTAAAAGTGGCCAAAAGCCTCTGCTGACAGTTTTTGAGGTTACAAAAGCACTGGTTTGTTACAGACCTCTGAAGAATTCCTCCCCCTAAAAATCAGACTATCTGCACTCACATAATTACATTCTGTCAATATTTTACAAAATTTATATGAAACAAATTTATATTAGAAAAGGATTTCCATACACACCAATGGGGTAAGAAAGCCAAATAGTCTCCATAAATCCCCAGACCTTCCAAAAATCACTCTTTTTCCTGAATGTGCCGATTATCCAGAAGTTTCACCCCAAAAGGGTGAAAAGGAAGCCGCTCTGCCAGTAAGTCTAACCTCAAACTTGGGGCCCACTACATGGCATGTGCACAGTCTTTAATTAGAAAGTGAATCTCTAGCCAGGTGTAGACATTGATCTGCTTTGCTTCTTCGTTAGCCTAATGACACCCACCCCCGCAACATTTCATCAGAAGCAGGCTAAATACTCTTTCAGCAAAGTGCATTCAGGTGCAAGAATCACTGTTTTCAGCTAACTCGAATGCGTTGCTACAGGAGAGCCAACAGCAGCAAGAACACTTCCTACCTCAGTGGTTTCTAACTTCTTAAGAGGGTTTACAGACCACTAACTTTCAGGGTGATGCAGAGTTCTCTTAGAGAGTTAGATGTTATCAATAATTGACTTGCTGAAGTTACAATTTGTAGATCCACAAGAGCAGAGCACAGAAATCAAAACTGTGCTGCAGTTTACAATAATGCTGTAAACAGGAACATAGCAGTGTAGCAATACTTTAATAAAGGGACTGCACAGAAGATACAAATGATGAAAAAAGCTCCCTAATAATATACATTTAGATTGATATATCGTTTACTGATAAAATTTACTTTCTTCCTATTCTCACCCACACAGA
>JAYKAV010002844.1:1286734-1309584 GCA_035582835.1 Phoebastria nigripes | reverse complement strand
GGGGGGGGGGGGGAAATCAAGAAGGTTGCTTGCGATATGTATTACTGCCCAACGCATTGCATTAATATTCTAAAAATACCTGGAGAACGCAGATTTGGCAAAACAAGTATTTACACCTCTTTCACACTGTCTTCATTATTGAAACCACAGCAAAACACCAGATCCTACTGATTTAGCAGCAGTTGGACAACATTAGAAATGCATTTGGTGAAGACTTTACCAACTGTCTGTTGTCATGGTAACATCCCAGGTAAAAATAATTTCTTGAATAACTTACAAACAGACAGATGGCATAAAACCTCCTACGCTCTCCAAATTGAAGGAGATTCAGTAAAAGACAGTAGATGCCAGTTCTGTAAAGCTGTAGAAGAAAGCACGTCTCCAAGGTCTTCCTTGTGCTGTCACTAACTCACCTCAGGAATGTGAACAAAAGGGGGATCAGGGATATTACAGGAAGCAAAAAGATGATACAGAAGTCATCAGCACTCTTTTTATGTAGGATTTCCCAAGGGATTACAAAGGTGCCCTGAAATTATGATCCTACATAAAATAAGGAAATTAATCCAGTATCATACCAGTGAACAAAAGCTGTTCTTGTAATTCCTAAAGCCCTGCCCTGCTCATACTCTCACTAGGAAATGAAGACTATTACAGACTGTCATCACATCGCATATGCAATGCATCATTGCATATGCAATATGCAAGTCAATTTTAAAGGATTTTTTTCAACAGAAGTTTTCTGAAGACAGGAAAGCTGTGAAATCAGTAACATTCATACACAAGACAATCCCATTCACCGTAACATTAGATCAAAGTGCCAATATACGTGAACTGGAAGTAGTACCGTGAGAACGACGTCAAGCTATGAAACAGTCCATTGCACTGAACCACATTACTCGTGAAATCCAAAATCCCCCTCTGCCAAGTCACCCCCCAATTAAGCCATTTCAACATTTTGACTCAACTCCCTGACTTCTAAAAATAGGCTGAACCAGAGCTGTTCTTTCTCAAAGGAATTGTGGACAAGGCAGGCTACAGCCGAGGTGGTTATCACAGAAAAAGCCACAGCTACACTCACACTATTCTTGGGCAGTATCACAAATTCCAATTAAAAACCTGCACTTTCCCCAAAATAGCGAACAGCTTTCTCCTAAAATGAGCAGATGCTGAGCACTGTTGTCAGAAAGAGACAGAGCTTTTTCCAAGTGAAACAGATTGTTCAACATAAAGAATTCAAAGTAACTGAGAGACCAGGAAAAGGAGCATTAGATCAAAACACACTTTCCCCCCATTAGATACTATTTGTGCTTCATTTTTGCATTTAACTTCTACTTTAACTAAGCCTCCCTCGCTCCCCTCAACTACTTTTCTCAACAGGTGTACAAGAAAATGGCAGTAACATTACAACAGTTACTTTGCTTTTGATAGTTTTATAATATCTTTGCCTACAAGTTTTTTAATGCCCACATTTACTGGAATTTCCATCTTCCCTGGCCAAATAAAATCACTCATTATTAAAGGGGAAAAGCAGAGACACAGTCTGTCACAACTTGTCTGTGCTCTCTAGTGCACTGTGGTCAGTCTAATGCTAAGAAATAAATACTATTTTTTTCACTGAGATCTCACTAATATCTTTGAGTAAGTTCTCCAAACAAAAATCAAGTGTTTTGTGAAGAAACACTCACATCTTTCAATATCAACAGTCCTTTAAAGGGTGAAAGGAAAGAAAAAAATTAGGATTTTAAATTTTACATCCCCTGTTTCCACCTCCCAAGAATGAGTAAGGTAAAAACCAAAGTCTGACCTTAATTTACGAGCATGCTGTCTTATGGCAGAGCAGTAATCTTGAACATGAATTTGTTTATTTTTGTCTGCCTGTTTCTGTCCTTACATCTCAGTGTAATTTAACATGATCGTTTTCTCTACAAGCTCAAGTCACTTAAAATCATCCTTCACAGCAACAAATATAATCTCCATAAAGATTAAGTATTCAGTACTATTACTTTTGGTGTGACTACCTGCAAATGAATACGTTTTTTTTTCCCCTAATGATGTAACATTCACAGCTTCAGAGCAGTATGACATGCTGCCATCACCGACCAGTAATCAAACCAGAGAAATAATTTCACTTAACTCTGTAATCAGTATTTAGTGCTACCAGCTACATTTGGCTTGAAAGTGGAAGGCAGCAGGGATACTGTCAAACACACACAAATTCTAAAAACATCAAACAAAAGCAACTCATGTAAGGAGTGAACTTAAGCACAAATTCCAAAAGCACAGAGACAAGTTCTTTTAGAACTATTACTTGGATTAAATAAAAAGTAAGACCTACGACATGAAGTTATTCTACAACAGACAAAAAATGCTTTTTCCCCCCCATCACAGTGTAATTTGAACACTGCAAAACAAAAAAGTGAGGCGTCTCTTTAAATTGAAATGACATTTGATTAAAATTAGAGCAACCAGCAGTCTGCATTTCAGTTATCTTAACACTGAACTTGGTCATAATGAAAGTGACTATTTTACCCTCTGTTAAATTTTCGCCCCACTTCAACTCTGACAGTGCTGTACAACCCAGCCACAGCGCTGCAGTATCTGTAAGAAATCTCTGCAAGAAATCTCTGCATGCTGAAGCTGTTACAAATTTTTTCTGCTACCCACAAGCCAGATAGCAGGTTGAGACACATCAAAACTTTACTTAACAATACAGCCAAACCGGTTTCAGCTAAGGCTCTCAATTTGTTGGGGGGTTTTTTGTTGGTTTTTTTTGTTGTTGTTGTTTTGGGGGTTTTTTTTGTTGTTGTTGGTTTTGTTAGAAAATATTTACCTGAGGTCTATAGGTATATCACAGCAAAGATACTTCCCCCNCCCCCCCCGATCTAAGGAAAGAAATAAAAGTTGTGTGCCTAACTTTCTCTTCAGGGTCCAGATGAAACTGAATTTGTTTTGGCTCTGGAATCACCAGTTGCAAGTGTCCTGCCATAACAACTGAAACTAACAGCAGGTGCTTTTACTAGATGGCAACATTTATAAAATGCAGTATTGCTTCAAAAAGTCAGTTAAGAAAAGATATCAAGTAAAATTACTAAAGTTAGAGTTGGGAAATACAGCCAACTGCTGTAAGAGAAACCGTTCAGTGCTTTACTTCTATTTGGAAAGTTCTTTTCTCATCCCAGTGACCCATGTCTGCGATACTGCCTCCTGAAGGCTACAGGACAACTTCCAATTCTGTCTTCAGCTTCTCTACCATACAAGGAGAAAGGAAAGCACAAGTGACAGCCACTGTACACGCATGTACTTCCTTTGAGGAACAGTAACATTCAAAGCAGCTCAAATCTCCTCTGCAGAGTCCTGCGAAACCCTTCTGCAATTATCAAGGGTGCTGACAGCAAACATCTAAGTTATTCAACCAAAACACTTTTGAAATTAGACTTAATTCACAAGTTGGCATAAAGGGTGATTATAACATAGGAGGACAACTGAAAGTAGGGAAAAAATGAAAATGACATCAAACTTGCTAAATATGTATTGTTTATTAAGGCTTGTATTCTCCTAGAGGAAAAAGTTAATCTGATGCTGTCCATTACCCCTTACAGGCAGTAACAGTCCAGAGACAGAGTTATACGTTCTAAATACAAGTCTAAATGATACAGATTAAACTTTATTTAAATTGGAGGTCCTTTTGGAGTAAATAGTATTCAGAAGATACTTGCTTTCTAATATAGTAAAAGATCCTCTACAATAAACACGTGCAGATTCAGTGTGCTAGAGCAGCGGACATGAGCACCATTTCCATGCTTAATTGGAACTCCAGTTGGTGACAGGTTCTCCGACGGTCCCCTCACTCCACAAAAACATGACAGCAAATTCAGTTTCTTAAAACAGGTTTTTTTACTCATCCAACAGAAAAAAATTAGACATACACACTGTCAATTTTAAACATCTGAGGCATAATCCATCATATTATCCGTACTATTAGTTCCTACGTTAAAGCTCAGCATTATTGGTATAAAAAACTTTAAATGGCATTAGGATTTGGGGGGTGGGAGGGAGTAATGAAGGGAAGGATTAAAAATGATCTGCAATTAACTAATAACACCTGAAAGCTGAAACAGGTTTAAACACATTGTCCAAAACCCCTGCAATGTTGATAGCATCACATTATTATTTAATTAAGCTACAAAAACCGTAAAGCAGAATTATGGCTGAGAGAAAGCATCTCGCTCACTCTCGGCAGGATATGGTATAACAAATGCACACTGAAGCACTGGTTAACAGAATGTGAAAGGGAAATATTTTCCAGAGAAACAGTTTCACTGACAATTTGATTTTTCTACTAGACAGAAAAAACCAACATGGCGCATTAGCAATTTTAAAAGTGTAATTGTACAGATAAATAAAGAGGCATAGCAGCTGCACAAAGTCATCAGAAATTTAGTTTTTTCATTTCAAAATTCTGAAGTGCAGTATCTTAAAAGTTTTTTTAAATGACAAAAATCAATGCATGGTTTCTTACTTCCGCCATGAAGAAAAAGGGTTTGGGAGGAGGATAAAGGAGGATTTGTGATGTATTCTCCATAATCTCTATATCTGGCTAGGAACATAATTTGTGCCAAAATAAAGTCTTTGGGAAGCACTGACACTTTAGTATGCTCATGTATAGGTCCACATTAGGTTAATGTAACTGTTTACCAACTTAGAAAAATAAAAACAGACACACCTTTATTAATGATTTCTACAGAATTTTACATAGAAAAAAAGATACAAATTAATGCAGATCCACTTGGGCAAAAATAAACTACAATGTACTTAAAGATGCGACAACTTAATTTCCCCTGCACGAGAAGATATATCGGAGCTGAAAGCTTTAGTCTGTCCTGATGCCAGGATACAGCACCAGTATACTTAAATTTTGTTTCTCATAGTCGAATTTAATATCAGTTCTAGTATATATATCAAACTGTATATGTTTATTCTTATTGTTTGTTTCGATTCTGACGTTCCTGCAAAGAGAAAAAAGTTAAAAGTTAAGAAAGATTTTAGTCAAATGAACAAGCACAAAGTTTTTAGTAATATAACAGCACTAATGTGATCCCAATTATACGCTTTGTTAAAACATTGCTGCTACATTTTATAAATATATTGTATATACCTGACACGCCCAAGGACTTGATAACTTAATATTAAGTGCAGCTTCAAGTGGAACAGCTGAGTGAATACCTGCACAGTCACTTCACACTGACAGCAGATGAAGGTCATAATAAGAAAGGTATGGAGTATCAACATTCCCAAGCAGAAACAGGACCTGCAATATTCTACCTTCTAGATTATTTTAGCTACTGCAGTAGTAGCACAACCAATACAAGAGCAGAAAGGAGATGGTAGATTAGCGAACTCCACAGAAGCGGTATAACTTTGAAGCACTCAGATGACTTCGGAGTTTAGTCACATTCAATAAAAGTAGGATTTGAGCTCTCTAGAAATTCTGTTCCTAATTCTTCCTATCTGTTCAGCTATTCTGGGAGGCACTGTGAAATACTTGACAAGTCGGGGGGGGTGGGGGGGGGGGGAAAACATCATCAGGTGGAAGAAAAGTTATGTGCTTCTGCATGGTCTGATAAAAACCAGCACGGCTAGATTGAACAACCCAAGAATTTCTAAAAGCGTTCTAGTACAGAAGCCAGTAGGCTCTTTCAAGTCTCTCTCAAAAGTTTCTGCTAACCACAAATAGTGAAAACAGATAAAGGTAATCTAAGGTATACCTGCAGGCATCCCGCAATTGCTGTAAAGTCTTCATCTAACTAACTTGTGCTCTCCCAGCAGTAAACAGCCATGCCTCTGCTCCGATTTAGAGCAGAGGCTCTGCACCGGGCTTACACAGACAAGTTGAGCGACACAATTAACAAGAAAGGGGGGACTTTTTCAATAATTGTTTCAGGTGCCCCATAAGTCGCAGAACATGCAGAAGACAGCAAGACAAGTTGAATAAAATATGCTGCTGTATCTTTAGGCCAGTGGATTTTTCCAGCTAAGACACCATGCAGATTGAGTAGAAAGGGTCCAGCCTTACTGTTTCCCATTTCATCCTAATGGTGTTTAAAACAGACTGTATACTGCAAAACAGGCACGTAAAGACTACTTTGTGTACTGTACTTGAATGCATCAATATAGCACCAAATCCTATTTCAAGCAAGAAAATTGTGAAATAGCCTAAGCATAAACAACAGTCAACTCCTAAACTAACGCCTTCAGATTTTACTTGTTTTGCGGAATCTTTCTGTATAAAATTCATCTTGGAATTGTTTCTGTTGCGATGGAAAGCTTATTTGCAAATATACGAAACATTATAAATGTAACAGACTGTATTTGCTACTTCAGCTGGTCACAGCATAAAATCAGAAGAGTTTTTTTAAATGGAATATATTGATTTCTGCCTTCAGGCAGAATAGTATTAATATTTCCATTTTCATAATAAAATTAAGTCAACAAAGTCTAGTATAAATTCTTAATCTATGATTTAAGACAGAAGATAGCAAAATTGTTTTACCAAGTCAACAAAACAGACCGTATAAAGTGGTATAATTTTTAAAAAAAAAAATCTGTTTTCCCCCTATCTTTTAACTGCTGACTTATGATGAACTGTCAATGAAACTAATTTCTTAGTGGTAGAGTATCAGACATATTAGGTATTGTATGTTCTTAATGAAAACAACTTATGGCTGCCTGACATTTCAAACAAAAGGTGGTTAGAAAGAATCTGAAACTGAATCATATCAACCCCATTTTCAGGCTTCCAAAAAGGTAATTGTTCCATCCTACTTCCATTTCTAAGGTGGCAAATCCCCTTCACTCTGCTTCACTGCCCTACCATGCTCATCAGCCCATTCTTTCCCATTGCCACCTTACATAACTTATTTTTAGTTTTCTGTGTAGTCACCCACTGACCCTCATAATCCCACTTTCTTTAAAAGCTGAAGTCTTCCATTCTCATGGACTAGTCTCACATAAATAGAAGACAGGCTAGCACCTGAGACTTCTAACTGGTACCTAGAAAGTATGCTCATGGCACTCGGAGACTCAGCTCAGGCTTTAAAATTCAGTAAAAAGTGCTATTTATTGAGCAAGTTATTAAGCAGTTCCTCCTACCTTGCTGCTTGCTTTCTCTCTCAGGGGCTAATCTGAGTCTTCCTTTTAAAAAGCATCTGAAACCCTATAAACTGACAGGGAGGAAACGGATGCAACAATTCCTCGTGCTCTTGAGCGTGGCTGCTTTTTAGAAGCTCTAACTCTCAAATTCTCTTCCTTACTGCTATTTAGCACTACTACAAGGAAGAACAAGCAGTTTTGTAAGCAACTAAGAAAACAGCTGTGTTCATTTTGGTTCTGAAGATCCATCTGGAGCCTTCACGGTTTCTCTTCTCCAGGGGAATTCTCTGATATCTTACAGGGGAGCTCCTGTTGCATACTTCTCCTTCATGACATTAATACGTTTGTCCTCAGACACAGGAAAAACAGGTTTTCACAAAATCTGCAGAAGCTTCCATTTTGGAGACACTCATCCCTGTCAAACTTCTGTTCCCTTCACCTCAGTCTAAAGTAGCTGCCAACCTTCCTACTAAACTTTATTTGTTAAGGTCAGTGGGATGAAAGCGTTCAACTTCTGACACAAAAATATAAATGTTATCTTTATATCAGGAAGCACAATCAGCATTAATCTTAAAATAGAAGTGTTTTTTAACTAGTTTTGGAGGAAGGACAATATTCCATCCTCAGAAGTTCTGCGTCAATGAATGTGTTCACAGAAAGCATACTGAAAGGAAATACATAATGCTAGAAGAAAATGAGTATTTCTAAGTGCCAACATGCACTAGCTAACACTTTGCAATATTTAATCACCCAAAAGGAGAAACGGTAAGCTTGGTGATTCAAGAGCTTTCTGAGATAAGACTACTCAGCTCTTCCAGCACAACACCAAGATGTAGACCTTGGAATAGCTGAGTGCCTTGACACAGATCAGAGGTGACAGCACAGCAGTCCAGTACAGTAACTACAACCACCTAGTTAAATACAGATCTATGAAGACAAACTGCTGACAGTAGATCAACCCATCTGTCTTATCATATGAGATGCAAATAAAAATACCAAAATCTGCAACAAGTTTATTTTCTTTAACTTCGGAAGACAATTTTGTTAAGACTATGCAAGCATGTTTCTAGGGAATGCTAGTAACTAATGCCGCATTATACCGTATTTTCTTTTTAAAGAAGTTCTCTCACACATGTTGCAACTTATTTACATTTTAAGAGCATGAGCTTTGATCACAGAAGTTGCTCTCTTTGTGGACACTGTAGTGGCCCTGGAAACCGACTGAGAAATACTAGGAGGGTCAGGAGAGATTTCATGCCACCCACTTTCTTGCCATTTCATTCCAGACACCAATATCCTTCTAGTACTTCTTTCCCAGGTTCTGGGTCACCAGACTGGGCTTAAATAGTTTATTACTACGGGAAATCAAAAGCTGGACTTACATCCCAGCATGAACAAATCTTTCCTCAATTCTAGATGATGATACAGTCCATAAGCAATGCTGGTAACACTGATGAATCTTTGGCACTTTAGTGAATTTCATCCAGCATTATACCTGCCTAATCCATATCTGATGATTTGGTGTTAACACAGAGGTTCCTAGATCAGTTAAACTCAGAGAGCACACACTGGAGCTTACACTGCACACATTAGTTAAGGCAACACTGGCTAGCAACAAACTGTAACCATCTAAAGAAAAGAACTGAAATGCTAGTGGCTTGCATTGTACAGATTACATGAAGTTATTCTTCCCTACTAAGTATTTGTGTATAAATGAAATAAAAGCATTCATTGGAGATTTTTAAGAATTCTAGCCCTTTGTAATCACAACAGTGGTGAAATGGAAGCACAAAATTTCAACAAGTAATTTTACTGCTAAACAGAGTATAATGAATCAAAACCACAGCAACTTGAAAACCAATTAAGATGGCACATATACAAACAACCATCTGAAAAATGTCAATTAGGTCATAAGATACCTTAACTGGCAATAAGATTCTTCAAAAATTATTGTCATAGGAAGGTTAACTTTGTCTAACAGGAAGGCTTCAACTTCAATAGCACAAACTTCTCAACAATAGGAAGTTTAAATGTGTACATATCCTGCAAAGAAACTCTTGCCGTAATCAGTTGGACTTCTAAAATTCATTTAGTCAATGAAGGGGAAAATATTAACTTTCTAGACAATAGTTTTATAGAATGCAACCCGACAAGCAGTATCTTATTTTTCATTCTCTCACTGTTGATCTGCTTTACCTCTCTAGCATTATCATCTTCCTCAGTGTACTTCAATTGCCTGTATATTGTCCTATTTTTCTAAGCTATTCAGAGGAATCTAAGAAATGTTAAATTAGACTTCAGAGTTTATTTTCTGAATGTGTCATACAAGCTAGAGCCTCAGTTTTAAGTGAGGCAGAAAAAACGCACTATTTTGTGTGATCCTGTTATAAAGCAGTGACCTGAGTAAGAATATTGTATCAGCACTTGAACTGAAAGTGGGAAATAGCTGTGTATATGAAAAGAACCCAAAGTGGGATCAGCCCAGTAGTTGAACATCAGTCCCCTGAGCTACTACAAAGCAAAGAAGTTCGGTGCTCAGTACGCAGCCATCTGGATCTTCCTCAGGCCAGTAAGTTAACTGCTCAAGCCTAGCTCTCCTATCACCTTCCCAGAACTGTCACTCCTCAAACACGCACATTATTCTCCCCTCCAGACTAGGCAGCAAATCACAGGGAGACTCAGCATTAAAAAAACCAAAACAATCACCCCCATACACTGTAAACACTGGACAAAGGAACCAAGGCCTTTTGACTTATTCAAGATTCTCTCCTACATAAGGGAACACCTCTCTTCAAGATACAGATTGCATTAAATACAGAATTGCTAATTGCTTACTGAAGGAATGAAGTGTTGAAGTAAAGGCTTTTAGGTTTTAGCCTGTGGAACCCCACAGGGAGTACACAAGAAAAACTTCAAATCTTCAGCTCTCCTTCCCTGCTGTGTTGAGGTATGCTATGCACATCGTATCTGATGGCTAGGAAAAGTTGAGCTAAAAAGTTCTTAAGACATTGATTCTCCTTTTCTCTCATAATTTAAGGATACATTCTATGAAGACAGTTTAAAGCAATTTTATCTGCACTTTTAAATGGCAATAAAACCTTTAAAATGGCAACTTCAGTTTAAGCTCCAGGAACACGCATTAAGTCTTTGCTTCAAAAAGATTTTGAAGCAAGTGTGAGCTGCACTAAACTAGCCTGTCAAGCAAATGCTTTATTTGAAATGCTATACAAAAAAAGTCCATGAAACTCTATCAAAATCAAGCAACTTTAAGTGTTACTTAGCTAGTAACTACACATCCCAACACCTATTATTTTGTCAGTCCATTACTTCTAGGCTGCCTAATTAGAGAAAGGCATTCTTGAAACTGAGGTCATGGGCTGGATAGGGACAGATGTCTCTTGTGGTAGACTTAGAGCCATGAAAGCTTATGTAAGTTTTTACTACACTTTCCCAGTTACTGCCCAAATTTCTCTTACTACATCTTCACTCAAAACTTCTTTTCAAGAATTAGTAGACAGATTAGACCTGGGAACTGAAAACCTTTATTTGCCCAAACAATAATACATGTGACTTCAGCAGCAGAAACACCATCTTTCTAGCACTATTCCAGCAATTTTATGCAACTCTTTCTTTTCCAGAGAGATCAACTGAACAAACAAGATCAGGCTTCTTGCTCTTAAAGGTGATGTACAAATTTCAAATGCCAACACAGGTATCAATTTTGATAGCCCAGTTCCAGTCAAACAGTGTTAAAATGCCTCATATTTATAAGGCAAAAAACTTAAGTGGCAATCATTGGCAGAATCCGATTCTGAAACAGAAACTATTTTCTAGTTTATTAACGATTTCAAGATAAAAAAAATAAATCAAACTCCAAAAAACTGGACATAATGTCCTTCACCTGCATTATTGCTTAACTTTCTGCTTTGAAACCCATTAGGTATGAAATTGTCACAGACAAATAAGCATGTTTGTTTTTTGTGTTGCTAAACACACATAAAACCATCAAGTTGAGATGTATTAAAAACATTTCGAATTCCTACTTACATTTTTTCCACCATAGCAGCCTTCACATTTCATTTTCCCCATATCTGTGTATAAAATAAATTTTTTAATAAGTTTACCTTCCGCACCACCTCCTCCTCTTCTTGGCGCTTTTCATAATGAGAAAAGTCATCAAAGATGGAGGTCGTGTGCTTGTAAGTAGCAATAATTTTAAGCACTTGTTTTGCTTTTTCTAAGGGCACCTCCTGTGTATCACGGGAGTTTGTAACGGGTTTGTTGTCATTGTTCTCCAGCCTGATGTGTCGGAGCTGGTTGTTGGGCACATCCTTCACAAAGATCCACTTGACATCAAATTTCCCCTTCCACTTGTCCTGAGACCAGACACCTGCACTGGTGCCATAGTCCACAGGTGATTTCATCTCTGCTACTCCACAGAAGTGTCCACTGCCATTGACACTGAATAGCAAGTAGACTGGACCCTTGCTATTCATGGACCGAAAAGCACTGTCCAGGCGTTTGTTGCCGTGTTCCGTACTACACCAAATAGAATACTTAATGGAACGATGAATATCATCCTCAGAATAGCTCTTTATTATGAACACACGTCCATTTTTAAGGTTCCATTCAAAATCTTTAGGGTTATAGCTGTGAGCAGCTTTCAGTTTTTCAAGAACAGGATGGGACTCACCACTTGGAACAGGGTTAGGCTGGGTACTGCCAGCTGAGTTGCTGTCGTTACCAGTTCCTCCACTTTGGCCAAAAGCTGCATTTCTGTTGCGAGGAGCTACCCAGCGATTTTGGGGTGGCTGCTGAGGGGTCTGATACTGCGGCTGAGTCAATGGAGGAGGTTGAGTTGGAACAGGCTGAACAATTTGTTGCTGTGGCTGTGGGACAGACTGAGGAGAAGGTATCTGTTGGGGGGCAGGAACTTTTGCCACAGGACCCTTGTTGTCCCAAGTACCTATGTCCATATTATGCTTTATAGGTGGAGGAGGCAATGCTCCTCCAATTACAGGTCCAGTTTTTGTTTTCATTTTAGGCTGTGGTTTCGCAGGCTTGCTAGCTATAGCAGCCCAAGAAGTTGGTTTAGATACTGGCAAGCTTACATTAGATCCACCATTACCAGAGAGGGCACCTGTCATCCCGGCACTGTTGACAACAGAACCTACTGTTTTCACCGCAGAAGTTGTAACATCTCCACCAATCTTAAGTCCAACCATTCCCTGTTCAATACTGTTCATTCCAGGAGCTTTATTTAATGTATCATTATGAAATCCTGTTTGTCCATCCACAATGGTACCACCCAGTGAACTAGGTGGGTAGCTGTAACTGCTCCCATATGCTGAACTTTGAGTCTGCTGTCCTTGGGATCCACTTGTTCCCCAAGCTGAGAAGGCAGGATTTTCAGGAAAAAAATTAAACCGGTGTTGATAGATGTTATTTCCCAGACCCCCAGGCTGTCCAAAAACAGCATCGTGCATAAAATGATGATCTCCATTACTGAGCTGTCCATAGGTGGTGAGATACGGGATAGGAGGATCTCCTCCTGTAGACCATGGTGCTTCACTGAGAGAATAGGGGAACCCAATAGATGGTGGATAATAACTGGACAGATAAGGATCAGTCATTGATGGATAGCTACTGTTCTGTTAAAGAGAAAAAAAAAAAAGGTAACTTCAGATATAAAACACCCCTTCATTTATAAATAGCCACAACACTCTTCATCACCAAATAGAAAAGAACAACAGAGACAAGGTAATTTAATTTCTAATTACAGATCTTAGTTCAGACTCCAAGGAAGATTCAGGGCTAAAATGCACTATCTGGGTATTTATAATATGCCCCAGGACTAGCGGCTCACAATGTGGTTAGTACTTGAGATTTTGAAACCATGTAAGCTTATTTACATTACTAGGGGTATTTCGTGGCTTCTTCTAGAATTATTTAATCTACCAAAACCCCAAAATATTTCAAGGAACTTATATAACAATGTATTTTGTGTCTCTCAGAACTAAGGATATTTAGTATTTCTGGATCGCTACATGGGAGGAGTTTTAGATGAAATTACTTTAAAATGACAGCACATGTAACAGAAATTATGATTACAGTCCTCATTACGGAATTGTTTTGAGGGGCCAACAGTCCCCGACAAGCAAAACATACCTGAAGTGGGAAAACATGCAAAGGCTACTTCTGACATAGACAGGACCACAGTGAGATCACACGCTAAGAAGCATGCCAAGTTTGCTGTAAGTAGACCTAACAACTACAAACTGAAATTAAGGTGACTGGTATACTAGAGACAAACATATGCAAATATGGCATGTGATATATGCCATCCAAACTGTTTGAGAAAGATCCTATTCAGCCTTTTGCAAAAGTCTGTTCCTCCCTCAGTAGTAAAGTTACAAACGTGCAAGACTCTTTCTGACTGTCCTTCCAAACGGGCCATCTTTTCCTCTCTATGAAATAAGAGACTGACCGGTTATAAACCAGCATACCCCCTTTGAAATTCTAGCTTTTCCTCCCTTTCAACTGCTTCTTAGACCAAGCTGAGAAGCCTTTCCTTCCACTCTAAATCTTCTGCTCGCACCTGATTTTGAAGCATTCCATACGTTTCAAATATTCAACAATGCAAAAGAACAAATACAGAATATTCTAAAATAGGTTTTATTCCTCTTTAAATAAACTTGAAGCATATATATTGGAGACCTTCCAAACTGACACTCTAACTGTAATTACCAGCAAGGGGGAAGGAAGGTCAACATCTCCTGTTAATGAGTCAAACAGTAGCTAGTCTTTCCTTACTCATGGAGAAAGATTATTTTAAGAGGAGGAACTAAGATTTCTTTCAAACTGCAAGATTTCAAACTTGAAAAAAAGATATCTGCAAAATCAGCAAAACTGCACTGGAACTTCAGTCATTTTTCCAAAAATCAGATTATTTCTCAGCTCATTCAAAAAATGAAGTAAAAAAACCTCCTTGCTGAAGATAAGCCTAATACCCAACTGATACACAGAGTCATTTCTATTGCTCATTTTTCAATGACTCCCTTCCAGGACACCCCAAAGCCAGAGTAATTCAATATCCTTACTTTCCATATACAGAATGATACTATAAAATGCCTCCATACAGTAAATGCTTACATACAGTACTGCAACCACTTCTGAGAATGAAACAGCCTAAATCCAGCGTTATTGATTCAAAAGAAAATCTCTGCCACTGTTCATGCTGCCTTTATTTACGTGCAAATTCTATCATTAACAAGAGATACACAATCCACCTTCCTATGAGAAGATCCTCTAAAATGCATTAAATTTTCTGAGACTCCCAAGCTAAAACAATCAATATTTAGCATATGAAAACATCATTTTTCTGAAAGACTTTACTTCGAGATTGCTATGTGTTATATCTCAAAGTGTTAATATAAGGGAGGATACTTTCGTTCATATATTCTACAGATTTAGAATTTATTAAGACCAAAAGGAATAAGCCTAGAGAAAGCAGGTGTTTTGCCCTAGAATATTTCTGCTAAAGGATTCTAGACAATTCCTGAGACTGTCACCTCCTGTCACACAGCCTGTAAAGTTTCCACAAGGATTCTAACAAGATTAAAGGAAAGTTTCAGCAGACATCCTTACAAAACATTCAATCTGTTTTGACTGGCTTTACGCCAGAGTTTGTAAAAGAAACCCTGACAGAAGTCCTTCACTGCAACAGCAGTACATTTATTTCAACAAACTTATCCTTGACCTTTCTGCACCCTTCCGTATTTTTTTTTATTAAAAAAAAACCAAAAACAAAACAAAAAAAACCCAAAAACCAAAAAAACCCCAAAACCCAACCATTCTGTTAATTAGGAAGGGAATCCTCCTTTCTCCCAAAGAACGCTGCTTGCTAGTAACTCCCTGTTACTTATGAATAATCTTTCGGTTCTGGATGACATTACATGGGGGATGCCTTTCCTGCTTTGATTGTAACTTTGTATATGAATACTCTACTTCACTCAGTTCCCTTTAAAAGTACTTTTAGTGTGCTTTGTAACAAAAAGCTATCCCATCTCAAATTTGATCTGTATGAACTACTGCTACTTGGATACTAGAACCTTTAGGGAATGAAGACACCACTACTTACGAGCAGTTTTCAACAGAAAGATGGAAGACATTTATATTTTATTTGATTATATAACATACTCATTTTAAAGACTAATTTGTATTTTTAAAATACGAAATTAACACAATATTACCAACCTACATTTGATCTTTGATGTCAAATATATTGTTCTATCAGCTGGGTTTTTAATTTCTCAAAGTATTTTAAAATATCCAGTTGGTTTCAAATCTTTTTTTTGTAAGTCACTTACATTTTACAGTAATTTTCAAGGGCTGAATAAATCTGACTGAATAACTAGATAATAAGGCTTTGTTAGAAACATGGTTATCTTCAGTACAAAAATCTCAGAGTCCTAATTAATGTTACTGTCACTTTCCACTTAAAATTTTAAGACGACCTACACAATTGTTTCTTGTAGCATGCCAATTTCTTACTGCAGCATAAATAAATCGGTCAATGGAGCTATGCTTTCATGTAAGAAAACTTTATTAGAATTATGGAAATTCTAACAGTCATAGCAATTTTTCCATTTAAACCTAATAATTGGGCTTGTTGGCAGCTAAGACAAATTTCCTAGAATTAAACTATAATAGATGGTTCTACATTTTTTCTATATGAAGTTTAATGTTCAGTATATTTCAATTTAGAAAAACATATCTTGGTTTTAACTAATTAAAAATTACATACAAATGTGATGACGTAGAATTTAAAAAAAATCAGAGAAAGGTGAAAGCCTCAATTTCTTTCAAAACTAATTTTGCATTAAAAAAGAAAATTTTACTTCCTTTTTCCCCCCCACAAACTTCCTGCTTTTATTCCTGCTACAGTACATTAATTCCAGAGAAGAGGGAATGCTTCCCATTAAATCATTTTAACTTTGTATAAGTCTGGAGAACACGTCTATGCTGCAGAGGACTACAAAGCTTAGCCTGGGAGCTGGAACCCACACAGCGCAGAGCTCAGAAGACCATTCATGTTGTCATATATACACTTGTCTTGACTTCCACAGTGGTATGTCTCGATTGCTTCCAGGATGGAAACGAGCTCAAGTATATCTATATTGTGCTAAAGTTTGCACCCTTCCCGAAAGCTGGTATGATCCAAAACAAACTCATAACGCGGTTCCATGTATCTGACAGCCCTAACAAAAACGTTTAGCACACCTCGAAGATAACCAATACACAGTACATGAATTGATACTGTTTGCTCTACTGTTCAAGATTAAATCATAATTTCCACAAATGAAACAGAACAGCACATTATATGCTATTTTTTTTTTTAGCACGTAGAATAATTTTCTTTTGCAAGCAAGTTCAGTGATGTCACCAATATTAACGGTGGCATCTATCAGCTTCAGGCTAAATTATAAATTTCCCTTTTAAAACATAACACTTAGCCTTTCAGCCAAGAAATAACAATGTACCTCGGTAGGTCTCTCTCTGAAATGGTATTTTATATTTGTGAAAGAAAACTTTGTATATCCAGTTTCTATACATTTTGTTTACTTCAAAGATTTGAATGTTAAGTCAACAATTACTTCAAAGATATTTTCAATTATAATAGTATTCAAGTCATGGATGTTGATTTAACATACATTATAATGAACTGGATTATATCAAGAGTTTATGTTACAGTGCCTTACTCTTAAAATAACACATTTTTAATTCTTAAGGTATTTCAGAGGACGTGAAAGAACAACAATATTTGCTGAAGTGTAAAAAGCAAGTGGGACAGCTCTACAAGCTATCTAGAAAGCACTGAAACCAAAATTTCAACTACGCTAATTTCTAGGATTATACAAATTATACAAATCAGGAGAGCCCAAAAGCAGAACCTTCAGACTCCCACATGCAACTCATCTATCTGTAAGATCAAATAGTCTGTCACAGTCCAACCATACCAATAACCTGCAATTTGAGGAGCAATCAGCAGACACTAGTAGGAGCATTAACTTCATTTTCACTTGTGGCCATCTGGATATGCAGAGTAATATTAGCTTTGTGAGCACAAATGCTAGTTGTATTACCAAGTAACACAATATGCTAGTCATTTCTTTTTCCATTTCTATTTAAGGAATTTGCTCCCTCAACACAATCCTATGAATTGAGTGTCGACAGCATGCCTAAGAAAGAAACCTAAGTTAAAAATACACTAACCTGATTTGACTGCCCAGAAAGGTAAGGTTCAAAATCGTTGTCGTGAACTGTATCCTTCTGATGCAATGAACCATTTTGTACTAGAAGAAAAAGGTTACAACATATTATAATACTGCTTAATAGCATTTCAGTAAAGAGTTCCACCCTATGTTATTTTATGAAAAGCTGTATTTCTTCTTCACAGCATGAAAGACTCATAAAAAGACCAAGGCATGACATTTTTCCCCAAAACGGTTTTTCTCTGTATTATTGCTTATAAAACTAAATTTGAGTAAATTTAAAAAAAAAAAAAATATTCTACAGTTGAGAGTGAATAGACAACTCATGTGAATTACCTCTGAACAAAAAAATAATTATTGACAAGAATTTTGTGAAAACTATTGGGAAACAACATCTATTGTTCTGGTCCATAATTAGAACTCTTAGAAACTAATTCACAGTTCTCCCACAGCATGTGTTATTCACTGCTTGCTTAAGTTAAGTTGGCTAAAATAAGATGAGGTGAGGTTACATTTAGTTATGAGATAATGACTGCTAAGTGCCTTGATACCCTGACATTTTCAGGAAAATTTAAGTCTCAAATTTCTCATGTGTAAAAGGGAGATATCTGCCATAATCAAAGGCCTACTTAAGCATGAATTAATGCGTGAAAAGCATTCAAAACCCATTACTGAAACCAAAACTGTTATTAGGTCACTTCAAATAATTTCATTTGTTTACTTTAAATTTAAGAAAACAAGGTCAAACACATTATGTGATAGTTGCTTTATTTACCTATTTCACAGAACAGCTAAACTAAACAAAAACTAACACTACACCAAATAGAATGTTTAGCAAACAAGTCTGGGAATTTACCAGAATATTTCTGCAAAATTTGTCAGGGAGAGTAGAGGTAAAAGAGTATTTACAAACATAGGAAATAGTGTCAAACTTTCTGTAACTAGAAGTAGCTGCATTTTTAAGGCAGGTTAAGTTATATTAAGAAGCAGTTATGAGTTGAATATTGTTAGTTTCTAAGCCTAAACAGTTACACATTTATTAGCAATCACAGTAATAATCAAGGTATTTTCTTAGACGACTTGTTATTAAATTTAATTTCAAATGAGGCACGGGAGTTATCATAAAAAGTTATCTCATCAGAAGTTAAACAGTTTTTATTTAAAATTCCTTAAATAATTAAGTTTGTAGACTTATATATGACAGCTAGAACATATATCATCAACAGCAGACCAGTAACACAATTGTATTCACATAGCAGGAAGAGACTATGCAAAAGTATCTAAAAATATATATTGAATAGGCATATCCTTGTGACTTTATGTAGAAATCTGCTTTATTTTAAGGAAATGAAGAGCATTATTATGTTTAGTACTAACAGATAGTCCTTCCCACCATAAACTCAGTAGCATTAAATGGGATGCAAGCAAGCTTGCACGAATAACAGTTTATGTCATTTTTGAAACAAAGCACAACTTCCCTTGTTGCAGATGTTATCCATACAGACTGAGAGCAATACCCTTCTGCTCACCTACAGGTACCCACATAATAAATCTGTTACAGTAACAATTTAAACGACCACATCTCAGCATGATCCTCACCTTTATTATCCTGTCCTTTCGGTCTCTGGGAAGCCATGGCACATGATGGGGTAAAGAAAAAGGAAAAGAAAAAAAAAAAAAAAAGAGGGGAAATAAAAAAGTTAATTTTAGAAAAACGCTTATATTGTCACTGCAAAACACACAGCTTTTGAGGAGGGATAAGAGGCTCATAAAAATGGCTAACAACTTATCAGGGCTTGTTTAACTGGGGTTGAGGAGTAAGTTTCACGTATCATTCAGTACTGGCCTTCCTTAGAAATGGCCACGGCTCTCGAAAGGCAGTGGGAACGTGCTGTGCCCACGGGGGAAGTTAACGAGAAAGATTAAGCTCCCAAGAAGCCGGGAGGGAGAGGAAAAGCCTCTCCCGGGCCAGACGCGGGCACCGGCCTGCAAGGGAAAGCCCCCGCCCCCGGGTGGGGAGGAGGCAGGCCCCGCGCTTCGCTTCGCCACTTACCTGAGGGTCAACGCTTGTGGCAGACATAATTCATGTACAGGGCCGCCGTGGTTCAGCAGAGAGGGCCGGGGGAGAAGGCAGGGCCGCTCGCCGCGGCGCGGAGCTCCGGGGCCTGGCCGAGGGGCGGCGGCGGCGCCTCTCCCCTCAGGCGGCGGCCGGGGAGGGGAAGGGGCCGGGGCCGAGGGGGAGGGAAAGGGGCCGCTGGCGCGCGCGCCGCCGTTCGGCGTCTCCTCAGGGTGCCCAGGGGACGGTAGGCCGGCGCCGGTCCCGCGCCTCGCCTCGCCTCACCCTGCCGGCCCCGTCTCTTCACATGCCCCCGGGCCGCGCCGCCCGGGCCTGCCCGCCGCCGTCGGGCCGCAGCGAGGGATGGAGCCAGAGCCTCCAACTCCAATGGCGGCGGGCGCCGGGCTGCGGTGACGTCAACGCCGAGAGCGCGCGGGGCACGCCGGGAAAGCACGGCCGGGCGCGGGCGGGGAGGGGGAGGAAGGCGCGCGGAGCGCGGCGGCACCTGCCGCGCATGCGCGGGCGGGCGGCGGGCAGCCCCTTCTCCCTTCCTCAGCCCCTTCTCCCTTCCCCGACCCCTTCTCCCTTCCCCAGCCCCTTCTCCCTTCCCCGACCCATTGTTCCCTCGCTCGGCCCGTGCGAGGCTGTACGCGAGCCTCCCTGCCCGTGGGCTCCGCCATGCAGGCCCGCTCGAGGCCCGAGGCGCTGAGGGAGGCCGGTCTCCCCTCACACCAGCCCGCAGGCGGCGCGGATCCGGCCCTTGGGCCCGCGGTAGCCGCGGCTGGGATCCTCTGGCAGAGGGTCACAACCAGCCTGACTGCTGGCTGCAGCTGCTCGCACCATAGTTTTTTATCAGGTTAACTCATTTTATTTTTCTTCCAGCTGCTGTTTTGCAGAACCTGGGTGAAATCTTGGCCCCCTTAGCATGGCTTATGTTGATTTCAGCAGGGCCAAGAAGTAGACGGTGGTTTTCAGGGAGACAGGTCATTTAGCTATGCACCCTTCTGAGGGAAGGGTGTGGAAATGAAGCAGTACTGAATAAGCCACCTTGTTGGCTTATTGTTCGGTGCTGCTTTATGCCAAAGTTGAATCTCTGTAATTTTTAGGGAGGGCTGGCTTAAGGAGAAATGAGATTAAATGAAAGCAATGGCCTTTTGTTTCTAGTATTTGAGTTCTACCTCACTGATTGTATTTCTGCTTCTTGTGGGTTGGGGTTTGTTTTGTTTTGTTTTCTAAGTGGGTGGAATATCTAATGACCAGAACTGTTGCTACTTCTTAATAGTTTTTAGGTCGTGCTTAGGAGCCTTTGGTCAAGATACAGTTTGCAGGTGCTGCACAGAACAAAAGGGCAGTTCCTGCCCTCCCCAAGGTCCTGCAGTTTATAATATATTATATATACTGATTATAATACAGAAAGTCATGTGACAATCTGCCTCAAATCTATTTGAGTTCTCCTGACCGCATCGTAAATGTTTTGTGATGAAACAGAAATCAACATGGTGTTGCTTTCTTACTACTTGTATTATGGTAACACCCAGAGGCCTTATTGTCCTGCTGACTTACAAGCATAGTAAATACTAGTTCACTCAGTGACCGATTAGAGTATGGTGGACTGGGAGCCTCTTACGCCACAACAAAAGAAAATATCATTGCAGTGCTTCTAAACAACACTGGTACCAGATGATAGCAACTAAATGAGATTTGTAGAATATTATTTCTTTTGACTTCAGTAAAAGGATTTGTAACAAAGAATTTTCATTGATTAACAATATGTCACTGAGATTATCTTTTAACATGTTACATAGGTGTCTGACATCTGTTTGGAGAATGGAAATAATTGTCCTTAAATTGGCCAGAAACCTGACTTTTTCTGAAGGTATCAAAATACCTGCAGAGATTTAGTTTGGTAAGTCTCTTCTGGCTTTAAACATACCTCTTGTGTAGGTTTCTTGACACAAACATGCACCATTTACAGTTTCTAGGTATGAGCAATATAAGAACATATTTGAGAGAAAGACAAATCAAAATCAGGCCTTCAACATGTGTATAATATATTGTCTTATTGCCTGAGGTAATAACTTGAGGCCCAAACTGGGCCTAGTACCAACTTGTGTGATGCTCGTATCCAGTCTCATTACCGCGTTCACAAGTAGCTAGAGCTCTGACCGAAGTGGTTAAGACTCTGCCGTACCAGACAGTAGTTCCAGAAGTTACAAAGTCTTACTTGTAACATCTCCATGCTTAATTTTGGGGGTAAAAGTGGCAAATTCTAGTCCTCATGAAAGATACTAAACAATGCAATCATCCTTTCCTTTAGATACAGTTAAAACCAGAGTCTTCCCTGTGTTCACACGTTTGGAAATTGTTAGTTTGAGTTTGTATTTATTATTCTAATAAAACATCTGAAATGAATAGTCCACTTTCTTTTGTCCTTTTTCTGATCAGTCATCCAGAGGTAAGGAAGAAGGAGTATTGCATTAATCCTCAGCACCTGGAGATGCTTCAGGTTCTTTGTTTGGCTTAGGTAGCAAGTAAAAATTGGCATGTTTTATCTTAATTCTGTTTGCCATACAGTATAGCTATGGACAAAGTCAGTAAGTCTGTGCTCTTGAGAGTCCCTGGGTGAGCTGGAAAGGCTATCTAAAGAGCAGTGCTTCAAAAACAAATGTGAGAAAAAACTGAGCAGCATGGCTAGAGAGTGGAACATCTGTCTGGAAGGAAAAGGGAAAGGCTTGTCTTGGATAATTGGGTGATGGGCACTGCTCTGAAGTCCATGTGATTGTGTATATTCACCAGTCTTGATATAGAAACTGTGTGACTATGAATCATCCTAGCCATGAGTGTATGTAGGCAGAATGTTAGAACTGTATTTGCTTCAGCATCCTAAGCTACAGGGGACTAAAGCTATTAGGCTATACCTGTTATTTTAGATTCAAAAACAGAGCATGTCAGGCATACATATATGTATGTATGTATGTGCCTAAGTCCATGTTTGTGTGAACATTTTATTTCTTTTGCATTAGGAAAATGTGAGTTACTGCTTCTTCCTGGTAACTTTAAGAACGATCTTGTCTATCCATTGAGAAGTGCACAATCTTTTAGAAATAAAACCAGTAAGATGTGAAGCATATAGATGAGGCAATATTCAGAATTATATCAACTCAGGATACTCTTGGAGTGTAACACTGTAACCTAGGGGGTGACACAGGTTTTTGTTTGGTTTTGGCTTTGTTGAGAGAAATATGGTGGTATGTTCTTCTAGTAAAAGAAAAAGTCATGGATATCTTTTTCTTCCTTTGCTAACACTCTGAAATCTCAGAAGAGTTCATGTGTAAATTACAGAATACTTTTTTTGTTTTTTGTTTTTTGGG
>JAYKAV010002844.1:1198635-1286654 GCA_035582835.1 Phoebastria nigripes | reverse complement strand
TTTAATTTAGATTTTACAGGGATTTTATGCAGCCCTCTCTGCTATGAGCAGGGGGATAAAATTGAACATTGCCATGCTGGAATCATCTCCCTCCTGCACCCCACACCCCCCTGGAATGTAATAACCAAAGCAAGGATCCAACGTTAATTTCCATCATTTTAGGGTGTAAAATAAAAGCAGACACACAGAGAAATAGTATCTCTTCTTCTCTCCTGTTTTTCATGTCACTGATACGTTGTGAAAACATGAAAAGGGAAATCATATGCAACGAGTGTGGCCTGTGAACAGATATCATCTGACATCATCATCGCACATGCTGTTCTTTGCAAGACAACTTCATTGAAAAGCTGTAGCAAGGAGCTCAACTGAGCAATGACTGATCACAAGGACTCTCCCATGTCTCCCTCTTGATCTTCATCATTGGCAACTCTTTCTTGCTGCTGTCATGTAGTTTCCATTAAATTGTAGGGTAAGTCTGTCTTCGCTTACTAGAATACAGTCACCCATTTTTCACTTCAGCTTTTTGCAGTGTCCTTCAGGTTGGTCTGTTGTCTTTCTTCCTCATCTTTCAATCTTGCTATTGATTATTGATACAGGGACAAAATAAACCTATTCTGAGTTAATTTGCATGGAGAAAAACAGATGATTGCTCGTGTGAATAGCTCAAGAATAGATCTTTCTGCCTGTCATCCAAGCAATATTCAGGCAGCTAGGCACATCTCTACAATAAAAACATGTTCCAAACTGTAGCAGAATTTAATTGGAAAATCAGATGTTCCATGTTCCTTGATGGCTGATTTTCCACCAATTAAAAAGTAGGATGACCTCCATTAGAGTCATAACAATGCCTAACAAATCCTTCTTTAAAGGTAATTAATGGCTGAATGGTGGAACGTACATTACTCACAAGCTGACAGCAATCTCTTCTGARGAGTTGTTAGTTTTATTTGTGAACAATTTGGAGTAGCAATGCCACCCAGTTTACGTGAGGTCTTCTGTTCCTGTACGTCCTGCCAGGCTTTGAGTAGGTAGAGGGAATAGAGCAAAAGTGTGAGGCTCCTCCATGTCAGAATCAGAAGGAATCAGGAAATGATCAGAGTCAGTGAGAGGGAGAGGCAGGAATAGAGAGGAAGGAGAAGCGCAACTGATCTTTGGGGAAACCAGCCAGATCCTACTCGGAAAGGGAGAAAGAAAAGGAATATAATTCACGTTTTCCATGCTCACTGTGGGAATTGTACTTGCCCATCCAGTTCTCTCCTGAAACTAATTTGTATTCCTAATGCCTGTGCTGTTGCTCAGCCCTCTAAGCACTCTGCTTGCTCTTTGGATATCACATTGATCTGCTGAAAACTGAAAATAGTTCATTCAATCTGGGGCAACACTGAATTTTTACAGATTTTTTTAAGTATTCAGAATACTGTGGGAAACAAAAAAACAAATAATGTGTGGGTTTTGGTTTTGTCCTTTCTTTCTTTTTTTCCCCATGATGTTTTGTGTTCACTGGCAAAGGCAAGAAGGGGTAGAAAACCAAATAAAGAGAAAAAAAGACCCTTGAAAAAGAAACTCTCAAATTTTTCAGCTCCAAAAGCCATTCAGAAAAATAAAAAAGAAACTGTTTTTTACAACCAGTTACCTTTTGAAAAAGCATTGAACAGTTTTCTGCTATCTTCTCTACCAGAAATATTTTTTATGATAGGCTGGACACTGAAATCATGAAGTTATGAAACAATAAAAAACATAGTAATGGCTTGTGGCAGAAACACTTTAATTTTCCTCATTCCAAGGAACTAGCATGTTAGTTTGCTTTTCTTTCAAATCACAGTAGGATTTTAAGGTCAGTTCCTCTATTGATTTTTTGAGTATCTGCTGTGCTTTGCAGATTTTTCTTTTGATATGTACCGTGTTCTGTTCCCGTGGGCTGGTATATTAATAGTATTTGACTTTAAGCACTTTCATGAATCATGTTGCAAGCTACATTTAGCTATTCCTAACTATTACAATACATAAAGTTTTGAGGCAATCAAATGCTATGGTAGTAGAGGCCAGAAGAAAGAATTAGGGGAGGAGATTGAAAGGTTGGAAATCACTTCACAAAACATGTCTCTTGCTCACCTGTGCATTAGTTCTGGCAGTATATAATACGTGTATTTACTTTATAGCAACATTTTTCAGGCTTCTTGAATTAATGATTGTTAATGTTTGGAGGAATAAATMATTTATTAATGTGTTCAGTTGGTTCTTCATTATTGAAAAATCCAGTGAGGAAAGTGCAGGGAGGGAAACGTTGATAGGCAGAGAAGACCCCTTTAGATGCATAGCAGTTCTTTTATGGTAAAAGAAAGAACCGTGAGCTGGATGAAAAGCAAAGTGAGACTTCTGAGCTTTGCCCGTAAGGGACAACACTTTGTGTTTGTCTCTGGTGTGACCAGTCACTTTTCAGTGTGTCTTGTCATTATTCACGGGGTTGGATCATGCTGCCTGTCCACAGTGGATTTGTTTTATGGACGCCTTGGAGATTTTACTGTTGCAGGAAACATAGTGCCAGCAACTCTTAGGAGAGCAGCAAGTGCAGGTGTTTTGCTGCAGGATAGTACCAGCTGGCCATTCAGCGTGAAGGAAGATGAAGGGCAACAGACAAGGAAGAAGCAATCAGAAGAGGAAAAGCAAGGCCCTAAATGGAGAAACAGAAGCAGTCACCTACTTCTGTGGCTACAAATTTAATGATTTTGTCTACTCCGCTTCAGGCTGGAAAGCAGTTATATCACAAGGTCTGAATGCTTTATTCTGAAAAATGGATCCTTGTCTTCACACTGGTTAACAGTGGTTCTGAGCAAGTGGGAACAGGAATTATGCCATAAATTTCCTTGATRTCCAGCCCCCTTACACATCAGTTGCAGCGGCAAGCTATGGCATCTCTATTTGTGTTCCCAGCCTCTTTGCTTCTTCGATAACGCCAACCACACAGAACAGCTTCATCCCCTTACAGCTGTGTAGAACCTCCAGGTTAGAGATGCTGAACTCCACTGGAGTTTTTCCAGGGGCTCCAGTCACTTCAGCCCTTTCGAGCTCTTCATCATGCTGTCTCCAGCTATACTCTAGACCTTGTATTTATTGATTGCTTTCCTTCCAAATCAGGCTGATATTAGCAAACATATTTTTGATTAATTATGTTTACATTCCTTTCTTCTTAGAGTGTTTCAAATCGCTGTCTAGTATTGGTTTCCAGTTACGCTTGGAATGAGCTCAGCAATGTAGAAGTTACTACCCTTTCTCACACTGTTGATCATTATCACTCATCTATCCTAGACTCCTGGTTGGTGCTTACTGATTCCCACATTTGTTTGTCATTAGCTCATCACACTCTTCGTTTTAAGAAGCATTCAGAAGTTCAGTAGGACATCTTAATTCTCTGAAAAGGAACTAAAAATATATAGGAATTGCTAAAAAAGATCAATAGTAGTTGCATGCAACACATTTCTGAATATGTTATTTGCTTTCCAAATTTTAGTGTGCTAAAATAAAACCCCATCATTTATCCATGGTGACTTATTTTTAATTGCTCTCAGCACCAGACTTGGTGTCACTTCTTCTTCTGCTACAGTCATCTCACTAGTCCTTTGTTGGTGAAATGTTCCCCGCAAAATCACATGAGAGTATCCCCGAAGAAAACCAACCTTAAACCTGTCTTGAAGCTTGCATGATGAAAGAATGTTATGTAAACAAAAAAAAMCCCCTAATAATCACTGCCAGAATCAGTCAAATTTTGTAAATTAACTTAGAAGCTGCCGTTCAGCTCCTCTGAGCTTTTATACAGCTTTTCCCTCTTCAACAGTCACGCTGGGGGCTCCCCTAGAACAAGTGGAATTGTACGGGCTTGGCAGTTCAGTACCCTTTTACCACAACACTATGGTGCATCAGTGCCACCCTGTGCCATCGGCAGATTTTTTAAGCATTGCATGTCCCTGAGAGCTGCTTGCAGACTGCTGGTGAGGCCGAGGCATGGCTGTGAGGAAGGCAAATCAAGGAGCCTACCATGTTCCCAACGCCTCCCGAGATCACATTTGAGAAGCAAAGTGGTTATAAGCAGTACAAGATGAGGTCATTGCTTGTAAAATACTTCACAAGATCAGAACTATCGATCATTCTTACCTATTAACAGGTGATTCGCTACAGCCCATCAGCAGAGTCCCCAAACAGCCTCTGTAAGAGGAATTTTGTTAACCCTGTATCTTATATTTTTAGGATACATTCTTCAAAAATCAATATAGACTTATAAAGAACAGGATCTGTGGAGCAAAAGATAATGTGCAATTACATGTAACTTCATTACGGACAGAAAAAAAAGAACCACATTCGCTTGTTACAAGATTCTGTAAATTTCGTATATAAGCACTGCCCTCTACTGCTCAGGGATTTTCATTAATGTGTATTTAATTAAAAAACAAAAAGTTCCAACACTGTTCTTTTTAATTAAAATGTTTGTATAGGTTTGCCTGTAAGAAAAGGACTCTGGATCTTTTTTCTTAAAATAAAAATCCTAATTTATCATTTTTTACAAACGTAAAACACCTGTGTTCTTATGTTAACATGGAGAACTTATGTTTTGTCAAGCACATAGTTTAGAATAACCTGCATGCATCTTCTCAGGCAGAAAAGCAGTAGAGGAATACACATTTTCAAGTAATTGCACCTTCCAAAACTAGCCTTAAAAATCCTTCATTCTGAATTGTGACCACAGGAAGGCAAAGGAATAGAAAGATTTCAAATTGTGAAGATGCAATGGTAGCAAAAGAGTGTTTATTCCCAAAGTAAAGGCAATGCAATCTATTCAAGCTGTCTTGAGTAAATTCTTGTTGCTATTTATCTGTTAATTTTATAGTACGTTTTCTTAAAAATTGTAAGGTGCAAAACACATGTGTGAGAGCAAGTTGAAAAAAACACAGAAATACCGTTAATATAGAGTCACAGCATGATTGCAAGGGCTAAGAGGGCTATCACCCTCCTGATAGGGAACTGCTGTTCTGCCTGTGTATGACATACTACAGCCTATTCAACATATGTCATAACTTACATCTGGACAGTCTTTTTTTCGAATATGATTATGTTCATTTCTTTGTATCTTTCCCTGGTGACTCCCACTTAAAAAGATGAAATTTGGACTGTTTAGCCAATAGACAATTTCATCACAAAACCAACCAATTGGGGGAAACGAAGCATTAGAAATGGCCTCTGTGTCAGGTGGGACTACTTACACCTTGGAAGGATTTCTGCTTCTTTGAGAAAGACTCTGCATTGCYGAGAAGAGAAGAGAAGAGGGTAGCTTGAAGCTTGTGGGGTTGGGAGAGTTTTAGTTCTTGGAAGCATTGTGGGTTTGGGGTTTTTTTTTGTTTGTTTTTTTAGCATATTGCAGGTAAATTTATCTTCGTAGGGAATTGTTGATATAAGCTGTAATGTTGCTTTGGAAGTTATTATTATGTAGGTGTAAGTAGTGGATTGTGGGAGAATATTGGCTTTTAGTGGGTTGTAACTATTTAAAATATCAATTTGGTTCGGAGAGCCTTGTTAGCGAAGTTAATGGATCTTCTGCAGAGCATATAAATGTCTTTAATGCAGGTAAACCGTAATGGGTTTCTTCATAAACAAAAGATAAATATATTTGTTCTTTTATGTTGCATCTCTTATTTCAAAAACGCTTGATTCAGCAGTTAAGCTTTTGGGTGGAAAAACTCATTTTCTTTCTTTGTGTTTTGCTGTGAAGCTTGCTCTGATGTGTACTTCCTAAGTGGAAGTAGGCTAAGATAACTTGGTCACCTTCTAGGTGGCAAATAGTGTTTGTGATAGTTTTAAGAAGAATAGCTTTTGCTTTGTTAGGGCCCAAGATGAGAGCTACACTGATATTGTGGGGCTGTGCCTGATGAACAAGTCTTTCTGTTGCTTCTCTGTGTTCTGAGAGCAAAATCTGCTGTGCAGCCTAAGAAGTTGCATGCTCATAAGTTTGCTTAGCTTGCAAATTCTGCTGCGTATSAGTGACTAACGGGTATTTTTCTTTCTGTATGGATTTTTCCTTATACCAGCGACATAGTTCTTGAGTAACTTCTTTATTGTATTAAATAAAGCATAGTTTCTAAAACAAACTTTAGAGCCTGCTTTTCCTACAACTCTGGTTTCTGTGATTATGATTATAGAAGAAAATTCTAGTTGCTATTGAACTTTCTCTTCCTGCTACCTTTTGCTGTGAGAGGCATGTGGTTGAGAAAGCTTGCTTTTGCTTTTAAAATCTCACTAAATGTGTAATACCTATAAAGGATGGATTTGTTAACTCTGGCTACAGGTTTTGCAACTAAAATGCCCTGTAAGTTTTTTTTTCCCCTAAATGTACTGCAGCACTTAACTAAGAGGAATAGTACTTCAGAGGTGCTAGTGGCCTCAGTGCCTCTTAACAGTCTCTGTGACTGTGTTTACTGCAGAGTATCTGCTATACAGGTGGTCTCCACTTGATTGTTTTTTACAGTGTGCCTATTCAAAAGTGCACTGCAGTAGTTATCTATTATCTTAATAATGTTTTGTTCCACCTTTGAAACACCATATCTTTTTTTTTTTTGGGGGGGTGGGGGTGTATATATATTTTTTTTTTTCCCCCCTCCTAATTTAATATTTGCTTGTGTGATGTTTTGGGTCTGTGTGCTTATAATGCTTAGCTCTGATATCCCAAAGAAGTGCTGACTATCTACTGGTTGAGTTGACCTATTGAGTTAGGTGGTGAAGGGATTTTCAGGGCACTTACTGAAAACATGGATTTGATTGCACCTACCACTTAGTCACATGTGTAGTGACTTCACTCCAAAGGAATTCTTTTCGAGTGATAGGTTAAATTGATCCTGATTCTCAGTTGTGTAATTGTATGACCTTTTGAAAGTGTATTTGCCAGCCATATAGAAAGTATTAGAAGCAGTAGCTGAGTTGCAGTTTAGCTTACTCACACAGGGAAGGGCTATTACCTTAAGTAGGATGAGGGCTTGGATAATAGGGGACTCAGTAACTTCTTTAATTTCACTCTTCCTCTTGCACAGAACTACCACAGGCAGAAAATGTCTTATCTTTGATTTAAGGACACCTGCCTATAGAAACTGGACCTAATTAATTTAGACTGTGTCCTGGAGAAGTTCTCTTTTATAGAGATATTTCTATATATTCACTGTTTAATTAGCATAATAAAGTTATGAACAATCTACTGATATTCTGTGTAGTGTTTGGCTGTAAAATGAACGTTATGAGACACTGTTTGGGTGTGGCTGTTGCCTGCTTTGTTACGGTATGCCATCTTAAATCTGTTTTGTTTTTAGGAAAAAAAAAGCAGAGTCTTTTTAATGTTAATTTAAAGGCTGAGCAAAATGACTGGGCATTTATCACACAGATCAGATGCTGAAAGCTGGGTTGGTTCAGCAAGGGAGGCAGGACAGGTTTTGTCCTCCCCTTCCACTATCTGTTCCTGCAAGCACCTCTCCTGTAAATTGGCAGAGGGGCTCAGAAAGTGCTAGTCTCTTCCCTTCAGACACTAGTGAGGACTCAGCAAAAGTTCAACAGCAAAGTACAGGAGCACCAGATCTCTGATTGGGCTGCAATTCCGAAACAAGCTCAGCTTTGTCAAGACCAGGAGCTTTCCGGAATATGCATGGGGATGAGGAACAAATAACGCAGGGTGAGTGCTGCCTGACATCGGGAATCCAGCTGACTGCTCTGGGTTATCTCATCCTCTCTTTCAGAACGAGAACATGGGGGACGTGACACCAGCAGAGGAGACTGAGCTCAGGGCTGCTCGCTGCCAGTTGTTTGAATCCAGCATGAGGAACGAAGCAAGAAGACTGAGGACTTTTTGGCAATGGCCAGGCACCTCACCTGTGTCTGCCCGAGATTTGGTCAAGGCTGGCTTTTTCTTTGTGGGTCCAAGAGATGAAGTACAGTGTTTCTGCTGTGGTGGTGTCCTGAAGGACTGGGGACCTGGTGATTGCCCAATAACGGAGCACCTGAAGTTCTTCCCTTCCTGTAAATTYGTTTGTGGTGAGGATGTTGGGAACCAAGAGATGCTTCCTCTTCAGGAGATCTTTGACAGTGTGGATGGGCAGTTCCTTAGTCTTCTGCAGGGGATAGACAGTGAGGAGACAGCCCTGCCCAACGAACCAGAATACCCAGAGATGGTAACAGAGGAGGTGAGACTATCTACATTTCAGAACTGGCCGCAATATACTGACATGCATCCTGAGCAACTGGCTAGAGCAGGATTCTTTTACACAGGTAGGTACGCCAGGGAAATGTTTTTAACTTTTATTCAAGTTAACTTTTGGAGGTGTCACTATGTTTTATTGCTTGCACAAATACTTGCAAGTATTTGTAGTGTAGTTAGAAACCACATCCTTCCTTCAGCCTGTGCTGTTTCACTTGCTGCTTGTGCAGAATTCACTTCTATGTTAACTCCTGTTTGGGTACTGAGGGATCCACTAGTAAGTCAATTCCCTTACCAGCAGTAAGTGACATGTTTTAAACAGATGTTTTACTGGCAGAAAAGTGTGTGCTTTAAGATCCATTGAGCCTATTTGTTACTTGCACTGCTAAAAGGACTTGAGGCACTTACTTGGCATGTCGTGTTTTGTATAAGCTCTGCCTTGCACTGAAGCCTTCTCTTCTCAAAAAAACCAAATCTGAGTGAAACCTGTAGGTAGTCGGCCCATTTGGCTCTCACTGTGGCTTGTTGCCGTAAGGACCCTGGACTTGTAATACAGAAATAAAAAAGATACTTTTTGTTTTGAGGAAAATAGGCAATATTTGTTGTTCTCTCATGCATGTGAGTATCAATATAACATCATTGTTTCCCCTTGAGAAGGCTTTGCTGGTTAGATAATAGGTCCCTGGACAGACCAGTCAGAGGAAATATTTACAGTATGTTAATACTTGACTGTAATTAAATATTGGGGGGATCGTTCTGTTTTTTGAAAGCTAATAATGTAGTGAGATTTCTGTGTGTTACAAGTGTGACTTCTTCCGTATGAAGGAATCTACTCATTTTGTATTTGCACATCAAACAGAGACATGGAAGGAAGTGACAGGCAGGGTCCATAAACGAAAGCTCCCTTAGCAGAAACAAACCTGTGCATCCTGAATGCCTCACGCTCTCATTGTTGAAGTAAAATTGAATTGCCCCTTTCTCCCCTTATTTAAGTACTATTTGTTGGTAAAGATGGGAATGGGAAAAAACAGCCTTAAATGTTGTGATAGCTGGAAGAATCTGAGATGCAACACTGTGAATGACATGCACATAGGAAAGTCTGTGTAAATAACTGACCTTCTGTTCTTTTAGCTTGAGTTAAAGGAAGTGACTGGTTAGTTTGCTAGTATGTCTCTTTACTTCTGCAAGATTTTCACTCGAACTGCATAACCTGGATCTTGCTATAAATCCAGTTAATACTAAGAATCTGTAGCTGTCTACTTGGAGCAGAGTAGCAGGGGCTAAATAGCATGCATGCCTGAATGGAAGAGCATTATAAGCGTATTAGCTTATCTGCCGCTTTTGTGTTTTTATTAATTTTTAAGGCGCACAAAACACCAGCATGGCCAGGAACACAGAATAAACCATAAAGCTGTGTCTGCAGCTAAAAACCTGTGTGTTTTGTGTTGGACTTGATTTATCACTTGCAGAGCAGCTGTTTGAGAACGCAGCACAGAGACTTGCTTTGGGGACTCATTAGGCAGCAGCAGTGTGACATGGCACTCCCCTGTGGTCACCTGAGCAGGAGAACTCTGGAACTGAGCACTCGAGTTAAGCCAAACAGTACTCTAACACGAGTGTTTGGAAGATCGTGTCTCTGACCCAAAGTCACTGGCAGCCTTTACTGACATTGTTTCATTGCCCTTAGGGCATGGCATTTGTAGGCAGTTGTTCTTAACTGTGTTTGGCTTTGATTTCCCCTTCCCCCCCCCCCCCCCCCCCCCCCGTGATTTCTGTGGAGAGACGCACAGAAGCAGGATGGGTAGCCTGGGACCATGTTGTAGCAAATTCTTATACCTATGAGATGGAAGCTGTGTACATTGTCTGACTGTGCCTGCTACTGGTTATAGCAGATTGTGGTTAGGAAACAAAGTATGTTTATAGGTATAATTAATTACAGCTCTACTCTAAATGCAGGCAAGAGGGGATTAGATAGGTGCGTGCATACAAGGGAGCTATGGTGCTCACATGCATGCTGCCTGTTAGCTTGTGACCCAGTTCTGGAACCATCTCAACCAGCCACAGCTCTGGGAGTTCAAACTCTCATTGGATTTCCTGCCCCTATACAACTTGCACAGTGTTGGTAAATTGTCATGTGCTCATCTGTTCTGTGGTAGCCTGTGTTTTGTGCTGAACCTCTCCCCAGGTTCTCATCCRGGGCTAGTAGAGCATACAGTGTCTCAGACGTCAAATAATCTCTTGATGTCATTTTCAGGACAAGGTGATGTAGTGAGGTGTTTTTACTGTGATGGAGGTGTGAGGAACTGGTCGTTTGGAGATGATCCTTGGAGGGAACATGCCAAATGGTATCCAGGGTAAGTCAGTCTTGGTTGACAAATGTCCCTTGTAGCAAGACCAAAAGATATGCTGTGCATTCCACACTGTGATTTCTTCTTTCATAAGATACTCCCARTTGAGAGACAAATGAGTCACAGGTGTACTGATAGTAAGTGCTGCTTCCAGACTCTGTTATTAGCTTAGTTCTAGATTTTTCTACCTGGCTAGAGCAGGTGAAAAGCTAGTCAGGTATGTTCAATCACRTTTAACTGTATAAACCATTGCAATAGTCTGTAACCTTCTCGAAATCCCTGAAATCTCGAGAGAGAGGTTCTGAATCCCTCAAGGTCAAAGTTGCACAGCAAGGGACCATCTTCAGATCCTAGTAGTGGGTCAAGATAGAAAACTTGTTTCTAGGTCTGCCACTTAGTCTGTACTGTCTTCCAAAAGTGCCTTCCTCGCACTCTCCCCTCACATGTGGGAGAACCAAAGATTGGCCTGAAAACCTATCTTCAACTGCCTCTCCTCTCCTGTTTCTCCCTTTCCACCCTCCCCAAAAAGTAGTTGATGTGTGTCTGGTGTCTCTGTATGTGTTATCCCTTACAATAGTTCACTGACTCCACTCGGCTTCAGTCCCTTTAGGCTTCTTCTCAGGCACTGTCACATCTGCTCTTCCAAAGGCTGATTTATCACTGGAGTGTTCTGTGTTAATGATGAAACCTACTGGATGGTTGTCTAAGCTGTAACTAGTTTTTTTTAAAAAGAACTGTACAAATAGAAGTGACAAAGCCTAAATATTTAGACCCTCTCACTTTAAAAGCAAAATCAAGTGTTCAAGCTCAGGTAGAATGGCACAGTTCAGACCTGAGATTTTCTAATTTGACCTAGAGTTCACCATCTAAAAGTTCAATTAAAATCACTTTCTTTAACGTCAAAGAACAGCTTTGGTTTCTACTACTCTGAGGTACAAAAAGGAAGATATTGTAAATCTTGGTTTTTCTGTAGCAGTTCTTGTGTTTTTCTGTGAACTTGTCTATTATCACAGTTTCTGTGATCTGTTCCAAAGGACGTTGCAATTGAGCTCATCTTGGGCCAAACATGAAGACTGAATTAATGGGAGGGGGGCGGGCAGAATCATGAGCCTCTTATTGTTACCCTTCATGAAAGGAGGGGGGGAAAAAAGACCATGATACTCCCTCTTCTTTAATGAATATAGCAGTTTGCTCATAATCCGATAGCACCCTTTGCTTCTAAAATTCAAACTCCTACTACTACTTTCACTTGAGATATCCTGTACTAACGTATTTAAATCTTTCTGCTTATAGGTGTGAATTTTTATTGCGATCAAGGGGGAGAGATTTTGTTAGCAGTGTTCAGGAGTCCTTTTCTAGCACCCTATCTCCAGTGAGTTGTGAATATTTTGTGTATAGTGGATGGGGGTTTGGTAGATAGGGGGAGTTTTGAACCCATGCTTCTCTTTTGTGACTCTCCTGTGACGTTTTCAGAGAGATTCCTGGGATCAGACCGAAGAAGATTCTTCTGCTTCCCAAGGTCAGTGCTATAATTACATGGTGTTTTGTCTTCTGCTGAAGGTGGTGTACTCTTACTTCTACCTCACCCCAGCTACTGTGCACTCTGCAGACATGGTGTTTGGGAGATGTTTTGATATTCTAAAAGGTGTTTCACTTTATTTTTAGGAAATGGTCTCTAGCACAAGAAGCAAAATTGCTTGCTCTTGTGAGACCTCTTAGTCTAAGACCAGAGACACTTAGCTAGTCTGGATAATCATGTGACTTTTGGGTGCTTGCCTAACCTTCCTTTGACTTGTCTGTGCTCTTGATGTTGTCATCTGTCTGTAGAGTCTTTCGGACTACAGCATTTTAAACATACTTGATAGGAGACCAGAGAACAGCTAGAGGGTCCAGTTGTTCATGAAAGTGTTGATCCTGGGGATCTATTCCCATTCATCAGTTGCTCCTGGAAATTTAAGTAGGTGAAATTTGGCTCCCATAACTGTGGAAAACTGATTTTTCTCATTCTCTTGAAGAGCCTATCTGATAGGATGAGCTTAAGAAAGACTTAAGCCTTTGAACAGGCTGCCAGGTGAATTTCCCACTTCTGTCTTTACTGATGAACGGTTGAGCTAAATTATGAGGTAGGAGAGACTTCAATTGGGGTGTTCCACTTGATCTTCATGAAAGCAGTTTTGAGACTTCTGTTCTGGGATGTGAAAACAAAGATAAGGATTCTGGACTGGGGCCAAACATGGGAGACTTTGTTCACTGATACAGTAGAATAAACCATCCAAAATTAGTCTCTTGGCTTTTATGAAATTGCTTTTGATGACTTTCTTCTTTTCTGAAGAAGAAAATGTAAATCTGGATGTTGATCTAGCTATATAGATAGCTTGAGGAATGTTCTAGAATATATTAATACCATTTTATATGGCATACTTTTTGCCCAAAGTTCCACCTTTTTGGTCAAGTATCTGCTCACTGCTTTACAGATCCTCTGAGGAATTGGGAATTGCAGGCTCTTCCTTCTCTGGATCAGTTTACCATAGTGCAGAAYGTCCTGCAGATGGGCTTTGACCCCACCTGGGTGGCTAACCTGGTAGAGAATAAATACATGCTGACTGGGACTTTCTACCTTTCTGAGTCTGAACTGATTTCTGATCTGCTTCAGCCAGACTGGGAAGAGAGCAGCAGTGCAGAGGAAAGCAGAGGTATGCCTGACTCGCACACCCACATTCTTGGTGGATGTTTAACCTCTTATTCACTTCATCTTGAGCACTGTTGTGAGTGTCTTGCGGGTCTGCCTTCTCTCTTCCTAGGCTGGAATTAAGAATAGTAATGTACCCAAGCCTGCCTTTCTTTGAGAGGCTCAAGAATGAGGTTCTACTTTAAAGAAACCTGAAGGAGCTGTGATTACTGGGGTATCAGTAACTATATCTGCCTCCGGTAGGCTATGATGTAGATATCCTTGATATTTTCTGCTGCCCTTAGACCTGTAGTAGCAGACAGCTGCACGATGTGAAGACTTGTGCGCAAAGTCACATCTGATACAGAGGCAGTTGTCTGAAGCAAGGCTTCTAGGATGGATAAGTACTCCAAGCCTATTTAAAATTCAATCAATGACTTGATCAGAAATAGCCATACTTCTTGTTTGTTTGGATAATATATATTCTCCTTAACTTATCTACGTCTGTCTTGTGTTACCTGTTTTATGGAGTCTGTTTGCCAAGTGAAGTTTATTTGAAGATGCAGTTCCACACAGGCTTTCTCTGGTAGCAAGCCTGCTTTGCAAAGCTCCTGTCTCCATATCACGGTCTGCTGTCCCTTCAGCTAAGGCAAAAAAACCCAACAAATGAAAGTGTGATTAAATAGTGGCACAGGAGCAGGAACGAGCAGCTGATGGTTTATCTATCAGACATCAGGAGCCAACTTTGCTGAGGAGGCAATGTGATGTGGACGTGTCTTGGTAGGGAGGTTAACATACATGGTGACTAAAGCGCTACAGACAACATCAGCTTCACCGGCCTGAGTGTGTGAAGTTAACAGCGGAGTAAAGAGGTGTTTGACCTAAGGCTACTGAAATCCAGGATATTTCATCTTTTTAAACAGCACTGTCTGAAGAGGGAGGAAAGGGCTAGCATTTAATGCCATCTTCTTTTGTGGTTATACAGATGCTGTTCAGAGAGAGACTGAAACATCAAGTTCAAGAGAAGAAATGCAATCTGTGCAACAAAAGGAATCAGGTGCACTGGGCTGATGGTGGTGGTGAAATTGAGCCTAGGCATAATTGGGGTGGTTTTTATAGTGATGGTATCAGTGGTCGTTGCATTCATTCGTTTTTTTAAGCCTGAAGGGGAATGTGTGCTAGCTTGAATGGTAACTGAACACAGAGACCCTTTTTCTGGAATTAGAGTTCCACTGTGAAGCAGACTGTTATACAAAAAATTCAGTTTGTCAGGATAATTTACATATTACAGTAAAAAGATGTTGATCTCTGTCCCTGTTCAGTCCAGCATGTGTAGATATGCTGAATCTTGTGTAGATAAGCCAGAGTCTATAATAGCTGTAGTTTTTCAGCTTAAATGAAATTTGCCTGAGGTACACTTGCCATCTTCACAGTCAGCCTCTGAACAAAATGATGAGCAAGTTGCAGTGTGACTTCCTAAGATGACAGGACTGGCACTCTGGAGCTGTTACAATACTAACAGTTTGGGCTTTTTTTTTTTTTTCTTTTTTGGTAAAGATGAGTCTCAGATGAGCACAGAAGAACAGCTCCGACGCCTGCAAGAGGAAAGGATGTGCAAAGTGTGCATGGACAGAGATGTGTCTGTTGTGTTTGTTCCTTGTGGCCACCTGGTAGCTTGTGGAGAATGTGCCCTCAATTTGAGATTGTGTCCTATCTGCAGAGCGGTCATCCAGGGAGGTGTGAGGACTTTCATGTCCTGAACCATGATGTGCCTAAGGGGAAAGATAAGTCTATACAACTCATTCATAACACAGCAGAGGAAGAAAATAAGTAAATAGTTCAACTGATGCTGGAGTGATCTTATTTGCGGGGTAGCTTGGCATAAGTGTAAAAACTTACTAAATGTGCCTGCTATGCACAGTGTTTCTAGTAAGAGTTGCTGGTTTGCTGTACTCTTGCTGATCTTGCTGTGGGACTGCTCCAGAAAAACTCTGCTGGTTTCTTTTGTCCTCCAAAAAGAGGCTTTTGTTGACAGAGATTCTCCTTCTCCAAATTCTTGCATTCTCAAATGAATCCCTGCTCTATGTTGAAATCAAGGGCTGTTTTCAGTAGACTGTCTCTGGTTCTTTCATTTAGCAGTTGTTTAGAGATTATTCTGCTAGGGTTGATAGCTTCCTTCAGTAAGTCTGAATCAAAATGGGAGTATTTTTATACAAAATGCATTCTGTTGAGACTAGAATACTCAGCAGCAATGTATTGTGGGGGAGGGAGAATCTAGCTTTCTCTTCTGAGCTCTTTGCTGTCTTTTTTTCCCCGACTTGTTGAATTTTCAACAATTGACGGAATGTTTCAGTAATACTCAAATCCACATGACTAAGTGAAAAGCCTGGCCTGTTGTAGACTCTCCAACCTCTTTACTCTCAGCTGACCTCCCTAGACAGAATGCGAAAGGCTCTTTGATGGTCAGGGTCACTAGATGATCTCATGGAAGCTTCTTACAGAGCCTCTTCCCTGGCTGTTGGGTATTATCCTACTAGAAGATAACTATGGAAACTTACCATTTTAGGACTTCTGTTTGCTGGGTAAACTGATGATTCTTATTTTAAATGGAACATTCTATCATGTAGCTAAAAAGAGAAAGTTTTGTCAATATTATGGCTTGTTAACTGCAGGGGAAAGGAAATATGTGTTTTTGTTTTTTTTTTTTTGTTTGTTTGTTTGTTTTTTAAATTAACTGTTCTTTTTCAAGGAATAAAATTTTTCTTTTGTTTATCTTACAGAGGTCTGAGTATCTGATTTTAGTATAATGCCCTACTGGGGGAGGGGGTGTGGTGATATCCTAAGATGTKAGAGTGGTATCAGGTTGTAGATCACTTGAACTTCAGTCCTTCAGTACTACATGGGCATGAGTGAGAGAAGCAACTGTTCTTACCATCCATTAGCGTCCTTTGGAATTCACAAGACAGCGTGTGGGCCCTCCAGACTCTCTTGACTGCAAAAGAAGGGGTAGGGATGCAGGAGGATAAGGATCCGATACATCAAGCTGTGTAAGTGGGGAATAATTCTGCATCTGAACTTGATGCAGAGTTTTGGTACATGGCTCTTAAACACATCTGTGGAGACTGGAGCACTGGCTCTGGCGTTGCTTCTGTTTGGTTCCAGCGCTGGATACTGAACAGGGTTATAGGCTTGTCTCTGAGTAACTTTAAGGTGTCAGGTATTCCTGGGCCACATGGGAGGGCAGATCTCTTCATCCTTGCCTTCAGAAGAAGATAATATTAATGCAGCTCTTGGCAAAGATGAGAGAAATTACTAGTTGTGCAGTTTAAACTCTCTAGCTCTTGGAGGAATTGGTGGGTCTTTGCCAGACAGCAGCTTTCATAGGGAACAGAATTGCACCACCATGCCAAATTAGGTGTTGTGTCTGGGTTCAAGCTATCATTGGCTTTATTGTGCCTCTGTAAATAACAGCAAAAGCTTAGTAGATGTGCTAATCTGAGAAGGGGAAAACAAAACCAGCTCAGTGTTGGAATAGAGTTATTTCCTCATAAACTTTAGCTCAGTGCAGCTGAAACCTAGCCTGAGCATCAACACGACTACGAGCTGTAAATATACCAGCTATTTCTGGGGCTTCTTTTATTTAACACATAGAAAATCGTGGCTTTTCCACATCTGGAAGGGTGGAGCTGTTTTTTCTATGGGAAGATGTCCCTTCAGAAACAGGTACACGTTGTTTTTTGATTAGCGGTATCTCAAATCATGCCTATCCCCAATAGAGGGCACTCCTAACCTGACGATAAGGGAACCCACTGGAGCAAAACCTTCAGCTGCTCTTTACTCTTACAGCACGTTGGAGATGCAAACGACTGGGAGTCCCTAACAGAACAGGGTCATAGCATGACCTTGCAGTACTTAGCATAGGTCTAGCACAAGCAGACCAGGAGGAAGGTTTGTCGAGAGTATGAAGGATGAATGGCTCTGCTAATGAAAACTAGAGGAGGTAATTAAGTGTGGAATGTGATCCTTGGTAGCTTGTCTTTATTTTCTTTCTTCTCAGACTCATTTTTTTTGATGACTTATGGCAGTCATTGATACTAAATATTATAGGCTTACCTGARCCTTTATTTTACTTCTATTAAAAGATACTTAATTACTTGTGTTCATCATAACATAGGGTGGTAGTTATGGAGCTACTCAATCATCACACTTGTATTTATTTAATTGATCTTTACCAGTGTGTATTACAGTCAAGAGGCATGCTGTTAAGTGCATAGTTTGATGCTTAGTCTCTTTAGAGTACTTGGCAAGTGGTTTTGATCAGTTTTCTTAGTAAATGTGGTGTCAAGACTTGGTCAGTTTGAGACGTATAGTGTTAAAAACATGCAGACCTCAAAATAATTCAGAGTTCCTTCTGACTTCATTCTGCCATCTAGAACAATTCCTTCCTGAAACTACTAGTGAAATGTTTCAGCTGTTCAAAGCTGAAACTGTGCTTTCTCCATGATCTGTGCTGAATTTTGGTTGCTCAAACAAGGCCAATAAAGAATGCTGGTGTCTGATGGACAACACTTCTCTCTGAGGAAAAGAAATTGTATTAAACCAAAAAGTGTGAAGTCAGTGTTTTCTGATGAGGAAAGGGAAGGTTAATTTCAAAAGCCCCATATAAATGAAGTCTTTCATGGAACAATCTCATTGACTAGAAGATATGTATTCTTCCATTCCTTTTTCTGCCCCTCCAGGGAACATCAGGTGGGCAAGTAGGAATAAGTGTAATATAGAAATGAACTGAATCAACGAAGAGGTGGAGAAAGCGCTAAGAGATTGTGTATGCACACTGCTATGCATGCTGTCTAAATGGTGTAGTAGCTTGTGTTCCTCTGTTTGTGTTTTGTGTGGGTTTTTTTTTTTTTTTAACCTGGTAGTGGCACAGTATTGACTAATATGGGAGGTAGTTATGTTTTATCAGGCAGAGCTGTTTTAAAGACTGTTGAGCTTTTTCTTCCTCAAATGATGAAACTAGTATCAAACCAGCAACTGCCAGCTGTCTGTTCTGCTCAGTCAGAAGCTGTGGCTTCTACTGGCTAAAAGAAGGAAAAATACCTATAGAAGACAGCATTTTTACTTGCAGCTGCACCTGATCAGAACTCGGGGTGTTAGGTTGCAGTGGGTATCTGGAATGGAAGTTGCAGAGAAACAAAAAATGTTCTCTTAGTGCTTACATTTTTGGGTTTATAGAAGAGGATTTTGCTTCCTGGGCCATTTGGAATGGGACAAAGAAAGGTGCATCATTCTGTCTTTGACTTAGCATTTAATGTTTTTATTTTTTTTAATTCTTCCCTCACACTTTCCCTCCCTAGCATGGCTTCTAGCTTGACTCTTCTGAAAAGCATTACTCAAAAATGCCAAGTAATCTCAAACAGATTAGGCAAGACAATAAAGAATTACAACAGCACTTGGAATGTACCAGCCAAAGAACGCCACAGATGGCTGACAAGTGCTCTTTTTCTGCTTGACATGTAACATGCTGGGAGATGTAGCTAACAAAACTGACATTGTTTTTTGTTTGTTTTTTTAATTAATTGCTGCAGCTCATCAATGCAACTTAATTACACTTATATTACCCCTTTCCTTCAGCCCATTCCCTCCCCTCACAATTATCCTGTCACAAAAAAACCCTTCCATCAGGATGTTACCAGGCTTGTGCCTGGAATAAGCATGGCTGCTCGGTGAAGAAGGCAGGTACAAAAACATCTGTGAGCCATGAAGAACTAGGCATTTTCCAGTGTCCTGCAGCAGGTTTCAGCTGTGTATATGGCTACACCACTGTTAATTTAATGTAGATGGACAAACCTGGAGTAAGCTACAGCTGCTCTGAGAATGGCTTGGCAAGTTGAAATGGGGCTAAGTTCCATGTTGAGTAAAGATTTGGTGGTTGTACTAGTTTTTAGCTGTTCAGCATTATAGGTCACAGAACACTGAAATCCAGGACAAATGCCTACGGCTAAGGTGCTGACCATGTCTAAAGAATAGAGAATGAGGAAGGGAGTCCTGGATGGGCATAGGGGGTGGAAAGAAGGGAAGAACTCTCATCTATAACTTAAAAAAAAAAAAAAAAAAAGCCTAAATAACTCAAATGTAAATAGCCCCCACCTAGTTCTATACAGGCAGGGAGGAGATGAAGTTGTGTTAGGGGATTTAGGCTCTTTTTCAGAACAAGGGAAAGGAGAAGGTGAAGAAGCTAACTACAAAACATATGAAATGTCCCAGGGTGTTACGCAGTGCTTCCTTCTTTATGGATCCATGGCGCAAGGAAGCAGCTCCAGCTTCAACTGTATCTCTTGAGAGAGGCTCTCAGTGAACTTGTTCTGCCTGAGGTCTTCAGGCCTGTGCCATTTATTGGCTAGTACCAGCAGGCTATGGTAGGAGTGGTTCGTCAGGGCACTTGGAGAATTAAAAACCAATTGCATGGCCATTCTTCAATGTACATTCATTGCATTTGAAAAGACAAGGAAAAAAAAATGGAATGGAGTTCACCATCCTGCATTTCCTCTGCCAAAGATCCAGGCCACAGGGGACTGTTTCCTGCAGCACCTTTGATGGTGGAGTGCAAGGTTTATCCATCCTCTGCCTCTTTATTTACGCAGGCCTGTAGGGGAGAAAAAAAAGTGAAGGCAGGGCATCAATGTGGAGCAAGTACTAAGTTGCTTGCTTAAGATAACAGAAATGGTGTGGAAATAATGAGGACAAACTTGATTTTTTTTCTTTTTTTTTTTTCCCCCCCCCTTCTCCTCCTGTTCTGTGTTTTTAAATATGATGGACTACAGATGAGGAGTAGGAATGAGAGCTCAGAGGTAATGTGGTTAAGTAGTCTTCAAGCCTGGAAGGAACGTTATGCATATACCAAACCTGAATATGCTGCAGTTAGACTAAGGAATAGATATGAGCCAAAGTGTTAGATCTATGTATACTCAGTATTTGGAGCTGCATAAAATTTGGTTAGGAATTTTAAAAGTTAGGGGTCATCTCTAGAATATCAAGTAGCTTCTTGAAGTTGCGGTGATGTGCTTTTTGTGTAGATGCAGCAGTATAAGCAGATCTACTTTTGTAGCCAGCAGTAAAGATAAGTGAATGTTTTCAGCTGAAACATCATCACCTCTTAAACATGCAGCTTCAGGTTGATGAAAACAGTTTGCAAATTCCTGTTGATATTCAGCAAATTTTTTGTTTGGGAAAAAGTCTACCTAGAAAGAAAAGCAGAAGCATTTTGTTTTGTGTTTCTTCTCTCCTCAAAACAAAGTGGGATTTCTTCCTGTTTAAGTAAAAGTTTTCTTTGCAAAGTATTCTGGTCATCAAACAAAGTTTGGAGGGGGTGGGGGAAAAACAATCCTAAAGGAGTTTAGTTTCTTACCCCTTCTCTTTCCCCCAGTGTTTCACTCTGAATTTTGATTTTTTTTTTTTTTAATTGAAGAATGTTATTTGTGTACTTTTACCTGTCAGTTGATCTACTGAAGAACCTACTTTCAACCTATAAGTGGATGACTGTTTACATGGGGTCTAGTCCTTTAATGCTGCATGCTCACAGCTGCTTCATGCCCATGGCTAGCAGACAGACTGCACCACAAAAGAATTGATTAGGGAGTATTAAAGTGAGCAATCACCAACTGGAGCCTTAGATCATTCAATTAACCAATACCTCCTGTTGCTACCCTGTCAATACTGAAGTCTACATCTGATAAAAGTCACACCCTATGTTACCCTATGGTCCTTTCCACTGGTAGATCTGAGGAAAGCAGTTGGTGAAATCTGGCCACACAACTAAAATCAAATTAAAGCTCTTAAGCCATAAATATAATGTAGTGCTTGAGGTGGCAGATCACAGTGAGCATTAGGGACAGGAGCCTCACAACTGTGCAATTCACTGCTTGGCCTTATAAATACAGTCTTAAAAGGCAGAGAGATCTATTGCCCATCTCTCTACATTTTAAATAAATAGGGGCTACCTCCTGTCATCTGGTGGGTTCTTGATTTAGCACAAAATCATGCTTTGAGACTACTCTGCTTTATAATTGAGACTGCACAGTGCTTTTTTCTGAAACAAATTCAGAGGATGATGTCAAAAGACTGAATGGATGCAGCAGGCAGGAAGTGCTGACAAATGATTATGATGATGTGGCCTCCCACTGTCTTGGCAGGTATTGCAGGGTACTTGGAGATAACAGCTTTAGTCAGAAACTTCAAAGCTGTCTTGGTTAACCCTTCTACAGTTATCAGTGCAAGAATGCTTCCTTGCCTCAAATGATGAGGATTCTGTTACTGCAAGTGAACAAGAAAAGCAACCCAGAGCTGATGTCCTGTCCTGTGCAGCCTAGGAGGAGACAGTGGTGCAAGCAGGCATGGCCTGAATTTGAGCTTTAGCTAAGGAGGGCTAAGAGCTCAGCTTTTCCTTCCTGAAAACTCATTGGAAATGTTCCCTTTTGGCCTCAGGAGAGTAACTTTGGTTTTCAATAAGTGATTTATTATCTTTTGGCTAAGTACTTTGACCCAGAAACTCATGCACTGAAGACTTCAGCATATCTTCTATCAAGATTCCTAATTATTATTAAATAATTAGTGCAGTGCCTTGATTRGTAAGCAGCAGTGAGATTAAGGGTAATTCTATTACACAGTAAAACTTCCAGAACAATTTTTTTTCATGCTAATTTGAGTCTCTCTTACTTAAGCTTGTGACTTGAAATAGGAACTATCACAACCAAACCCCCCTGGAGCCAATGAAATGTAGAACAGAAGCAGTTGTGGAACCTGAAATAGAAATAACTGTATTTATAGAATTTCATTGTTGCTGTGTGAGTGTTAGAGGTGCTAATTAAGATGAAGCACACTTAAATCATGCCTTTGTAAGCAACAGTACAAAACTGTTGGTTGATTTTGTTGTTGTTGTTAGCTCTTTTTAAAAAGAAAAATAACAGATGGCTGTTGATAACTTGTGGGGTTTTCCACTAACTGGAGACTTGTAACTGAAGTCAAGGAGGTCAGTAGATTACTGTGATAAAGCTGGGAGATAACTGGATTGTGGTCTGGAAGTACCTATTATCAGTAATAGTTTGGGGAGATGTTTTTTCTTCCTAGTAGGAGGCAAAGGTATTTAAGAACTCTTTTCAGTGCAGTGGACAGAAGCTGAAGGCCAAAAATGGGGTGTACATTTTGAATACTGAAATTAGCAGCTGATAACCACTGAAGTAGGCTGTCAAGGAACATGGCAGTCTCCCTTTTATATCTTTGAACTGTGACAGCATATTTAAAAGTTATCTAACTCGGGCTGCGTGTTTGATACAGAGGTTATGGGGGTTGGTCTTGGACTTAAGCTATGCACATCAGTCTAGGTCAATGTCATTGTTCTGTGGGGCCTTCAGATCTATGAAAATTCATAAATTTGGAGAGATGAAGAAGAGAGACTAAGGAAAAATGCAAGCCAGGACAAGGGAAAGGGCACATTGGGAGGAGAGGAAAGAGTGTGATCTCATCAGAAAAGGATAGATAAAACTGGAGTGAATAGGATAACTCCACTAGGGAATGAAGGAAAGTGATCCTGTTAGAGTTGTGGCAACAGGGCAAGTGCATTATCAGGAGAGCAGCTAACTTCTGACAATGGGGTGATGCCATCCTAAAATGAAAGTTCATGGATGCAGTTAGCTCCAAGTCAGTAGTTGTAGAATAGATTTGGTTTCATTCCGCATTTCCTTCAACAAAAAGGAGTTAAAAACAAAAAGTCCATGTTCCTGACCCCTAGCTGTTCTATAAATTTAAACTTGAAGGAAGTTGGATGTATTTGTTGTTTTGCATCTTCTTGAACAGGATATAAAAAAAGACAATGCCTTCAGTCATCATGAAATGATTTTCACAGCAGGACAAGGGTGTCTAGCACTCAGTGCCCCAGACTGCAAAACTCTGTGGCATCAATAGCTGACAATCAAGTATCTGTTCTTCCTCTCACTCCCATTCATACATGTGGAAGAAAGGCAAGAGCTAGGCTGAAATCAACAAACAAAAATTGCTATTTGGTGGCTGCTGTGAAATTTAGAGGGTCACCTGATCTACTGCTCAGTAGCTGTTTTCATCTCCTGTTAACTAGAAATATATATTGTGTTGGCAAAAGCTATCAATAGATAAGTGATGGTCTGAATAATGGGACTGAAGAACAACAAAATTATCTGGGTACTTCATTAGTAGCTTACCACCTTACCGAGACCCTTGTAAGGAAGTTTTACATTGCTAGCTTCTGTTCATATTACAATCTCCCTGTATAGAAAGCTTCATCTGTAGGTACTAGCTTCTTTCACAAACAGAATTTGTCATTTTAAGAAAAAAAAACAGCCCAAGCCCCATACTGTAAAAGTGTGATGTTTCTTCAGCACACTGCTGTATCAAGCTAGTAAATCAGGGAGCTGCTTAAAGCTCCCCAGCTTCTGCAGACTATGGAAAATTCCATCCCACTGTGACAAAATGAGAGGGAAATCAATATTTAATCTCCTGTAGCATCCCTTCTAATAATGCTATTGCACCCCCAAAGTTACAGGGAATTTAACTGCTTTGCAAAAATGACTTGTTCTCCTGGTCTTGTGCTGCAGTGACAAAGTGGGTAGTAAGTCCATACTACATTAGAGGGGCACATCTACAAATCTATTTGGGGGCACTTTTTCTTCCCTCAGCCCCCCTTTTGTTCCCCATCCTCACATCCTTCTTTTTGGCAGGACTCTCTGGTAACATTATTCTCAAAAAAACAACCTCCCTTAGCAGCTGCTTTAAAAAACTTCTGCATGTTGAACTGCCTTCTTGCAGCTTGATTTAAGGACTATCAAAAATTCAGATCTTATTGCTGCTTTAAACAGATAATACTGGCCTTTATGTTTGAGAATCTCATTAAGAACCAGCTTTTAAGCGGACTGTGTGAAAGTGTGATCTTGTGCCTTCAGCAGTGGGAAGGGATTATCAGAGGGCAGAAGCTGGAATTCAATGATGAATCTCTATTAGTGGTATGAGAGGAGCTGCTGTAGACAATTCCCCTTTCTGCTCCCTGCTCTCAGCTGAACTCTTGGGGTGCCCCACACATAGAAGCCCCTGTTCTTTTAAGCAACAGAATTTAACAAAAGAGATGAAACCTTAAGAGCAAACCTGCACCATCCTGCATACAAACCATCTAATGCTTGGTTTAATTTAATTCATTGGTGTGTTAGCTTTGTACCCTATAGGTTCCCTAGAAGTACAAGCAGAGACAGAGAGACCCTGTATCCAAGACAGAGTCAAATTTTGTGGTGCTACCATGAGAAGATTATTGGAGGATGACAAAGACACAGCCAGTGATCAAAATTGCATGGATGTATAGGTCAGAGTTCAGTTATGACTGTCTGTCCACAGAGCTAAAATACAGCTTAAATAACTAGATGTTGCATAAATTTTTACCCCAGTAGAGATCTGTCATTGAGACTATGCCTGACAGACCACAATTTAACCCTGAGATTGAGAATCATGTTCTGCTATCGCTATGGCTTACTCTCAGCATCCACTGAGGCTGACTCTTCCTTCCTCACAGCTCCTACCTTTACCTGCTTAGGCACCATTCACTGCTGAAAAGCCTCTCTCTGCTTTCTTCAAGGAAAAGGTATCTGGTAGTTTGTTTCCTATCTTTATTTCCACTGCTTCCTATCAAACAGCACTGCCGTAAGCCAAGTACGGCAACACCAGCTTCACCCTGGCAACCTGGGGCTGAGGAGAGGCAGTTTTACCCCTTCTGGTGTCCCATTGGTCATTCCTTCCATGCCTGAAAAGCCTGCTGGAGAAATCAACCTGCAAGGAGGAAAAAACCCAAACCTGTGGCACCCTTGAGCTATAAAACTAAGAGGCATGCATAGCCTCTTAGCACAGGAGATGATACTTACAGGTATGTCTGCTTGAACAAAAGGTTGGTGGGTTTTTCATTGACATGGTAGAGAGGAAATGGATCAAATCCACCAATGAAATCAACTGAAAAAAAATCAAAACTCAAATAAACAAACAAACATGGCCAGAAGGTTGAAAAGAAATGAAAGAGAAAGTTGGTGCATGTCATGGTATAACACAAAAATTAGTGAGAGAACAGAAAAATGATTTTTCAGGTATGGATTGCCTGGTGGAAATCTCTGCCTGTACAGACCTCTTTTCCAGGACCTGCTGGGATGGGCAAGTGTGCAAGGAGGAGATTCAGCTAACACAAGACTTAAAGCACAGAGCTAACAAAAGACTCCAGAAAAACAAGAGGGCCTCCCTCAGCCTCCTTGGATATTGCCACCATGCTGTGACTTCACATGAGAACTGAGCTGACAAAGCCTTAGCCATTCAGCGATATGCTGAAAGAAGGAAGCTGAGGAATGGCTTGTAAGTGAATGCCAACGGAGAAGTTGGCAGCACAGTAATCCCCATGAAGGTTATATAGTCAAGTGGGAATTTTCTCGCCCCACTTGTCTTTCCTGCAAGACAGACAACAGCAGCTTTGGAAAACTGCAAATACCTCATTATCTTCAGCTCTGATATTTTTCACGTCCCCTCTGCCAACTCAATTTCTTTTAATTGTATACAAATAGGAACAATGCTTCCCTTCTCCAGTATTCACATAAGGGCAATGTAACTAAACAAGGAAAGTTTTAAGTGACAATTCCCTTAGTAACCATAGAAGAATTTTCCAAGCCTCTCTTAGTTCCCCTGAAATTAGGCCACATCTATATTACTGAGCTGGCCAACATAGCCAGGTCAGTAGGGGCGTGATGTGGTGTGATTTGTGACTGACYGAGTAGGCCTTGCAAAAACCTTTAGAATAGATCCAGCTTAGACCACTTTTTGGTGCCAAATTAGTGCATTTTGTTTGGAAGTGTGAAAGCTATCCGATCCAAATGCCATTTAAAAATAACTGGAGAGTCTTATTAACTATATAAATACCTGTTTATTTTTCTTTCCTGAAGGTGGCACTATTATTTTAAATTTTAGCTAAAGAGTTTTGGTATTTTTTAGTGAACAAACAATAGAAAAAATATTTACTAAATATATTGGAAGTGAAAAAAAAAACCCTCTTAAAATATGTTTAGAAACCCAAGGACAACGTATTCTCACAAATTCCATCTTGATGGATACTGTGATTTTGGAACAACTGTCAGTTAATGGGCAAAAATCTGTAGAAGTTCTAAGTTAAATGGGGGGATAATTCCCAGTAGTTCCAGTGAGACTTGATGTTTTCTCAGCCACCTTTGAAAATGTTTGAGTATTTTAAAATCAAGACAGTCTGCAGTTTTAAAAAGCAGATACTAACTATATTACCTCAGTTGTGGAATGTCTAAATTAGTAAACCTTAAAGAATTACAATTTTCAGTAACTGTTTAGTACCTTGAACAAACAAAAGTCCTATCATCTGAGCACCCAACCATGGAAGCACTCAAAATCCAAGTCACTTAAAAAAAATTTTAACTGTGGTTCATTGTTGCAATATATTACAGTGCATTAGCACATCTAAAATATTCTTGCCCACAATTCAGCATTTTCTCATGAAAATCACGTTAGCATGAGCTTCCTGATTAATGTGCCTCAGCACTTATAATTACTTCATGCTGCATATCAAAGCAACATTTAAAGGAAACCACAAATGGAAGAGAAAATTAAAACGCAGCTCAAATTTGTTCAGGTCACTGGAAGATCTACCACTGTGAGTGTGAAATATTGATGGTTTGTCATTGTTAATTATTCAGGCTGGCATTTTAACTCCAAGCTGGGAAACTGGGAGGGAAAAGGAATTTGTTAGTGGAAAAAAAACCAAACGTATCCTGAAATTAACAGCTCTGCGTTTCTAGATAAAGCTTCCTTCCATGTGGTTGCTTCTCCTAACAGATCYCTACTATAAAAGTGAGCTCTGTCAAGTTATTACTTTACAACATTCAAAAGGGGCTCAGAACTCAAGCTATTTAGCTAATAGAAGAGCTATAGTGTAATTTTTCAAATATTACTTATAACGTAGCACTTCCGCTAAGTGTACTGCCAAGCTCTAAACAAATGATCAATAAAGTCAGTAGAATGAGTTCAGCCACACTGGAAGCAACAGAAAAACATGAGAACAAGTCAGATAAGCAAATGCATCTCACCTCACTCCTATGACATCAACATTCTTCACATACTTTCAAATACTCAGTTCAAAGCTGTTGTTTTTCAGCTAAAATCCATGCCAGCTGCTCTTTAAAACAACAAAGCTACTTGCACAAACCTAATCAAGTCTTAAAGAAGTGATACTTGGATATAAAGCCTGTGGATCAGATCCTTACCTGGAGTAAACTGACCTAGACCCATTGGTTTCAGTAAGACACTACTGATTCAAACATGCTGAGAATTCAAACATGGAAAGGCAACACATTGCCAAAGAAATCAGACTTCACATTTATTTGAACCCTATGTGTCCATTCTTTTCTTTGCAAAATTACTGCTCTCAAAGGGAGTTTTAGAAGGGCAAAGTAATCCAGGACCAAGTTATAGATATCTGGATAGATCCCACAGACCCAACCACCCATGTGACTCCTGAGTCTTTGCTCTTCTCTGCCACATGTCATGACACTTAAGATATTTGTATACTAAACACGAGAGAGTCAGCTCCTTCCTCCTCCTTGTAATTCAGATACAGTACTTCCTCTGCTTTTAAATTAAGTGGTCAGGTTGGTTCTTGGCAAGAAATCTCATGCTCTGCTTCATCCTCGGCTTGTGGCATATGATACTCAGCAGGTGGCCTACTTAAGTACCAGGCTGTCTTCTTTGTTGTAGGTACTCCTAATTACGATGGTAATATTTCAGTGGCATTAAGCTATATAAGCTTGAGAACAGAAGTAGCTGCCCAGTTTCTCTAAAGCCTAGCCTGAGTGAGTAGCCAACACCAAGCTTTTTTGGCTGAAAGAGTAGCAGAATTACAGCATCTAACATGGTGACGTGGGGGAAAAAAACCTCACAGTAAAAATAGCTGATCCTTGAAAGGTAGGTAGTGCCGTATCACGTAGGTGGAGAGATGGAAAGAAGTCTGATGGCAACTCAGTCCCGATAGACAAACATCTGAGAGAGAAATCAAATTTAATAAAACCTTTGCCAAGGGATCTGTTGATAAATACTTACAGCTGTCTTCTTCTTCTGTAAAAACACTAACAACGTAACAGGCGTAGACAAAGCCCACCAGCTGGAAAATAGAGAGAATAAATCATTTTAGCATCAATCTTGCGAGACTGGTCAAAACCCACTTGGCATGACTTCAACAGCCAACATTTACTGTCAAGTTGGCAGCATTACTGTAATGGTGGAGCCAAGTCATATTTGCTGTAAGGTAGGGGGTGCAGGTGTAGGCTTAAGGGAAGACACTGCTGGGAGTGTACTCAAAGGTCCAAACGAAAAACTTGCAAGACCCATCTTCACCTTCAGAGTAGCAGCCTGCTGTTGCTAGAATGATTGGCAAGAACATGGGCTCACTTTGTTGACATTGAAACTACTGTGCTAAGTTTAGTCTCTGTAAGAAGTGATGAGGATGCAGGAGAGTGCCTTATGTAACATTTTAGACAGACGACTATGTACAGGACAGACACACAGACGTGCAGGGGTAGGTTTTATTAACAGAGGTCCAGGGACAAGAACTCATCAGCTCTGTATTGCTGTCATAAGGGGTATGCAAAGGAAGAGAAATTACTTTGGTACAGGAGCTACCAATAAGATGTGAGTAGTTTTTGTGCAGATGAGATAGAAACTTAGTTAACCATAAACATGGTAATGTACTGGCAGCAATGTTCAGAGACACTGAAATCTTTAGTAACTTAGGCTTGGAGATCAAAAATTCATTGGAAAGAAATCCCAGTCTTACTCTAGCTCTACAATTTCTAAGGTTCTTTCTATCTTTGGAGAATAAACACTTCTGCATGGACTAATCAAGCATTGGGCCTACAAAGTAAATGGGCCAGAGCATGGTGAGAAACAGACAGGACGATAGCGATGGTCTTAATTCACAAATTGCACAGGTTAGCAGTAAATTGCCACCTCCTGGGAAGCAGATAGAAGCAGGAAAGGAGCAGTAAAACAACAGGGTGCCTCTCAAATAACAGCCATCCTGGCATGATGTGGCCCTCATGTCAACCCATTGCTCAGAGCAGTCTTCAGAGCAGAAAACCAGAGTGAACATTAAAAAACCAATTTAAAGCAGCCTGGTGGGTCTGTCCTTAGTTGGTGGTTTGTAGAAGCTCTAAAGCATCAGAACTGCCTCATTCCRTTTCAGTAGCAAGTTGTTACTCAGCCTGAATAGAGAAACAAACTTCTGGTACTATGGAAGTTAAGCATTCTAGATCTAGCAGGGTTTTATTTTGCTTTGCCTTCTTCCTGTTAATCAAATATCCTCTCCATCCTTCATTTTACATCTTTACGTTACACCCCACTTAGCGAGATCTTGGTTGACAGTAACTGTATTAGTAAAGTTATTGTGAGACATAATTGTTTTCCACTGTGAACTCAATTCTTTTGAACAAGAGTTAGAATGTAACATACAGTGACTCACTCTAAGGGAAGACAGAATGATGCATGGTAGGGCTTGAAAAGTAGAGTCCATTCATTTTTAACATGACAGAAAAATACATCACACCAGAAAACAAAAGGCAAGATAATGAGATTTCTRCTAGGGAGTTATAAGGCATTCGTGATTTCTCCAGCCCTCCCCGACAAAATACACCTTGTTGGAAGGAAATGGAATGTTTTTGTCGCATCACTAGACCTTGTATTTCCTTTATAATTTTCTATAATCATCTGAAAGACAAACTAGCTCTCTCCTGTCCTCTTGGGTGAGCCTTATGGAAGCACATCCCAGTACCTCAGTGGAGGAGAGGTAGCTCCATGCACTCACTCATTCCCCTGCTGTGCATTTTTGAAACTAGGGCTGCTTCACACTAAGTTTCTATGAGCTACAGAGGACTTCATGCAGGAAAAAAAAAAAAAAAAAAATCCTTCTGGGCATGATGGTAACTGCAAAGCCACATGCAACGGCCAATCTAATTTTACCTGCTGACTTTTAGAATTGCCTCTGAGTAGAACCATTTTTTTTTTAAAGGCAGAAAAAAACCCAAACAACCAAAAACCAACCAACAACCCCCAAAAATCAGAATAATCAGAGATTTTTCTTCTCTTCTAATGCTTGTACTGTGCTAACAGAAAACACAAGGAATTTTTTTTTTTTCTTTCTGAAGTTTGTGGTAGTTTTGGGGCAGTTTTGGTGGCCGGGCAGGGCTGTGGCCCCGGCCCGAGGAACTGGCCATGGTGCTGACGCAGCCTCCGAGACTGCTCCCCGTTGCCTTGCGTCACGAGTAGGCTTGGCTGCGAAATCAGCAATTAGCGCTCATTAGCTGGGCTGTGCTAGCTCACGACGTGAACACTTATAGATGCTCTTGGAAAAACAGAGTGCTTCAGCTTAAAGCCGTCCCAGCATTCAATGAGATGTCTAACCACCAGTCTGCACGCTCTGGTCTCCATGTAAGTGCGTTTGCTGTCGCCCTAGGATCAAATTAGGAGTGTGGTTACACACGTTCTTTACACTTGCTCTAGCATTTTTATAGTTTGAAGATCTTTTTACTTTTAAAATGTATCCTTTTACATTTTACAGGATATAAGGTCAAATCATGCAATTTACATACACACAAATATCCAAGCACGAAAGATGCATCTTGAACGTGTGTCCTGATTCCAAGGGTACTCCAGGAAGGTTTTCTTTTTCCCCAGATTTTCCATCATGCCTCAGAGTAGGAACTTTGRGTTAATAGCCATGCAAAGTGGTAGCCCTAAATCCATTCACTGTTATTATACTTTATAACACGTACACACAAACCTTATGTTATATCTGTGTCAGGGAACTCCTGATAGTATTAACAATGAAAATGACTTACCTGCCCAGTTTATGGGCAGAGTGCATGAACGATTATCAGCTATACTGTCACAGGGAACCTGTTAAACCTCTGAAAACTGTTTGTGGTCAAAAGCACCAAGCAAGCAGAAGACTGACTTGGAAAGTTTGTTTTGCACAGAAATTAATGCCTCATAACCCTCAACCATCATTCCTCTCACCCCATAAGTTTTTCCTTTTATGACTAGGTGACCTTTTGTATTCAGAAAAACAAACAAACCAACCAAAAGCTAGTGAATTAAGTGAACTTCCCTAAATCTCTAATTCCAGCTCCGTTGGAGTAGAGGGTTTTCTTTTTTATTTCTTCTATCTCCTGGCTTTGTTTCAAAATTAGCTGCTTAGTGTTTAAAATTTACTTTTTATTGACTTTATAATCCATTCCTTCTTTACATGAGTTTCATCAATAAAAAATTGTTTATTTAATGGCACTTTTTATACAAAGAAGTTTTGCTAGTCTTGTGACCTGGCCAGAACAGGGGAGTTTCAGTGGCAAGGAGGGAAGAGATGTACAACATAAACATGAACTGCATTTCTATATGGGCTGACCTAAACTATAACTAAACATATCACCTCAGGGATGAAATGAACTCCTGGGACTCCCCATGTCTCACCTTCTGCATGAATTACAAATGAAGTATAGCTACAGAGGAGAAATGCTGCTCCAGTTGTCCAGTCCTTTTCACTGGAAGAGTCTGCTAGAATTTAGGATGGGCAGACTCCAAGAGACACCAATGGTTCCCTTCTGACTGCATCCTCGATGAAGATGTATCAAGCCCCCAAACATCACCAAGCTTAGCAGCAATTAACATAGAACAGAAAGCTTCACAGAGGCCAAGAATTTGGAAGTAATTTCACTCTTGCTCAAAGTGTCATCTTGGTTGCTGATTTCAGTACAAAAGAGGGTTTTAAGCTCTACTATCCCAGGAAAATAGCAATAATTCTTAGATCTTTGCAAATTATGTAGGGGAGGTGGAAGAGGAGGGAAAAACGTCAGGGATATAAAATGACACTAACCTATTGCTCTAATTCCCCAAAGAATGTTCTTGGGCTTTAGCCTCTGCTGCTGTTTCTCTACTTGTTCTGCATGTTCAGTACCAGCTTCCTCCAGGCTGCAGAAGTATCCAATTAAGCTTTTTATTAGGAACACATGTTGTAGGCAGGTGTGTTCAGTCAGCCTGTCAGACAGCCTGGGAATGCACATACTGCCGAACAAAAGAGGATGGAGCTGGGATGTCCCAAGCATTCTGCAGGCAAATGAACAGAGCAGGAAAGACAGGAAAAGACAAGCATGCCCAAAGGGAACAAGGAAAACATAAGTCTATGCATCCTGCTGCCCCTCAGTCATCTGAAGTTAACTTTGTAATAGTGAGTTGAAAAGCGTTCACAAAACAGCAGCATTGAACTAAAGTGCTGGAAACAGAAAGACAGAATTACAGCAAGATCTACAGAAAGGGACCAGCTGGCTGCGAGCGTGCAAAATACATGAAGGATGGGAAGGCAAATTTTCAGAGGTGTTACTGTTGCTTGTGTAAAAATCTTAGCTTTAGTCTATGTCTGTGCTAGTGAAGACTCTGGGCTCTTCAACTCTTCTCTCAATAGAAAAACTTGCCATTGGTTTTTCCACCACAGAGAATATGTGCAGAGTCTCCTCCTTCAGGGCAGATGTATTCTAGGTTTCACTTCTAATCAGAGCTAATGAAGTGTGTATRCTCTCATCAGTGAAGGGAGGGGGGGAAATGAGATCTCTGCTACAAGAAAGCAAAAAGCCAGCTTGTGAAAGAGCCATTGTGACCAGATAGCCAAAAAGAGGAAATCAAAATCCTTTGATTCCTTGACCTTCTTTATTCTTTGAATGCAATTACAACCACTGAAAATCTAGCTTCTGCCAACAGCAAAGCATCTTTTGCACGTTGCTTCTCACATAACATCTGCTGTCAAGGCTTGCATTGCCGCCTTCCTGGGAACCTTCCAACCTGTCAGTCTGAGTGAAAACAGCAGACAGGCAGGCAATGAGTTCTCTCGGTTGGGAAGACATTTCCAATTTCCATCCCATTGAATGGACCCTCAGGAAAAGCCTAACCCTCCCCACTCCCAGAACTACCATATGGACAGCCCAGAGCTATGCCAGGTATTTCAAAACTAGAAATCACTCCTCTCCCTGCTGGCTGGCAAGTTGGGGAGATGCAAGATGAATCCTTGCTAAGATAAAAACAAAGCAGATTTCTTTTCTTGACAAACTAGTTGCTGTTGCATTTCCTAATTGGGTTGGTAGGATTAGTTTTACAGTGACATTTCTATAACAGTACAGACTTTAAGATGCTGTTTCAGTAAGCTTTTTCCTCCAATGCATTCTGTGCTAAAGCACTGAGAAAGATTTTCATACTGGGCCCTACAGCTACTTGTATCATTCATGGTGACTGATATGCCCAAGTTTGATCGCATTCCAGATTAAAGGAGTTGCTTTTGCCTTCAAGGAGTACAGATGAGCTCTGAGCAAGAGCAGACTGAGACCTTATGTATCTTCAAATGTATGCCCAGGAGCAGAATAATATAGTCAGCAGGAGTCAAGATGACAGCCAACACTGTGCTCACCATATGGGCTCAGGTTTGCTTTCCCTCTCCTTTGGCATGCGAGATTGAATTCAGTAGCCTTACCCCAAGTACACAATACGGTGCGCTACAATTCCTCAACAGTCTCAAGGAATTGGTATTTCCAGAAAACAACCAAAGTGTCCACAGCTGGGTACTGCATAGTTAAAGAACATGGATTTCACACTACCATATCCGAATTAAAAAAAAAAAAAAAAAAAGCAAACCACCCCACAAACCCCCTACCCCATAACTTCTAAAAAACATTAGGCAAAGCAAAAAACTACAGAAAGCACAATTTTGCCTGTCCCTTGCCCTTCTTAACAGGGAACCGACTACTCCAGTCTCAAATGTGTGGCAGACAAGGAGGGAACTAGGTCATGTCCCTTGCTGCATCCCCTGAGCCTTCAAGTTCCTAGTCATGTTTTTTGTACTATCGATCTGGTCTCCCTGCCTGTCTGCAGCACAGTACCTGCCAGGCGCTCTGGGAATGACAGCAGCCTGTAATAAAATCTGCCTTAAAATGAGATAAAGAGAACAGAAAAAGATACTGGCAGGGATGAAAGAGTTTGACCCTCAGAGACTAAAAAGGGAGAGAACTGGCTGACTGTTTTCAGGCAAGGTCTGAGTGAGAAAATGAAAAGGCTTGCATTCTGCCTTACCTCAGCAAAGCAGAGAGGAAAAGCTCTATTTCTCCTACTACATTACAAAATCATATGAGCATTTCAGAGCCATCAGGAGTTACAGGTGTGGGGCTTCAATACTCTACCTTCATTACAGGAGAAGTAGAAATTTAGTTCACTCTGCATAGCTCAGCCCATACAGCTTTCTTGCATACAAGTATTTTAGCCTCATTTCCAGGGTTTAGGATTCAAAAATCCACTGCAACTTAAGTCTCAGGGAGAAGGAAAGAGAAAATATTTACCTAAATCCTATTTTATGTTACAGTTCCCTCCTCTGTCTCCCCATCTGGCCCTTTGTGGTGTTTCGCAGATGCACAGAGAATATTGTCATGTGCCTTTGGGAAGAAGCAAAGGAGAAAATACTCCCAGAGACACAGACTCCTATATATCAGTGTGATCACTTAGCTCAGGGGCATGTGCCTAAGTTAGTAAGCTGCCATAAAACAAAGGTCTATTCCAAACAAACTCAGGACCATTTGTTGGCTGAACCTCTAGCCTGGGGCACAGGGGCTGGTGCCAGTTCAGGCGTTTAGGAAGGATGCTAACAGTGACATACTTCTGCACTTTAAAAGTCTGGGATGTTCTGACTTCAAAGTCTGTCAATTGTTTCACCAAACTCAGGAACAGCACCAGCTCAGCAGCATCAATCCCATTCCAGCTAACGGCTCTTTATAAAAGACAACAGGCTCTATTCTTCTGGATACATAGGTTAGCCTTTCTCATACACATGCATCAAAGCAACTCTCAGGCAGTTTAATGCAGATCATTTTCCCTAAAGGAGAACTAACCAAATATTAACAGCCAGCACACACGCCAGGGAGTCCATCCAACTCAGGAAACAGGAGCTTCTCTGTCTGCCTCTTTTGTGACATGGCAAGAAAGAGGTCTGAGTCTTCCCCYCTCCCAGCAGTTCACTGGGTCACACAGATCATCCCAGCTAATAGGAAATGCAGGACCAAGACAGTGGAAAGTTGTACCAGAAACGTGCAGAGAAGTACTTGGCACTCTAGAAGCTTGGAATTTCTCTATTTATTATCCTTTAACATTTAATCAGGGCAAGATACCATTCTTTAAGCCAAAACTGAAAGCTGAAATGTGAACGTTTCACCAGCCCACATCCGTTTGTACTTAAAGCCATTAACCACAAAGTAACAAACCAAAGCAGATTAGAACGATGTGGGCTGCTAACTCTAATGCAGCTACAAAATACAAGAGTACTGATGAAGTAAGGGGGACAATGGACATTTTGTTTCAGTTAATTTCACAGACAAGTGAGAAACAATTAATTAACAGTGAACATTAAGGACACTGAATTACTGCAGAGTACTTTAAAAAGCCTGTGGAAGACTCTGATGAGGAAAGAGTTGATGAAAACATTTAGTGCATATATCTGAGGTGTCAGCAGAAAGAAAATATGCTGCTTTCTGCTTCCTTAAAGTTTCTTTCATTTTCTGGAGATAAGGATCTTCTCCCTTTTATTTCTTCACAACAAACGTGCACATATGTGCTCCATCACCCATCACTAAGTCATGTGGAATAAGAGAAATCCTTCTTCAGAAGGGTCTGTCCTTGTCAAAACATGAATTTCCACACCCCAACAGGGATACAGGATGATTTGTTATTGTATGGTTGCATGTAATGCATTACTTCAGGTGTAAGGTTGCTGGTATCCATTTCCAATTCTTTCAAGCAGTATTGTTCATAAGAGAGAACAGGAGAACAAACAAACAAAACATTCACAGAGGCTTTTGCAGTCAGATGATACAAAATGGGGTGGAAAATATGGGCCAGCCTCTGTGCCTGGAATAAAATAAAACCAAACAGCATCTCCTCAACAATTGCTACCCCACAGTGCTCTCAGTGATGTACTCACCGCRATCAGGATCTGGAAGGAGCTGTGCATGACCTCGATGTACCGATACTCCAGGGCACAGCCTATCACAGAGATGTAGGAATGGCTATCCAGCCCTTTGATGCCAGACATTGAAGCCTCCTTCCTTACACAGCCAGGACCATTTTCACTCCACCATGACTGGTGCCGGGAGATGTTGAATGTCAAGAGTTCACTGTCCTAAAGAGAAAAGTTGCCAAGAGATCTCCATTTACTATAAGAGTGTCTGATACGCTGTCAGATGGAGGTCATATCAAAATCAATGGAAAACCTAAAGTTTCTAAGATCCCCACCCTCAAGAAACGATAGCACAGATCAAAATACGTTGGCTTTATGTTCCTTATAAGTATTTCACAGGCAGGCTTCTGTGGTGGGAACCATTTCTGACGCAGTCCTGCAGCACTCCAACAAAGCTATTTCACCATCATGTAGCACACTTCAGAAGCAGGACTGAGCAGCTTCTAAATCAGAAAGACAGTTCCTAGGCTGCAGACCCAAGAAGGCTTTGTTAGCGGTTCCTGCACCCAGAAAAGAACCCTCAAGTTTTGGGTTTGGGAGATTAACCTTGCAAATCTAGAAGAAAAAGGTAAACAAGGCACCACTTAGCATCCTGTCAGAATCATATGTTATGGGTATGCTCTTCCCAGCATGGGAATCAACACAGATAACTGAGAAATATGAACTTCATAACCCTAAAGTGAGTTTCAAAACCCAACAGATCTTCCTCTGTGTTCCTAGCTTTTAACACATCTAACAAGTTCCCTTACCATTTCTGTCCGATTTCCTTCCACGCTCTTCACATATGGTGCTTCTACATCTTCTGTTGACCTGACACACTGTCAGCCTCAGGTCAGATTACCCAGTGGAGCTGACCTCACGGTGATGACTGCAGCTTCTTGCAAATACTTCCCCAGCAATTCCTTATCATCTCTACCCCGAGAGAGACTTTTTGTTTTGCTCTTCTCATCTTTGCTAGTTCAATAATTTAAACCATGCCATTGTGGGGGTTACATAGTGAAATGCCACACAAGTAGTGCAGGAGTTCAGTATGCAACCAGGTGCTCATTTAAAAATGACAACACTTTCCTCACACTTGAGAAAAGAGAGTGGTACTYGCTGGAGTACTCAGGAGAGCTTTGGGATTTTGAGCTTACAGGACATGGCAAAACTCTCCCTGCAGACAGTAAAAGACATTCAGAACTGGCTGAATGGATCAGCTGCATCACTTCACAGATGAGTGCTAAGTGCTGGGTGCCCCAGCAGCCCTCACTTTGATGCAGAATCAACAACCCCTTTTGACCACAAAACAAGGCGAGGGTTGGAAGTTTTATTCTGAAGGACAGATTATAAAATTCTCAGGCAGAGAATCTATGTGTGTCTACAGAGTAGAAATAGGTACTGGATATACACACCCCACCTAACCATTACTAAAAGTTTTAGCACCTATCCATATACTACTTCACAGTGCTCACGCCAGGGTCCTACACAGTCCCTGTAGGAAAGAAGTGGCTCCCACAACAGCAGCAGTCAGAGCTTGGGGCCTTCACACCCCTCCTAACATGGGAAACCTCAAGTGGCAGCTCCTTTGCCTCAGCTCCCTGTAGAGTCAAGAGGGAAAAAACAGATTCAGAGCAGCTAATCCAGGCTCCTGCTCTGAATTACCCTCTGGAGAAAGGACTTGTCTCCACTGCCAATACAGGGAGCCTAGCCAGGTAGTCCTGCAGATATACTTTTCTGTGTTGSTGTTTGTATCCAGGGGCAAACTTGAGTTACAAGAGCAGAAAATTTGAATGCCAGCCAGAAAACCTGTGAATAGAAACCAAGTGCCTCACTATACACATTGTGTAGGTACCCTCCACTCCACCACAGATACTCAAAACCGTTTGCAGAGCTGTTATTAAAATATGCTACAGAAAGCACACGTTAAGAAATGCGGACAATTAAGCGAGAAGACAGCTGCCAAACTCCTGACATAATCACCACAACAGATGGAATGTGTTTTACAGTAGACGGAGGAGGGCACGGAGATGAAGTGCACCAGTGCAAAAGCAGCCTGAATAGCTAAGACAATAGGGAAAATTCTATTAATGGTTGGGAGTTTAAAGGGAGCTGTCTGCATTTTAAAGGCTATGGGGAATAATTATTAGATTGGCAGCTGCAAGATAATGCACACAGTGCAAGGTGCTGTGCTATCTACATTTCTAGAGACAGTTTTCTCTCCCAGCTTCTCACAATTTTGGTAGAAGAGTCTTTGGCTTGCTCCCTCTGCTGGGCATTGCTCTTCAGTGGCCCACTAATATCTCGCGTATCCACCAAATCGCATCTTTTCTGCAAAGCTTGTTCTTTCTCTCCCAAGTTTGCATGTTCTGAGACACATAGATCTTCCCCAGCAAAAGCTTTTCCTCCTGGAGACAGCCAGCCCTCCAGGCTGCTGTGCTCTTCTCCCTCTCACAAGCCACTCGCCACTTTGGTTAGGGAAGGAAAGAATCATCTTTCTCAAAAAAAAAAAAAAAAAAAGGAACTCAATTCCTGTTTCTTTGCCTCGGGCTTCCCCCAATTAGCACAGAAACAAAGCTGTTCCACAGGGCACCACAGGATCTACTCTTAACCTCGGTCCTCAGGGCTTCCCGCTCACAGATGGTGCCTTCCCAAACCTTCTGCCTCACTGATGCAAAGAGCCTCTTCAGTGCCTTCTCTACTCCTTACAGAGGCATCTATGTGTATTTGGCAAAGTAAGAAACAGGCTGCTTTCCTTCTTGAATCTCCCTTTTGTCAGTCCTTACAGAATTGGCTCTGGCTTAACTTTACTGCAGAAGCTGAACTTGCTTGTGAATTAAGCCTGAAAAAGCAGAACAGGTGCTGGGCTGGAGGTAGGCAGGTGGAAGAAGTAGGTCCTAAACAGCACTCACTGCTTTTTGCCTACAATCACACTCCAGCTCTGTGCAAAAAAAAAAAAAATTATACTTCAGTTAAGAACAGATTGGAAAAACTGAGCACATTTGGATTCTAAAAGCACCACAACGACTCGCACACATGAGCCATCCATCTCACAGATGTAAAATGAATACTGATTGCACACTGGGATTGTGGATGCCCTCGCGTTCACAGAGACACCTTTCTGAACAAGCATCTGTCTGGAGCACTGCAGGGCACGAGGACAGCGTGAATGAAAGGGTTTCMATATCCAAAGCAATGCCGTTCCTTTACTTGTGTCCCTGGCTGGATGTCCTCAGAGGATACCTGCACTGATGGGGCACAATAAAAGAGCATTCAAGAAAAATCACTTAATTGACCTCCAGTTGCTCAGTGCTTGCTGGGAGACTGGGGAAAAAAAAAAAAAAAAATCCCAGGATGTCTCCTGCGGTTTGCCAGCTTCATTTGCTAGGAGAGGGTTGAAGATAAGTGAAACTACAAAATAGGAACAGCACACTAAAATCAGGACAAAAGAACCAGTTGCAAGAAAGTTTAGGAAACAGCTGTTTCCCAAAACCTTTCTGCAACGCATTTGAAGTCTAAACACACTGAAATACTCCCCAAAGTGGTATGCAGCTCAGAAGATGTTGATGAGTCCCAGAAGCGAGCAAACCCTGCTGTAGGGAGAGAGAGCGATCTGTGTGTAACTGCACTCCCCCTTGTTTCTTGACAGGCTGCTATTTGAAGGGCTATCGCTTCCTCTTTAACCTTCAGCCTGAAGAGAAATATGAGCAAAGAGTGATACGAGCTCCTTCTCGGGAGCATGTTGAAGGCCAGCCAAAAAAAATCACATATCACTCTGAACTGTTGTAGCACCTGATTGCCATCCATTTGCCATCAGTGTGAGAACAAAGACAACAGCACTAAAACTGTAGTACCTACATTTTACAGAGTCTATTTTCCGCTCCCAGCCTCACCCCACTGTGTCCCACAGGGAAACTCACACTTACCTCTGACACCCACAGAGCCAGCTGTGTTCATTTTCTAAAATAGTTTTCTGAAAGCAGTTCTGAAATGATTTTCTAAGTRACACTATCAAAGATGGTTTTATTTCTTGTTGTTAACAGCCTTCTGAACCACCTCCCCCCAAGTTTCCTTAATTATCAGGCAAGCCAGCACTATAACGGCTCTGGAAACAAATTGAACCCTGTATGGGAGCCCCCAGAGCTTGACAGCAGAATCATTTTAAATCTTTTCAGTTGGAAACATTTCTTATCAAAATAGGAAATATAATGTTTATCTTTTAGTCATGTGTGCTGAATAGCTGTGTCACCCTGAGACAACAGAGAAGCACTTTCATTGTCTCTCAGCAGGCTTGTTGACAATGCCACAGCATTTAAAGGCCAAATCCCAGGCTTCCAGTTTCTAAATTTAGATGGAGTTGAGGGACAGTTGTAATTACACATGCATTATCCATCCTCCTCGCAGTATTTTCTCCAGGTACAAAGTCATCCCAAGATGCCAACCAGATTCTCTGGAATACAAATAACCCCCCATTTGACTAATAAGGGCTGCTTCCATTTCAAGAGGAGCTTTAGACCACCACCACAGCTCTGGACTCAGATCAAAGCACTGGGTAGACAAGAGAGACTATAAAGAAAGGGTAAAAAAAAAATTCACTATTCCAAGATGAATAATTCCAGAGGAAAGAGACAAAGGAATACATTGAAATACACAACACCAATTCCTCAAACCTCTCCGAACGTTTCTCAAGTACATGATGAAGAGTCAATCAGCATGGCAGCTGGACAGACAGATGCTCATGTGTCTTAACAGCAGGATTTTAATAATTAACTCAGACTGGGGGGGTTGCAGGAGGGACTGTGTTTCACACTCAAGTAGACAGGGAGAAGCTTAACATGTTATTTCAAGCACAGCCTAGAAACTTCAGAGATAGCTCCCAACAATTCACCTAACCAAGTGGCCAGATGGACAAAGAGAAAAGAGGGAGATGGAACAGGAACAGACCAGAGGAGGAGGAACAGCAATCTGGATATTCAGCTGCGAGCCCCACCACAGAGCAGTGGTACAGCACTTTTGGAGAGGCTGCATTTCCCCCAGATGCTGCAAGTGYGCTCAGAACTGTGAGCAGAGCAAGTCAGCAAGGCAATGCTGCCAAAAGCTGCTCAGAGGCATGTCACCATCTCACTGCCAGTGCTGGGAAGCAACTCTTCAAATCCAGGTTGCTGTATCTCTTGCCTACTCATTGGCAAAGCACTTACAGGAAAGCTGGCATAGGCTGCACGCTCAGGGAGGCCCTTGCAGCAACAAGGGAGGTGCTTTCTTAGACACTTATGCTGATCCATTTGTATCTGGCCACCTAATGAAGTTCTGCTGTGCCATATTTCACACTCTTATTCCTACTAAGAAAAGATTACAAGATTAAAAAAAATGACAGGATAGAGATACAGAAATCAGGCCAGTTTAGCTCTTCCAAGAAGTAGAGAATAGATTCACAGAGCAGGAAAGAGCATTTTCCTTTTGGAAAAAAAATRATTCGGGGCAGTTATAACTACTGGTTAGGAGGTAGATGGTTAGTAAGTAGTTAACTACCCTGAGCAGGGCTGGCCAGAACAGCCATTCTCAGGGTTTCTATGACCAGGAGAGAGCAAGCACGGCTGGAGGAAGAGCACTTTAGGAAATGATGTGAAAGACAGGAGGGAAGAGAGGGTGAGAAGTGGTGGGCAGACAACTCAATGGAGGAAAGAGTAAGTGGAGAAGCGATTACTTGGTAAAGGAAAGCAAACAGCCAGCCCCCAAACTGCAGTTCAAACATGCACCTACCAGCCCATATTCTACTGATGACACAGAGTTTATAACTAAGAGATAGTCTCTTAACCCCTTTGCCAAGTTGCTTATGGGCTGACATGGGACCTTACCTCACAGACCCCACAGCCGCGGTGCCCCTGGTTTCTGTTCTTTAGATCAGCCGGGGACCCAAAGCAAGGGGGCACAAGAACAAGTGTCCGTGCTCACCTCAGCCCTGTACCGCACAGCACGTCCCTGCTCGCATCCTGTACTCCCTCACTGCTGTGAAACCAGATCTAGGCACCAGAGCACAAAGAATTATTTGCAATAAGTGCACATAACCATTTCCTCATTTTTTCAATTCTTCAGGCTTCTCCTAAACTTGTTACAGCAGAAACACTTGGACCCTTTCCCCTCTTTCTCACCCCACCCGAGTTATCACCTGTCTCAGTTGCACTGGGCTGTCATTACCAGCCGCCAAGTTAACAAACTCCGTTCTTTCTAGCTCACTGCCCTTTCTGCATTTTGTCATTATAAATTAGCTAGCTGCTGACAGAGATCCCCCTGGCAGGCTGCCCTTGTCAGGAATACAGAGGGGCGAGCACGGCACTGGCAGGAACGCTACTCTCCCACTCCCCCAGCTCTCTCCCACAGGCTCACCAGGAATCACAGAGGAAACAGCACCTGAAGACCTTCCCCAGAGCTATCAGCCCCTTAAGGGACTTGCACAGGAACACAGCCCTGTCTGAAACACTCCCCAGCATATTCATGCTTAGTCTAGTAGTTAATGAGTTAGTGTTTACCTGACCAGCTCCATCAGCCTCACTCCACCAAAGCTTTCTTCTAATATTTGCAATCTACCTGCTTACTGCCAGGCTAATTACAAGCTTTGACCTCTTACTAGGAACTAAAGGACAGCTTCCTCCCGCAGCCCCTGAGGGCACACAGAGGTACCAGCTCCTCTGCAGCACTGCTGCTGTAAACCCCCAGCTGATTCTGCCCTGTCCTTGTCCCCTCCAAGAGCCTGTTCAACACATGTCCATCCAAGCCCAGGTGTCCTTCTGGGGTCTGATCCCAAGACTACAGAGATCAATAAGACTCCGCAGATGTCAGCTGGCTTTAGATCAGGTTTCTAGAGATGCAGTGGGAGAGCAACACTACCCTTGAGTCCAGCCTGCAAAGCACCACACTGTCCTACAGAAACTTTAAGTCCTGTTTCAAGTGTATCTTTTGTTCTCATGTGGAAGTGAGGTTTTGTTTTGCCATTAGAAAGACCCAAATAACTTCAGTTAAAGGGGAGAAAGGGGAAAGAAAGCAGCATCGTGAGTTTTTCTTACAAGACAGCCTTTTTAAGTGAAAGTAACTCATTCAGAACAGAGGCAAGGCTGTAAAGGATTTTACTGCCAAACAAGCACAAATACTCTGTTGTTTTTGCCAGTTGCCACCAAACTAACAGCATGAATTTCTCATTGCAGCTCTAGAGGGAAGTCCACTGAGTTGATAACAACTTATACTGCAGCCCAATTCTATAAAAAAGTCCCCAATCACAAGAATCATCCTGTAGGCTAAATAAAGGTTCTCTGTGTGCTGGCTTTGCTAAAACGAGCCACAGCACAGAGCAAGGTTATGAGATGAAGCTCCTCTGTAGTGCAGAAAGTGGAGTTTGCCATGCTGTTTGAATTGCAGAACAGAACCCGATGTGTTGCAGGGCAGGTTGGGATTAGTAAACACAAGTAATCAGCTGGCTGGAAGCAAACACTGGCTGTCAGGGAAGCTCCCAGAGCAGTTTATCAAGCCAATATTGCCTCCACAGAAGGAAGCTTTTAAATAGTTACATAAAATTCTTTTTTAGTTGGTCACAGCCAACACTGAGATCATCTCAGGCTGAGCTTTCAGACCATGAGTAATCACTGTTTTGGGCAAGAACTCTCTCAAAGTTTCTGTGGACAGTTGAGAGGGGAAATGGAGATTAATTGAGGAATTAGGAATTTACATTTTCTTATCTGCAAAGGATTTATGCTGTCACTCATGGCTTGCTGTAGGCCTGATAAAAAAAAAAAAAACAACATAGGACAGTTCCAATTATGACTGCAACTTAGATGTATGACCTGGGAATTTAGGCTAGATGTAGAGCGCTCCAAAATGAACCTGTATCCTATAATCACTCTTGAGTCTGCTAAGCTACAGCAACACTTAGTAATTAATTGCTTACAGCCCAGGCTTAATTTAGGGCCTGCCTCCCATTTTTATTATTTCTGACTCACCCCTCATTAAGCAGACAGCAATACTTAGCTTATCTAGCCTTCAAAGAGCTTCACATATTAACTCACAACACCCCTGGCCAAGAGCCATGAATAACTAGCACTGTATTTAAGAAGGAAGAATTAAGACAGGGAAGCCACATCACCTCTGAGGCACATCCAGAGGAGATGCACCAGCCTCCCCAGCATCCCTCCAGTTTGTTCTCTGTTCAGCAGAGAGAGGAGCCTCTCCCAAAAGGTGCAACGGGAAATATTTTGCCTGGTGTGGCCACAACCAGATACCTACCCCTGCTGCTGAAGTGCATTAGGTCTTCAGCACAACCGGGAGGCAAAAAGATATCAAGAGCTGGTCAGGTATGGAGTTACAGCAAAGTCCTTGGTCCAAGTCAGCCCAGCCAGACTGAGTCCCTGCTGCAGCTCTTCCCTGGGACAGGCTGGCAGAGAGAGCACACTCACTGCTGCAGAAGGGCTTTCCCCTCCAAGTCACACACCTTCTTCCCAACGTGTTATCAGATCACAAGAGGATCAGCTGTAATCTAGTTAGCTCATAGCCTTCCTCAGCCACCTCTGCATCATGGCTGGGAATTAGCCCTCAAACCCCATCTCCCCTCAGGATGGCTCTGCTGCCAGGCTTGCTCTCACCTTTAAAAAGCAAATACACTTTACCTCCTATGAGAGCAGGGCTTATTCCAGCCACCACCTACACTCACCAGCAAAGGACTCCAGAAATCAGTATTAGCTCCCCATTTTTACCATACAACAAGCAGTACTCCTCCATCCCCTAGTAAGGCAGCCCTCTCCATAGGCAAGAAGGCAGGACCTGCTCCCAGGCAGCCCCCTGYCACTCACCTTAACCACCCCCTCCCTTATCTCACAGCCGAGCTCCATCCCCCTTGATGCAGAGCCTGGGCACTCACCCATAAAGCTCCTACTCACCTTTGAGAGCCCTCCCACTTCTAAGTAAAAGCAGATGATGAAGATGTTCCAGGTGACCCAGATCGCAGTCCAGATGGCATACTAGAAGGGAATGGGGAGGGGGAGAAAGAAGCAATAAACATTAGGAAGTCACTGGAATTAGTTTATATATATGTGATGCAGCTGGGGGTAGTTAAATGCCCTGAGTCAGCACTGCAATCGTTTTCTCTTCCTCTGTTTGTTTCCCATATGCAGATGGTCCCTTGCCTGATTAGAGACACAGGGGCAGAAGTTTGGAGGGAGTGGAAGARCTTCTGCCATGCCTTTGTCCAGCAACCAGTTCTCCCTGTCTGTTGTGCAGTATCTCAGTGTTACTTTGGTACCAGTAATAATTATCTGATAGCTTCCAAGTTTGGAGTAAGTACGGTAAAAGTGCAGCACACTGAACAATGTGTTCCTAAGAACAGCACCTCCTGCTAAAATTGTTTACAATGCTCATGCCTGATTTCCCAAGGGCTTTACTCAGTTCCTCATCCCTTGCCATATCCCACCAGAGCAAAGGCTGCGAAAGGCTTTGAATGGCTCTGAACAAAACAAACGTTTACTTACCACCACTATGTAGCGAGGTCTATATTGAATAGTGCCAAACAGGCCAAGGATAACGATGATGATGTGGAGGAAGTTGGCTAGGATAGGGGCCCACTGGTATCCCAGGAAATCGAACACTTGCCTCTCTAATGCAGCAAGCTGGAAGGGAGAAGGAAAAGGAGAGTTACAGCTTCTGGGCTCATGATGTTTATCCTCAAGGTTTTGACATGCTCCCTGAGCAAATCACTGCACCAGCTGAAGATGTTACTCCATTCCCAAAGCAATTTACTGCCTATGAACCAGGTCAGTAGGACAGAACAAGTGTCTACACGCCCCGCCTCCCACTTTGTACTCATCCCATCTCCTCTGATGGCGAAGCTAACACAGACCAGTGAGCTCCAGTRCCTCTCTGGGGGCATGTCCTCTGTTCTGTGCACTTTGTGATGGGGAGGTTGCCCTGGCAGAGGGGAGAGGTGAGCAGTGGGATGGTAACATCTTAAGTGGCTGCAGCAGGACTTTCAAGAGCTCATTTGTCAGAGCCTTCAGCATCACTCCATCATTCCTGACACCTCTCATGTTTCTGCTCTCCAGCACACATCCATCAAAGTGAAAGAGAGGAGGAAGCTCTCTCCTCCACCTTCACCCCACGGAAAATGCTGCCACACAGCAAAGAAATTCTGCAAACACATCGGTTTTCCAGGAGGACAGGCTGTGTTCCTCTCCCGCGCTAATAACAGGGTTCAAGGCTATTACTATGTTCTAGAAATAAAACTCCATTACTGTTGAAGTGCTAGGCCCGATTTTCAAATTATATTTGCATAATGATGTGCTTTTCACCTGTAGCCATCATCTGTGTATCAGCAACAACTGGTCACCTGGATCTGAACTGCTGTGTTACGCATGCAGCTGAAAAAGCACAATAAACATGCAATTGCATGCTAGCCTTTACATCCCCACAGCCTTTAAATATTATGTCTATAGGTGAAATAGTGAGTGGAGGGGGCAAAACGGTTCCTGCAGGTTTTTGGCCAGTGCCCGGCCTTATACAGAGAGATCTTCTCTTTGCTTGTCTTCACTAACGCAATGCAACCAACCTCCCCCCGTTGACCAGTGACTTTGCTAGTGCTAAGGCACAGCAGGAGATTTCCCTGTCAGGGTAAGATTTCAAAATCTGTTTAATTATCATAGTAGTATGCTGGGATTGCATTATTACATTTCATATTTATTTTCACTTAAATAAATAATTACCATTTACCATTGATAGTTAATATTAATTTAACTACTAATTAGACATTAACCATGGATGATCCTAGTCCACTGTGTGTAATCAGCTATGTGACATCTTTTCCTGGCTTGGCTTTTAAATGGCAGCTGGGGACCAAGCACTGGAGCATCTGTAATGGCTTAAAGCATTTAAGGATGTGAGTGGTTGCAGGTCCCAGTCAAGCCACACAATGAGGGAAGCCACATCTATCAAATGACCATTTTTCCTCCTTCTTCCTGCATCAGTGGGGAAATCACCTTCACACCTCTCTTGGGCTAGGAAGGTATTGCAATTCTCAACAGTACCTTGGAAGTTCAACAAAAATCTGTATTTCAACGAAATCTACAGCAGCCCTGGCTAAGGGAGCTCAATCAGCGTGGTGATAAGCAGGTTTCCCTCTCTGACATCTCTCTTCACTGGCAAAGGGGCGCAGAAAGAGTGGGGAGGGAATGGAGGCAGTCTCCAAAACTGTCTCTTCTGCAAAATAATTAGTCTTCCCTTTGAAGCAACATGCACTGCCCCGTTCCGATCAATGTGAACCGCCTGGAAGATGCTGTGAGATGTGCTGCATGGCCACACGTGGGGCTCCGGGGCTGGAACAGGGCAAATGCTGCTCATTTCACCGTCAGCCTGCTCTCCCCCCTGAGCACAGTGGATTTTCTGTATCTCATCAGAAACAGCAGTAATAGGTTAAACACTTAATCTTTTAGGAGAGGATTAACGCACATACCTTAACAATATTTGGAAATTTTGAATCCTGACTGGTTGGCAAGGGGTCACTTGACTGTGACCGCTTCATCCAATCAGGCATTTAATTGGCTTTGTGCATTACATTAACGTGGGAGTATATGCCGCACAGAGCATCAATTAGCCGAGGGGACACAACGGGGGTGTGTACCACAGAGATAACGCCCTGCTCAGCTTCGCCTCTTGCCTTCAGGCCCTGAAAAGGGGATAAAGATAGATCTTTCCCACCCATGCCTTATACCATGAGTTTTCCCACTCCAGAATCAGGGCATCCATGTCTGGAAAAGTGTTTTCTTCTCACAAATGAACATTTGCCGTTAGGGCTGTATAAATGGGGAAAGCTTGTCCTTCCACAGCTTYGTGATGTTTCCTGGCTTGTTTGGACCAGGGAAAACCGGTCTGTGAAGTGAGAGGTACCCAACCGTCCTGGAGACGGACCTGCCAATCTACACTGACTTCAGATCGGGGCACAGCTCCTAGAGAGGTCTCCGGTCCCCGGCTGCTCTGGATTTTTCCCCATGATCCTAGAAGTTAGCTTCATGTCATACTTCCCTCTTCCTTACTGTGATTGCCCTTGTCTCCAGGTTGTTTCTGTCCCAATTTACGTTCCTTTGCCACTTTCCCTGCATTTTTTTCTATTTTTGTGTCCCTGGCAGCTGCGGGTGTGACTCAGCTGGTGCAGAGATCGGCTGTGCCTGCCTGCTGGTTCAGCTAAGGGGAGTGGGAGCCGGGTCGGTACGCTTCTGTGTGATGTGCGAGCTCAGGCAAGCTGTTTCCTCATTTATAAAAATAAAAGCAATTTTCTGTAAGATGTGTGTTGATGACAAGCGCAAATGCTACTGATGAAACTCTAACACTGTATTACTGACACGCAGGTAGTGACTCTCTGCTGCAATCCAGCTGTCAGAAATGCAGCCTGAAGTTACCCTGGACTTGTCCCTGTTCCCCCAGGAACCTAGCATAATTAAGAAAATATTTGCTAAAAACAAATAGATAAACAGCYGTTTCACTCATTACGCTACAGGTCTGTGTGCAAAGCTTACCCATTAAATGCTGCTGAGATTTGCAGGTAAACAGGGCTGATGTCTGTGCTAAGCTGGCCTTGATTTGGGGTTGGGATGTAAAGAATGTCATGGTACCCTTCAGTCCTGGTTCCTTCAGTCTGGCTCACAAACGGCAGGGTCAGGGTTTGTCCCTGCCTACGGGTACCGATATATCTGCACCCTCGTACTGAACCTCTCTTGGACCCCTCTGGTTGAGCAGGGGAAATGCCATCTTTCTCTGCTGCTGCCAAGTTTCTGCAGAGTAATATCCTTGTTGTAGTGTTCTTTACGATGATTCACACTGTTCTATTGAGAAAGCCTATTATATTCTAGAGATATTGGTTGTAAAGAGAAATTTCACAGATTGTGGCACAGGTTTCAACCCATTCAAAGCTGACAGGACCTTTCCATCAGGGAGGACAAATTTTTCTTCTTTATGACTATTCTTATTAAAAATAGGATTCCTTCTGCTTCTTTTGCCTCTCTAGCCCATAGAACATTTTTACCTTTCATTCTTTAAATTAAATGATTTGTTGCGGTACTAAAATCAGAATAGTTGTGGCAGACTTTTCTCTCCTGAAATAAACCACATTTCTGCTGATCTGAGTGAAACTGGAATAGCAAATAACCATGTGAAGCAACTGTTAGCCAGGCAAACAAAACAAGCCAAAGCTCTCTGTTGGGCTATCATTCATTTATACGGTCGGGAAAGATAAGAAAGGCAGAGATGATGTTCTGCAGTTTACCGAGAGTCCTATCACAATGCTCACACTCAGTGAGCAAAGAAAGGCTTTGTGAGCCAGCATGACAGGACATGCTCAAGGTCTTTACTCCATTAAAACTTCACCAGAGAGGGAAGCTGTACCGGAGCTGGAGGGCAGCGTTGCCTGATGGAGCCCATTGCAGAATAGGAAAATGGTCTTAGAAAACATCTCAAAATGTGGAACGGTTTCTTGTTGGGGGGTTCAAACCATTCCAGTTGCGTTTCCGATGGCTCTGGCAGGACAGTGTCACTGGCAGATGTTGATGCCAGCAGGACACTCCGAGCTGATTCAACATGGGCTGGGGGGTGCTTTTTAAAATTCTGGTCTCTCAAATCTTTTCTATCCCCTCATCTTCTGTTGCTCCTGTTATGCTGATAAGCTGGAGAGTTCAACCTGTTCCCCTTGTGCCTCCATACTGCTAAGGAAGAAGGGATGCTGATGAACAAGTCAGTTACCTGTAATTCTTTAACTCCCTGTCCTTTACAGCCTACTATCAAGGCCATGTTATCAGCTAGATTTGCTCTTCTAAGTTTATTAAGCTTTTAAAGCCTTTAATCTTATTTGGTTTGGATCTGTGTCTTTCACTGCATTTCTGAAATCAGTTGGGACGCAAAATAACAAATATCACTTTCAAGATGTTGACGTGACTCGTACAGATGCAGGAAAGATGCTCAGAAAGCCCAATGACAGGTACAGAGACGCAAAGAGGATGTCCTGCCTACACACACACACGCGTCCATACGTATCCGTTCCTGCAAGCAAACCTGCTTTTACACTTTCCAAGTTCAGCTTTTATAAGAGATTTCTTTTTAAAATTAAATGTTAGAAATAAATTTACAGGCATGCAATAAATGGAGCAAATGGGAAAGGCTGATCCTACTGCTATGGGCTAGCCAGGACTTAAGGGAGATACTCCTGCAAAAAAAGAAGAAAAAATRTTTTACCCGGAAACCTAGACAATTTTCCACTTGGCCTATAAAAAAGCAACTTGAAGACTCTTTTGCTACTCCTTGTCTTTCACCACTATAAGGACACACAGCCTCACAGACTGCTCCAACGCCTGCACTGCCCTTGTTCAGTGGTGTACACAGCCGCCTTGGACCCCTGCGTGCGTATCTACAGCTTCAACACAGACAAAATTTGCAACTTAAACACCTATATTTACTTTCTCTCTAGCCTGAACTGAGAAAGAGCCTCAGCTGCAGCCCTCGGTCACCACCGCCCTCCTGTGATGTTCAGGGCTGCCTGGCTGATTCCCGACGCATTGATTCAGCRTTTGATTTCCTGCCAACTGGCTTTGCTTTTTAAGAAGATGCTCTTTGTTTGTCTACTGTGCAAACACCATCGGAGCGGCCAAGACTTTCACTGGAAAAGGTCACGGGTCTTTTCTTGAGGAAAAACTTGCATTGATTTCCTGAGGTATTTTGGCCCCGCAATGGTTGATGGCTTGAGTTCAGGACAAAGTCACAGTACTGCTATCCCTATGAGACATCATATAGGGACGAAAATTTAAGTCCAGCTAGCTGAAACAGCAGGAAGAAATTAAAAAGTCTCAAATGTATAATTTAAAAATATATGTATTTAGGTTTTGAACACAAATATCTTTATTTTTGGTTCTTTCAAACAGTTTATGTTTGGCAATACTAAACACCTGTCTGCTCTGTTTATTATTATTATTGGTATTGGTATTATTTGTATTATTGGTATTATTATGATACATTATTATACATAGTCTTTCTATACAATTGTTTTGCGTTTGTAAATGGTGAAACATGCTAGAGCTAAAGAATCCTAAACCCAAGCTGCAGTGTGATGAAACTATCAGCGGTGAGCAGAAAATTCCCTTCTGTGCCAGTGCTTATTCAAGGTGGAGATTTTGTGGGCGGAAAAATTATTAAACAATAAGTCTGTTTTTACCACAGTGACTGCATTTCTAAATAAATATTAACGGTCGTAATAGCTGTTTAATTAAGTTTATCTGAAAAAGCAGTTCAGTGAGCCATTACTTCACATCCCCCTAACTGAGGGGCTCGTTCTGCTAGGTGCCACGTCCTTGTCTCTTCTAAAGTCAGCACCTCACGTGCTAATACCCGCTGCATTCATGAAATCTCATTTTTCTTCAGTAACTGTTGTCAAGGAAACCTTCCTCAGGGCCTTGTGATCCACAGCTCCTTTGCCAGCATCCCTCGCTGAACCACAGAGGTCAAGAGACTAATTGCACGGGAGGTCTCTGTTTGTCACTGTCTCTCAGACATCCTTGGTCACTCTGGCCAGGGGATACAATAAGCCCCATTCTCTGCTCGGTTTGGTCCCTTTCCTCCCCAGGAGCTGCTTAAACCCCTTCTATTCACACCGACATTATAGAGGCCTCCAACAGCAGACCTTCTATCTTTAAATCATTTATGTTTCAGAAGCAAACTCTTGTCACTGCGATGGCCTGGAAGACCAATGCCTGCCAAAGGTCCCTGCCGGCAGCTGGAGAAGTCCCCATGGCTGGTGGTGAGCCCCACACCAGGTCACTGCCCTGCAGCAGGGGCTGGCTGCTCCTGGGGCATTATGCTCCAGCAAACACAGCTTTCAGACTGCACCATGCCATAGCTGAGGATCAGGACTTCTCCCACCCCAGTACCATCCTGCACAGAGCCTGGGCAGAATTAACCCCTCGGTGTGGTTCAGCACAACTTCCCTGCTGAAGCCTGGAGCATCCTGCTGTTAAAACAGCCCGGCGCTGAGTCCTCACCTCCTCCTTCCCCCTGGCCTGGCACCTTTGTGCTCTGGATTCTCCCCTCCCAGTGTCATCTTGTGTGTTGGCAACGATGCTCTCAGGAGTGCTGCTGCTTTGACCTTGATCCCTATGCTTTCTGCTGCCAATGCCTTTCAGAAATATCCTAGCTGCAAAGATATGTCATTATTCAGTCCCACATGCCTGAATGCTGTTTAGCATTCCAGGAAAGGCACAATCCTTGCTAAACATAAGGGATGAGACTGGCACTGAAGCAGTGCAGAAGCCTGTTTGTTTGTGTCTAGAGTCGAGGCTCCAGCTTCAGAAGGACTGAGGTTTCCTAGCACTTCGCGTATAGCCACCAGCCTTGCTCAGCTGAAGACATGGGCTATGCACAAGCATTCACGCACACAAACCTCAAACCTTTTTTCTCCAAGTGTTGGGTTGGGCCACGTAGTGGGCAAAACAGCAGGGATATGTGAAGAGAGAGAGAAGGCGCTGGGGTATAAGGCAGTAGCTGGCCGTACTTTTTCTAGCAAGACTCTGTAGTCCATAGTCCCTAACAAATGGCACATCCTCAGGTGCAGCACAAGTGTGGCAGCCCCTCCCCTGCTCCACAACCCCCTAAACGGGGTGATCAGCAGGACGGTTAATTAGCTGGCTCTTGCACATAATGTTGCAGAGGAGAGAAGAGGTTGCCCAGCACTGACTTTCTGAGTGGTGCTCAGAATACAGCTCCCAGGAAAAAGCCTGCTTCCTAGGAGGAACGTTTCAGTAAAATTATTGCCCTGTATTGCCTAAACTTCTCCCAAATTGGGGTCACRGTGAGGCTTGTGCTCTGTACACCCCACACAGCCTCTGGCCCGTTTGGTTTTCCTGGGTCACATCTCGCCTCGGGGCTCAGATCCTAGGGATGCAGAGAGGTGTCTGTGCAGCAGCATCAGATACCTGAGCTGCTCTGTTCCCTTCGCTCCTGCTCGTGTCTCCTGATAGCATCTAAGTACTGCATGCTGCTGTGATTGCTGATTGCCAAGATTAGCAATCAGGCTAAATTAATAAGCAGGTGCCTTTGTGATCCAGGCAAAAAAGTACTCTGACAAGAATGACAAACTTGTTTTATTTGTAGCCTACGTCAACACTCAAACCTAAGTTTCCCAAACATAATTAGATTAATCTGTTGTGCCCACAATGCTTCCCCCCCAGCTTTTTTTCTCCTCCCTCGGTTTCATAGCTCAGCTTCGGCTCTCCAGCTTTGCGGCAGAGAGAGGGGGCACTGGAACAAAGGGGATGTGGCTGTATTTGCAACAGACTTAAAAAATAATGAGTTTCTTCAACAAGTGCCTGACATTTTTGTCAGCCAGATGCTCCATGAGGCACAGCCTTATCCCAGCCTCAGGCTCCACACTTGTGGCAGTTCTGGCTTTCCCTTGCCCGCTGGAGGACTTGCAGCCTATCTTAGCCCACCTCATACTGACGAACCTGGGCAAACATCCTTGCTGCTCCCCACAAACAGCATCCTGGCGTGGCAGATAGCTTTAGCACTGCGGGGGGACACCTTCTCCCACCACTAGCACAAATTTCCCTGTTGAGTGAAGTATATTAAAGATGTGCCATTAACTCACCAGCCATTTCCCTCAGGAGATCTGCTACCATTTACGAAGACATCTAAACACTATAAAGGCTGTGAGGCAGAGCAGTGTTGGAGATCAGCAGGAATTTAATTTTCTAATAGAGAGATTTATTTCCTACCAACAGGGCATTATATTCTGTGATCCCTGCCTCTGCTCAGCCAGGAAGGCTATCCGAAGTTTGGGCTCATTCACATGACAGTGGTGCAGGGGAAAAGTGAAAATACTTAAAAATTAGCCAAGGGGTTGTTTGGTATGGGGAATATACACTATATTCTCTGGACCTGCTATCTTAAGCATTGTTTACTTAGCTAGAAGAGCCAGCTCTGCTGCTGGAGGGAGAGAGCAAACACATCGACAGGACTTGCACAGAAGGCACAAGGCTGTACTGAAGCACTGTTCAGGCCAGGACTGCCCAGCCTGTCTTCTAACGATGCAGCTCTCTGGAGTCTTCTGGATGTGGGAGCAGCAGTTTGGGAACAGCTCGGAGATCCCCATGAGCTCTCAAGAGCGCTAGAAAGACTTAAAATCATTCAGGGGTTGGACCACAACTCACAGGGTGTATAAAGCCCGTGAGATACCAGCTGGATTCACCCAGTTTAGACAAAAATATGGCTATCTTTGCTATTTTATAGGCACTTATTGCAAACTGCAATTTTATTTTGCCTCTGGTTATCCTGAAGTTGAATTATGACCTTAAATATACTCCTGGCAGTTTCCCAAAGGAGGAAGAAACTCTTGCTTCAGGCTCGAAAAGGCAAGCTCAGTTTTTCCTCTGCCCTGTCCACACACAGCCCGAGAAAGACTCGCTGTGTCCGAGGGACACCGAGCACATCCCCTGCCTTTAGCTTTATGAACAGAAGTGTCCCCTGCAATTCTAATTCATGGCTGGCACCCGCAGCACTTTCTCCTCACAAAGGGTCAGCTGTAGCCTGAGTTACAAAAAGGCCTCTCTGAAGGCAAAACACCTGCAGAAAGCCACCTGAAGCTGTTTTTCTTGACCAGGGGAATATGAGGACGAGAGTTTCTTGGTGTCCATGTAGCATGGCCAGCAAAGCCCCACTTTCTGCATAGCTCTGTGTGTCCTGAGCTCAGCAGGATGCTCCCCAGCACGTGTGGACAAATGATCTCTGCATCACTGATCTTTTGTGGAAACCCCCCCAGGGCCTTGCTAAACAAAGCTCCCCTCTCTCCCCTTTGCTTGATGGTCCCCCTCCCTCTGCTCTGCACCTTCCACCCACCCTGTCCTGCTCCAGCCGGCTCAGCGGCCGCTCTCCCCCCAGCTCCTTGCTGCACATTGCACTGGGAGCTCTAGCAGCTGATCCCCTTAATTAGGTCACGAATAGATCACGCGTAAAACACTTGSACCAGCCAGATCCTCTGAAGGAAAAACATGCAAGCTCTGCAACTGGGATAAAAGCTCGAGAGGGGAAGGATGCCAAAGCTGAAATAACTCTTCAAAACTTTGCCCGTAGGAACCCTGCTTCAGTTTCTGCTCAACAGCTGGGTCCCCGCTCCCTGACACTGTAGCTAAGTGGTAGTGTTGCTTTAATTTCCTCTTGTTCCTGCTGCAATGCCAGATTGCTTGGATATTCGTAAACAGAAGGAGTTTAATGAAAATTATAATTAGAGCCCTGCGGTGCTCTTGCAGGTCGCCTTTACACTGGGCTGCCTATTTACATTACAAATCAGGCTGGTGTCACTGCAGAGTCTCCAGCAAGAGAAGAGAATTCATTAAAAGGGAAGCGCAGGGTGGGTGAGAAATAGGGGAGAAAGAAAATGATATTGTTATTATTAATAATCTAGGAAATTGGGATCTGCCATGGTCTTGCTGCAACTTTGCTCCTAGAAGGAAAGCCCCTTTGTAATCATCCTGCAGCAGGAGGGGAGAGAGCACAGCCACCCAGAAATTTCCACTGGTAATTACTGTACAAACGGACCCTTCTTCATAGAGCAAGACTTTATCTCCCCCACCAGGACACAGAGAAGTGCTCTTAGCACTTCTGCTTCCTAATACCTACCTGTGGAGTTGGGGGGGTCAGGGAGAGACAACACGTGAGGCCGAAGGGATGCATTTCCCATGATTTTACAGCCTTCCCTTTCCACCTGCCAGCAGCTACATACGATGCTTTTTGCCCCACTGTAATGCCACGAGCAGCAGGTCCTTGAGGAAGACAGAAGCCCTCATTCAGTGAAGCGCTGGAGCGTCTGCTGACTTGAGGCACAGCGTACGTCCAGCTGCAGTCATGTGCTGAAGGGCTCTGTAAAATCTGGGCCTGATGGAGCAGGAGCAAAGATCCCATGGGAACAACACGGAGGCATCTGGGCATCGATGCACTGACACCCAGCCCGGCCTCCACACAGGGCAGCACAAACTGGTGTTACCCCAAATACAGATCAACCTCCTGGGTTTGATTCTGCTCCTGCTGCTTCCACCAAAGCCCTCCAGCACAGTGGTTAACTGTCTGTTTTCCCATCTATCTAGTGGAATTAGAAATAACACCTTCATTTTACACAGAGGATAGCTGGAGACTTAGGTTGTGTTTGTAAAAAGCTTCTTTAATATTTCATAGTAATCATCCTGCATCAGCAGAAACCACATCACCACTGCAACAGTGTTTTTATTGGATGYCCGCCTGCCCATAAAAAGAGGTGGCATTTTAGGTTGGGGACCTCCCCGTGATGATCACAGCACCAGCCCCCCTCACCTTTCCCATCACTGTCACCTTCTCAAAACAGAGCGGTAAACTCACCCCGCTCCCATGCCTGCATCCCCCCAAATTCAGCCCTGTTGATGCTCCAACCAAATCCCAGCAATGCCCAGCAAAGGATGCCGAGTCAGTCCACCTGCCAGACCCCCCGCTGCTGCTCATCTCAGCTATTAATCTTACCTCGCCCTCCGCGGCCAGAGGACGTAACTTCAGCCTAATAAACAGCTGGGAAGTCAGGACAGAGCAGATGAGCTAATACTGCAGAAGTGATTGRGTTTATCTATCAAAACCGACCCAGGAGAATTTCCCCTCTGCACGTCATGGCACTATGCAGAAAGTTTTCAGGCAAATTAGAAGCTGGAGGTATTTTAGGAGTTTGGCTGCAAATGGGCCAAGTGATTTGCTTGCATTTCATGCATGCTATCGTCAGTATAAAATGACCCATACTGTGACAGCTGAGTTTTAATCATCACTAGTAACACTCTGTTGTTTGTGCTTTGCCAAAAAAACAACCTAACATAAAAATGTGCTTATTTCAGTTAAAAAAGGGACAAAAGAAAAATTTCCCTCGAAAAACTATGGTTGAAAAAACACGTAGCCATTTTTTTCAGCTGAAAAATAAGTATCAGTGAAGAAATACTGTCCAACTCTCCCCTAATGAATGCACTAGCAAACTTCCAGGCCGGTCATCAAAGCATGAAATGAAAAAGAACTGGGAGAAAAGAGTATTTTGGACATGAAAAACATTAGCGGTCCAGCTTCTGGTTCCAGTAAAATGCTTTTGACAGGAAGGGTTTTAAATTGGAACAAACAGGAAAACAACTATTTTGTTACAAATAGGGACTGTCAGAGGCTTTCGGGGTATTGCAGGAATTTTCCAATAACCACAATCCCCACAAACAACTTCCCTTCTACAAAGTGGCTAGAAAACGAATCAATCACTATTGGCTTTCATCTCCTGATTGCTTCACTGGAAGAAAATCAGTCGTACTTAAATAATTGATTAATTACCTTAGTAATTACAGGTAACAAACCTAGCTTCCCTTGCCTCCTTCAAGACATGTAAACTAGGGATATTTCAGTTTTCCAGCCACTTTAGGAGGCAAAGCCGATTTTGTGCGACCCAGGATGACGTCTGAGCTGCCACCCACATCTCAGGAGTCGCCGGTACCCTCGGCTCGGCCCCAGCAGGGCGGTCCCCGGCGAGGAGGGCTGACCACCTCCTGCGTTCCTTCCTTGGCTGTAACCTCCCCATGAGCATTACAGGCTGAGAAGCAGAGATCCAGCTCTCTTTCTCTTAGGTCAATAAAAGCAAGAAAACAAGAGACATGTGAACTGCTCAGACAGATTAAACAAGTAAATACCTAAGGATGGAGATGGCGAAAAGTTTAGACGCACATTTGAGGCTGAAGTTCAGCCCCTCTCTTTCACGGGTTGATGAAGCAGCTCGGGAAGCGCAATCTGCTCTGGGTAGTCATTAAAGGGTAAGAGAGCATGTCTGCTACAAACCAGACTGAGTGCTGGAAGTAAGTGCTTCAGGGCAGAGAGTCCTGGGTTCAAAGCGTGAGCGTGAGCCATGGTGGAAGTCACTAAGCCCGTGTTTTTCTCATGCTCACCATCCCCTGCACTGCTGTGTTTTCCTGCTATACTTGAGAGGATTTTAATGAAACAAAAGATTCTCATCAGGGATTTATTAGCAATACAGTATCATGCTAAAAAAAAAAGCTAAGGTTTAACAAGTTCTCCCACTTGTATTAATGGCATTGACCGTATTACTTTTTGTGTGGCATCCCCTTTGTTTTTGCTCTTCAGTCCAAGTAGATGATGAAATGAGACCCGTGACGTTCACTTTGATGGAGGCAAGCTGCTGGCTTTCCAACAGTGTAAATAAGGATTCAGTGCCTTTTAAAAAGCATTATTTTTAAAGGAAAGCCCTTTTGAGTGAGGGCTAGAATGGGGTTATTTTCCACATGACCAAGCGTCAAAAGGAAAGCGGCAGCCCAGTCCATGCTCTTATCACCCTCCCCGAGTCACCCACTGGATAGATTTGTCACAAGGTGAAATAAGAGCAAGTCCTCAATTTATTATCATTTTCTACTTGTCCTCCTTAATGCAGTTCCTGCCAGGATGAGTTTGCTGTGGGAAAGTGGAATGAAACCAGGCCTTTCAGTTTGCTGCTAAATGGGACTGGGGGGAGGCTTTCAGGGTGGAGGGAAAATCTTCCTCATTATAAAGGGAAAATGTGCAACGCACAGTTTTCATCGGATGCTGCCCAGCCTCCCAATTAGGATGGCTGAGACAAACAGTGGTGTTATTATATGTAACTGTTTATCCAGTGTCACTCAGCCATTGTTTATTTTATGAGCATAATTTATCTCTTCTGTTGTGCTACCCAATTTGTTTGCATTTTCAGTCCAGTCGAGTGTCTGTCTTTTATTGTATACATCTTTTGGCCTCCCACCAACCGACTCTCCAATTAAGTTTCCAAGAGTGTCGCACAATGGCCAGGCCCCTCCTGCGCTTCATTTTTCGCATGACGTTTGCGTCCCCTTCATTTCTGCGCTGCCCCTGCCCCTCCCCTGCTGACTCGCAGCTCCTCAATGGCTCATGGTTTATTCAACAGCAAAGCTGAATTCCTCTTTTCCTTCTCTTTTTCCCCTTCCCCCCCTTTTAAAATAGAGGCTGGTCAATAGATCCCACTTTGGCAGCTCTGGAGAACAAAGTTCATTTGCAGCAAATCTTTAGCGGTCGTGTCTCTGCAGTGCAAGAGTTTGGTGACTTTGCAGGGACTGAACCCCGAACCGCGGGGCAGCTCAGAYGTGGGGCACTCATGAACTCTTGTCTCCCCTCCGGCCACGAAAGGGGACAAAGACTTGCCCTCTATTAGCATGTGTTACCAAAGCTTCATCCGCACATGGCCCTGCCTCCCGGCTGCTGCTATCGCTCCCCTTGGAGGTGCGAGACGATTCCTCATCCTTGGAACGACGGCATCTTTGGCTTGTCCCTACTCCAAACTTTCCGACCAGTTTTTTCAAGTCTTTTGATCTTCTTGCTTGCAGGTCTGTCTGCAAGGATTGGCTAAAATAGAAAAGTGCTAATCCACATTATGGAAATTCAAATCCTTGCTGCTACATTAAGTAATTTCAAGGAAGTTTAATCTGGCAAGGCCCTGAGGTGAACTCCAGAACAGTGATACAATATCTGTGCGTTGCCTCTTCCACGAGCGTGACAACACTGCAGTGGTAATAAGCAGCATTGTCCTCCTTATCACAGCAGGCTGTAGACTATCGCTGTTTCGGATGGGGTCTGGCAAAACCCCATTGAGCTCTCAGCCCTGGGTTACAGCTGAACAAGGGGTTTACTGCTGCATTCCCATTGAGTCTGCCAGGACTGGTTTTCCAGGATTTCTGATAGAAAATCTGAACAGTGTCTCACCACCAAACACTGGAGCTCCATCTGAAACACCCTTTGTTTGCAGGTTAGTGTCCAAAACTGGGAGTGAGGAACTTTACATGGCCATGGGAGCCACCGCGAGGAAAAAACTTGGCAGCTGTGAAACCTGGGTTACGTCTCATGCAAGGAAAGCATCCTTTGGCTAAGCGATCTGCAAAGGAGTTTACTGCCCCTCCACCTCCTGTCACTATGAGCTGCTTCAGAAATTCATCGTACTTTAAATGATTCACTCAAGTATCCATTCAGTCCCAGTTCATAGATCGCAGAGCCTTTATTACACAGCCATATATTTAGCACCGGAATAGTTCTCAGCAGTTGTAACAGCCCTGTCATCTAAGGAATAAAACAAAGAGCCATTATTCATCAGAAGGGAGACACAGTCTTTATTGTCTGAAGCCATGGCAGAGTTTTTATATCACCCTATCTATTCTTTCAGGCTGTCACACAACTCAGTTTTAAGCTGTTTCAGTGGCAGCCTTGGAAGCCTGAACGCTTCTGTAGCTTCTCATAGCTAACTTCCCAGCTAATGTTGTTTTAAACTGACAGCAGGACTGATCCTGAGCACACTGAGTATGGCCAGTGACTTAAGAGCAGGAAAGTTAACCTCTTCTGAAAAGCTTGAGGTAGACGTTAGTCTCTGGCTAGGTCAGGAATAAAAGCCACGCAGGGTTATTTAAAGACATGAGGAAGCATGGCTACAAGGAGCAATGGATGAACGTGCATTTTGAGCACTGATTATATCCAGAAGATCTGGGTTTGGGCTCTGGTCTGATGGCAGAGCTTTGTGTAGCCTGTAGGACCCAAGAACACACCGAGGTGTGCATGCCAGCTGCCCTGACCTCCCACTGGTGTGGATCCTGCAGCCCTCCCGTACGGTGTCACGGTTTGCTTGGTGGGTGTATGTCCAGCATGGAGCTGGGGGAACCAGCCTGGTTCTCCGGATCCAGACAGCTGGGGATTAGTACCTTCAGATGTACTCAGCATGAACCACCCTCCACCCTGCCTAGCATCTGCCTGACTTCCCCTGCACCTCTGGGAAAAGCAGGTCAGATTTTGGGCCAGAAGACCTCTTCTAACATGCACTTCTTTGATGCAAATGAGCCCATTAAATGCAAACGAAGCAGCACCGTTCAGAGAACCAACTACCATCACGGTCTCCTCAGGCTTCTGAGAGAATTTGAGAATCTGCCTGTGTCAGCACAAAGGCAGGATAAAGAGCACGCAGAACAGATACCTCTGAGAAGGTGTCGTGCAGGGGCTCTCGCCAGCTGTTTGCACAGCGAGGCAAACCCATCCTTCCCTTGAATGTCTCCTCTCAGAATAATGAGATGGGAAACTTGAAGACCCAGAATCCTAAAATGTGGCAGACATTTGAAAAAGAATTGCCCTTTCCCAGCTTTGTAATTTGTTTTAAGGCTGGCAATCACATCTCCAAACCCCCATGCTCACTTTTCTCCACATGCTTGGAAAGCAAAGGGCACATAACAGACTGTGAACTCCTGTTACACTTCTCCCAACGCCCGCTCTCCTCCCTGCCGAACAGCCAGCAATCTCCCAGGCTAATTAGCCAAACTGTATTCTGCACATATTTAGCATTTCTGAGTAATTAGGATAATCAGATTTCTCCCCTAATTCTGTACATATACAATATAAGCAGGTGTATTGCCTTTCCCACAATGATATCACAAAAAGTGTGTTGTCTGCTGGAGCCAGGGATGCCAGCCGCCTGTCAGAGCCCGTTCTCATCTCACACATGGAAATCTGCTGCTAACAGATTACCAGCAGCCATGGGAAATTAGGAACTGGGTTTGGTTTGGCTAAGTAGCCAGTAGTTCAGCTATTCATCCAAGCTATCTAAATGCAGAGACTCTTCAAATCTGGCCAGAGATTTGGATGTTCTCTTCACCGTCCTCCAGGGAAGAGCTGCAGGAGAAGCTCTTCTGTGCTGCAGTTGAATGGGAGGTGTTCGGCCCAGAACCTCAAAGGTGTTTTGGGTTCTGGGGAAGTGCAATAGTCCACCCAAGTCTGAGGACTCGGGTCTTGGTCATCCTCCACAAGGTTAATCAGCCTATGGACCTAGACCTTGTCTCTGTGGACCTGTTAGCTGGTAAACACATACATGTGGTCTCTGCTGCTTTCAAGGTCTCTAAATGAAGGTCAAAGCCAGTCAGGCCAGGCCAGCTCTGTCTTGTCCTGCTGAGGGACAGTCTTTGGTTCAGGAGTTTTTCTCCAGTCAGTCAGCTTCACTCAATAATTCCTTCTCAGGGACGCAGAAAAGCTTTTTTAAGTGCCCATGACTACATCCTGGTTCTTGGAGCATTTGGACATGGTGCTTCCACCGAAGTGGAACTTTTTCCCTCTTAGTAGAGTATCGAGGGTCCAGCATTTCTGAAAGGAGGACAGGATGCTCCCAAGCCCCATAGCATGGAGTTAGGCACTCCTGAGTATCTGGACCATAGCAGTAATATTAAGGAAAGACCCCGCCTCATACCCTCCACAAAAAGACCCTCTATCTGCTGAGCTTCACGTAGGGGAAAAGTTTGCTTGTAGACCTTAGAGTACAACCCAATATAGTCCCAACACAAAGAAGCCATTTCTAATGTGCAGGGCAATGCTCTTATTGTAGTACTGTAGAAATAATGTCCAAACTTCCTAAATATGAACAAATCCAAGTAAGGCCAGGATTTAGATTCCTCCTGATCTCCAGGTCGGTTAACTGTCCTGGTACTGAGATTGAGCTCTGGTTACTACAGCGGTAATTTTCAGGTGGAGCTGAAGATAGACAGTGACAAACTGTTAATTGTGGTGAAGCTGTTTATCTGTGATGGATGAACACACCATACAGAGCACTCCATGCAAGGTTACACTCAATATTTTATAAGTTCTGTGTGGGTAATAAAACGCTCCATCCCCTTCTTTAGTGTCCTCTATCTCACCTTCCCTGTTCAGATGAAATGGTGCTTACAGATGAACTATCTCCAGAGAACAGCACTTGGGAAATGTAATTCAGCATCAGACGCTTTAATGGGTCCCAGGCTGTTGTCAGAGTCACCACAGACACAGGACAGGTCCCTCTTCCCCAGAGAAGGGTCACAGGAGTCTTCTTTCCAGGCTTTGTATATTCGCTGTAACTGTATATTCATCTGAGCACCAGGATCCATTTTTTATTAAGTGTACTTAGCTCTTGAGGAGAAGTGTAACCCAACTATCCTCAGTAATATTCAATTCTTCTTCTTTCATATCTTTGACCAGCTGACTGGTTGCCCAAGTGCTCAGTAATGAAGGAGAGAGCCTGTCCTGTATCATTTGGACCTACCTCCCTTAGGTCAGTGATGTCCCAGGTCACTCGGGGATGGCACAATGACAGGGAAAGAGACTTGGAGAACCGTGCTGAGAAAAGAGATCCTGTTGCAGAGCAATGACCTCCTAGAACTGGGAGACAGAGCTCATGGGCAGCTCTRCGGGGTGTGGGACGGAGCGAGCTGGGATGAGGAGCCTGGCCCACCCTTCTCCAGGCATCCCATCTCCAAGGATCTCATCAGGGGGATCCTCAGCTGCTTTCATATCTCCTCTGAGGGCAGTGCAATGGGGAGCAAGTCTGTGTGGTGAGGGGCTGCCCCAAAGTGCAGAAAGGGCATGAAGGCTGGATCCCACAGGCACACTCAGCCCTCCCGCCCCATCGCTGTGCAGCGGGACTGTCTGCTGCCGCAACRGGGTGGCAACTTGTGCTCCCACGCTTCTGAAAACCAGGACCTGGGCGGACATCTGTGTGCTTGCTCCATTGGTGCAGAAAAAATATGATGATGGTCCTGGTTTTCTAGAGTTTTGAGCATTGGATGAAAAAACTGGAGAAAAAAAAAGAGGGAAGAAAGCAGATATTTTGCTGGCCTGAGAGCCTGGAGAGCAGGTGGGAAGCTGCCTGCAGGGCTGGCCAGTCGCTGAAAGGTGGCAAAGGAAGCTGGCACAGCGACTCCTGACGTCTGCCTTCTCCAAGCAGGTGATGAAGACAAGCTGTTGCCTTGATTCCCACAGTATATTTTCATTAAGCCGTGGCAGATGGCAGCGGAGGTCACCGCTTCCACACCACCATCCTTTCAGGCGAAAGGTGTCAGGGAATCTGACACCTCAATTACTAAACCTAGATTCACCCAAACAACATCCAGGATGAAGGGGGAAGGGGGATCAGAAAAGCTGCTCTCCTAATTTCCATGAATCCTCACCTTTGAGAGAAAATCTGGGACGTGAGCTTCCCTGATAAACAACATATTTATGTCTAACGTCCTGACACAGAAGCAGCTGTGCTGAGAACAAGCCACAGACACCAGGAAAATGGCAATTAAGTCCTTGTGGAAATGAGACCAAAAAGCATCCCTTGGAAAAGACAGTTGATGTTAATGAGCTACAGCGAAGTCAAGGGAGGATCTATTGGTCTTGCCCCACAAGAGAACTGCCGCTCGCTCCTCTCTAGTCTGTGAAACCTCCGAACATAAAGCAAAATAAAACTTCTGTTCTTCACTTCACGAGGACTTTCAGATGCGGGCCCAGGGCTCAGCTAACCCAGGGAGGAGCCAGAGCAACATCACCATTGACTTTTCTGAGTTCAACGTGAAACACAAATCCGATACACTGGTGAGAAGCAGCACCTTTGTTGAAACCCCATCGCAAAGATTTCTGCCAGCTATTTCAATCGTTTCAGTTTTTCTCATCCCTACTATTAATACCTACTTTCCTATTATTACTTTACTACTGATTCCCTACATTTACCACTATTAATCCTYGCATTTGTAATCCCTACTATTATCCCTGGCAAGGAAAAGGAGAAATAAGATTCTGACCCTTWTCAGACCTCAATAAACAAGTGAAGCAGAAGTCATTTATTCTTATTCTGAAATCCCGTGAACTTTAATGTAATATTGTAATTCTGGAATGATCATGAGATATCTCAGATGATTGGCAGTTCTGCAGGGTGTTTATTCATTGAGTTTCCTTCTACAACAAAAATACCAAAAAAACATTGGCCTATGAGTAGATAATGAGTCAACTCAGCCAGCCACYACACTGCAGGAACGCCCAAGCCTGTGCTTTCTCTTTGAGGACTTCTCCCCTTAAAGCCCAACACAAGTTGGGGGAGACACGACGACGTCAGAAATATTTGGAAGATGAAAACTTCCAGAGTGCACAACTCCAAAGAAAGAAAAAAACAACACCAAACCAACTCCTTTTTAGTGAGACTTTTCAACCTTTTTACAGAAGCTTGAAAACACTTCTGAAAAGTTCAAAATATTTGGGGTTTGGCAAAATAAACCCTCCCCATCATTTTCAGCAGACGTTGCTAAATGCCAGAGTATTTTCATTTTTTTGCCCAGAAATGTCCTTTTTTCCCTCCTCGTGCTCTGGACACGGGGAACGGGAGAAGAATGCGTTACTTTTGAGACAAAAGTTTCCACTTTGTTGAAAACTCTCTTTCTACCAAACTTAAACACAGAGACACAACCTATGCAGTTAGGTGTGCTCCTCACATCTACTGCAGCCCAGGAGGAGAGGGGACAAAGGGAACCCCACAAGCGTAAGGACATTAAATCACAAATTATCTCTGGTTTTTTTTTTTTAATAAGAAAGGTTTAGTTCTACTGACCTCAAACCCAGTGTTTTGTTAATGGGAAAAGGGAATGCTACAGCTGGGGCACTTACTGCTCGCTAGATCATATGCATTTTCTTAAGTGCTCGAAAAGCTATGGGCTATTCCAGGGTTTTCCTGGAGGAAAAGCGATCACAATCTGGCCTTTGTTATCCAGTTTATTCTCCAAGAGTTCCTACTTGAGGGCCCCTGGAGCAGATTCTTGGAAGAGCTCCATTCTGCACCCCAGCCAAAACGATCCGAGTTTCCGTATATTATTAGCACACAATGGAGCAACGTCAGCTCGGGGTTGGCAGGCGCAGCGCTCCCTTAACCCCACACCGGCCAGGGGGAGAGGTTCCCCATCGGGGGAAAACTGTCTTCTTCTCTTCTTGCATGGCCCTGGTGCTCRGAGAGAGGAAAAAGGGGAAGGCAAAGGAGCAGAGAGTGGCTGGGAGAAATCAGAGAGCTGTCAGGCAAACATACTGCATCAGCCAAAATAAAGCCCTGGTTCTCCAAGAAGAAGAGTTAACTTCAATACCACCCTGCCCTCAGCTGCTTTTTGGCTTGGCCTTTGCCAAATTTCATTCCTGGTCTAAAAGTGCTAGATGGGTTTGGTTAGAGGACACAAAGAAATGTGGTTCCTGTGAGTCATTTGCAATCTCCGCCACCGCTATGGGAAACGCGGATGTGGGCTGCCAGGCAAGGTGCAATCTGCGATGGGGCACATCTGAAACACATACCCCAAGCCCATCTTCCCTCATGCTGCTCAGAAGCTTTTGGGCTTAGACCACTGTGCTACAGCGGTCCTGACTCCAGCTGCTCAGGAAAAAAAAAAAAGGAAAATCTCCTCATGCAAAAATTCAACTTTTTGTAAGAAAAGCTCCACAACTCCAAAATTAAAAATGTTTGCCAGCACAGCAAACATTTGCCAGCACATTTTTGATTTTTTGCCAAAATATTCTGGCCAAAACTTGGGAGAAAAACTCAGAATTGTCTATGGAAAGCAGATACTTCTCATGAAAATATTCATTTAGTCAAATCCCCAGGTTTCTACTGAAAGTCAGCTTCAGTGGAAAATGCTGACGAGCTCTATTATTGGCACAGCTTTAATTTTCCTTTGTCTGGAACAGACACGGAGAAGACAGCATGTGTCAAACGTAGTCTTTAGACTTATGTTATTATTTAGCCTGGAGTATTGTTCAAGGACTTCAGGAAAGGTTCAAGCCATCACGGTGCTAGGTGTTGCGCATATACACRAAAGATAGTCCCTTCCCTAGAGGGATTATAATTTAACCACAAAACATGGAGGAGATAAACAGCTGGGGAGAGCACAAGGTAATTTTGGAGTGGTCCTGAGCAGCGTGATGAGCAAAGGGACACCGCGCTTCCCCTCGCACCTGCTCTTGCCTTGAATGCTTTGTGCTCAGCCGTACCACAGCTGTGTGAGCTCAGACCTCCCTCAGGAGATGCATCAAACCGCCCCAGCTCCGGAGGCAGCTGCAGAGGAGGGGAGAGGCTCTCCCCACCCTGCCTCCAGTTCAAAATGTCCCTGGGATGGAGAGGAGAAAGCCAAGAAAGGCATCTCCACAACCCCCGAAGTGCAGACGCTGCAATCCTGCTCGCTCCTTACCTTGGATAGGAAGATGCTCTACCACCCTCCCTCTTGCAGCCCATGTGTGCCGATCCGATCGAGCCCACTTATTTTAACTCATGGGGGTTTTTTTTGCCCAGGTCCTGCCTTGCCTGACTTGCCGTGCAATCCCACCGGCCTGTCTGCCACACTCCCCTTCTGCCCTCAGCCCCTGCGTGCTCTTCATCGCTTTATGCCTCGATCAAACTGACACGACCGCTTTAGTTACAAGAGAGTAGTTAGAGAAGGATCTGTGCTGGTTTCAAATAGTTTCCAGAACTGGTCACCCCCTTCTGTAAGAGATTAAAATGGCATCGCTGAGAAGGGAGTGAGGGAGAAAGAGAGCACGAGCAAATAAATAAATAAAGGTATATAGTTACTTTTGGTTAGTCTCAATCTGCAGTCCCGTCCCAGGGTGCCTTGTTCTGTGCTCATTTAACATATTAGTCACTTTTTCCATTAGAAGCTCTTATTCTAGGGGGATTTATAATGTATCTGTAAAATTGTCTCCAGGCTTTGCTTGGCATCTGAGCTCTCAATCCACAGACAGAATGTAAAGAAACTACAGTTGTTTGATTTATTGGGACAGGGCATGGGGAAGGAGGGAATTTTTCCATGCTCGGTGGAAATAAATTCACATAGTGCTTTCAGTGCACAATCACTTACTGCTCCAGAAAATACACCGTTTGGGTGCAGTCTCACGCTGGCAGAGAGGAAAGAAGCAAATCAATGATTTTTTAATATCTCCCTGCCTGAGACCCAGCCCTCGTTTGTGGTTTCTGACCATGACCCACCCGGTCCACAGTCCTGCTGGGTGCGACAGTCTCTGTCATACCACTCGGGTTCAGAAATCCTGCCCTTGACAAGCCTTTTTCAACCCTGATTTCTACAAGGGGCATTTCTTAACCCTCTGCAGAGGCTCTCTTACAGAGTCCTGATTTTTTCCTGGGGAGGCCTATGCCTCATTTAAGTTTTGCTCGTGTTTCTTAATATGCAACTGCCCAAAGGCTGGGAGGGACAAGTAAGGGCTGGCAAGCTGCTGTGGGTAACATCAGCACCTGAATGGCAGAGGTGTTCGGGCAAAGCGAGAACTGGGAGGTGACAACACCCTTGGGAGGCACAAACTCTGGGCTACCAACACCCCATCACCTTGCTGACGGTCCTGCTCGATGCTGTGGCTGAGGATAAGCTCATCTGCAGGGTGGCCCTGACCTGGGCCAAGGTTCACCCAAACTTCTGCTGAAGACAGGGGTGGATCGGGGAGAAGGGAAGGAGTAGGGACAGCGACACACACCGGGATCAGGGGGAGGGAGAGCCAGAACCTTCTCCCAGCCTCCCTGCAGCACCGATCGGCAAAGGAAGAGCCTAACGTGGATGTTTCAAGGAAACAATAACCTAAAATTGGAACATGGCAAATTATTTATTCAAACTACAGCCTTCCCTTCCCCCTTGATTAGCAAACCGCTGGGGAGTCAGCCCTGATTTTCCTCAGACAGACGCATACGGCTCTCCTCCTCTATCTGCGCCACGAGCGCTCAGCCCGTGGGGGGCTGAAGATCTAGTTGGTATTCGCATTGTGTAGCAGCTCCTTGAATTCACACGTTGTTCTGCTCTCTGACTGGATCACAAACTTTTTCTTTGGGAGCATACACTGCAATGATGAATATGTTTGTTTTCTGCCTTTTTTTCCAGGGAAACATTTAGGCTGCAGCGTGCAAACACTTCCCCACACACTCACTCTACTACTTGCACCTAATAATAAATCTCTTCGAAGCACTGCAACTCAAATTCTTCATTTGATTTTTTTTGAGGGGGTTGTTTTGTGTTTCCATTCATTGTTTATAAAAAGCCCCAGTGAAGCCGTGAGGAACAGACATGAGAACATGTAAAGAAACACAGGGGTGTGCTGCAAAACTGAAGCGGGAAATCCCAGCGCTGAAATCCTCTCCCCATCTAAGTCAGAGGCAAAGCATCCACTGACCATAACGGAACCAGGATTTCACCCCTGGGACTTTGGTAGTGGGAGACACGGTGCTTGGCAACATACAGGGAAGACTGTGAAGGGTTCCAAGTACCAAATGAAGCCGAGCAGAGACACGAGAGGAACAAAGGAAGTTCACGTCATTATAATTTATTGATGATCTTGGCCTGATCGCTTCAGTGTTTTGTCTTAGCAGAACCCACCCTGAGCAGCAGCAAGTCCTGCAGGTCACTTGGCTGTACTGATGTGGAAGTGATGTGACGATTTACAGACAAAGTTTGCTTAAAAAAAATAATAAAAAAGCACCAGGCTGGATCTCACCCTCACCCAAGCACTTGCTGGGAACCGGCCAGGATCTCCTGACCTCACCCCCATCGGAGCACAGCTCCAGGAATTCCCTCACCATAGTTCACATTTTTCCAGCTCTACCAATTCACCCAGCAAGTGCCATGGGAAATTGCTATGGCCAAGGCATCCAAACTTGCTTAAGAATGAGCCAAACTGATTCTTTTCTTCAAGGAGGAGGGTCTTAAGGAAAATAAAATGCTGGAGGTTCTTTGTCCCTGTATCTTGGATACGAGAAAACTCCCACGCTTGTCAGAAATAAGAACAGCACCAGCAGCTCATGGCTTTTTCTCTTTCTTATTCTTTTTTTTTTTTTTCCCCCCTCCAGTGTGTGTGTGTGTGTGCTTTAAAGCAGGATGACATAGTGATGGGTTTAAGAGACAGTGAGTGCTGAAGTGCCAATTTCTAATGTAACACAGGGTACAGCTTTCTTCTGTGATCATGGGTGAAAAATCAAAAGAAATAATCCAGGAGACTAAATACACTCCCCAGCCATTCAACTCGCTCATACATACGCCTAGCAAGACGCTTTGTGCAAGAAAACCCCACCACTTCTGTGCTGTGTTTTGTTTAACTACGAGTCAAATCTTCCATCCACATCTTCCGATTGTGCCAGTCAGAGTTCACAGGGTTGCATTCTCACCCTCTTCCCCTTCAATTTTAGGCTAATGGTTTACATTTAAAAACTAGCAGGTTTCTTCTAATGAGAGGTTCTCTCCCACCTTCAGCAAAGTGTCCGCTCACCGTCCCTTCGCAGAAAACACACTGCTGTCACAGCAAGCAACTCCAAAACAAAGAGTTTTAACTAGACTCATCCCTTGGCACTAGCTTACTGTTCAACAGAACTTAGCAGGAAGCCTGCCCTTCCCTGCACGCTGCTAATGCTCCAAAATAAAGCAAATGTGGAAGAAGTAAATGAAATTAAATACAGGGATGCTGTCATTTCCTTTTTAAGGCTCGAGGAGCCCTGGAGCCCATTAGCTATTGACAAGAAGGGGACCCTCCAGATCCAGGCTGGATGCACAGACACTCGGGGAACAACCAGACCTTTGTTCATCACTGCTCGCACTGACATGTCCGCAGATGTCATGAGGACGAGGAACCCGCGCCCACCAGGGACCACGCTTTCCGCACACCGAGAAGTTTATTCCTAAATAAATACATGTATATTTATAAGCACATTCTATCTAAGCACTTCATCCCGAGGAGGTTTGAAATAATTCCTTCCAAGCCAGCACAAACCTCTCCCGTGCAGGGGAGCAGGGTGGGATACAGGCGAGCCCGTTCTCGCAGCGGGACGTAGGAGAGGCTGAGGGTACCGGTGGGTTTCGGCACGGATGAAGTTCGGTTTGGTTTGGTTTGCAACATCGCCACCAAGCCCGCCGGGACTCCTTTGACGGAGTGATTTTTTTAGTTGTATTTTATAAGCACAAACTTATGAATTGAGAACTTGTTGTTGTTGTTTAAACATTTCTCCGAGTTTTCGGCATCAGTAAATTCCCCCGCGCAGCAAAGCGTCCCCGGAGCGCAGCCTGACAGCCCTCCACCTTCCCCCTCCCAGACAAAGTTGAGGAGGGACCGGAGCCTTTACCGGCCCCGGGGCAGCGGGCACCGAGGCGCTGGGGGGGGCTTTTGTTCCCGTCCCCATCCCGGGGCGCCGAACCCCCCGTTCTCCGCCGTCCCCCCGCTCCCGGAGCGCCTCCACTCACCAGCTGCAAAGTGCAGAGGAAGATCAGGGTGCAGCGCCCGGTGCAGCATCCCATGGTCCCCGAGCAGCGGGCGCAGGGGCAGCCCGGCTCGCTGCGGCCCCGCCGCCGCCCTGGGGCTCTCCGCGCCCCGGCCCGCAGCTGCCGCTCGCCGCCGCCGGGAGCGGGGAGGGCGGGCGGGCGGGAGGGAGGTGGCGGCGGCTGCCGGAGCCCCTCCGGGAGCCGGGGAGGAGGCAGTGGGGCCACAGCTTAAAAGGGCAATGCCCCGCCGGCGGCTGCCGTCCCAAACGCGGGCAGGGCTTGCGGGGCGGGGGCTCGCTGCCCCCGCCGCCGCCGGGATGCGGCCCCCGGAGCCCCGGCAGGCGTGGTGGGAGGCTGCCGGCCCCCCGGCCAGAGCCCTCCCCCGGAGGCAGCCGGGGGCAGCTCCGGCTCCCCCGGCGAAGGGCTGGTGCGGCAGCCCCTGATTTTTTTTTTTTTTTCCCTTGATGGGACGCTTTTCCCCAGGCGGTGCTGGCTCTGCCGCCGGCCGGGGGTCCCCGGTATGTGCCGGGGCAGAGGGGCGCGCTGGACAGGCAAGCTGTAGCCTATAGGGCATCCTAGGCGACGGGAATCAGGAGCTCCTCTCCCCCTTCCACATATGCCCATCACCTTCCTCCCCGTGCAGGTGCTGGCATGCTCACCCTAAAAATCATGAAGCCCAGAATTAACYTAAAATACAATGGTTCTTCTCAAAAAATTTGTCAGCGAGAGTGCACATGGGAGACAAACTCAGAAAGGGGGATAAGACAAGGAATTCTTTAAAATGCACGTTTGTGGGTATTTTAAAGTATATACCCAGGCTTGTGTATGAATCACAGCTGACTAGTAGCAGAGGGATGTAGGAGAGCATCTCTCTTCTTCCAAGAAGAGCTTCTACCTGAGCACCACCTATGAACCACTCACCATCCCCTGCACCTGTAGAAAACCAAGTCAGTCTACTTCAACTGCGAATAGTAGAGCAAATCCACGAGCACACAACCACCTCCTTTACACGCCCGAGTCCTTCACATTGCCTCCACTCCAGAAGGAGGAGCAGGGTCCAGAAGACATGGGATCACATCAGCCCTCCCTGCCGTACACGTTTCTGGTCAGCCCGAGGAGCAGGTCACACACCACACACTGTGATTGGGACAGACTTTGTTGCTAAGCTCAACACAACAGGATAAGAAGCTTTGGGAGAGACTCATCTGATGACGATGTCGTCTCTTTGCAATCTCCAGTGATTCCAATGGCTGCATGACAGTTTGCTCTGTTACTCTCAGGCTGTTCCTTCTTCCTCTGAAGCAAATTAGGGTTTTGCTTCTGCCTCCAAAGCAGGGTGCAACTTCGTACTGTGAGTGACCAGCTCTGCTTTCCTTTTAAATAAGCATGCCATGCTGCTTATTACAGTGGTGTGAGAAGGAGACGGTAGCTGAAATGATAGAGGCTCTATCATTTCACTGGAGGAAAGCATTGCCTGACTACACCCCAAGGAAGCAGGATTAGTCCTAAAGTGCTATGAATGTTAAATACCTTATATTAACAACATTATTGTTATTCAAATCAGCCACAGGGAGAAACAGAACAAACAAACAAGCAAACCTTGACTACCTAAGATTAGGAGACAGACTCTGAGTTGATCACAAACCCTACTGGTTTTAAATGGTAAAGTATATTGATTATCTGACCTGTGCACTGCACATAACCAGGGTATCAATTAATGCAGTCAGATACAATAARACACATTTTATTATAGGTGAAAGGAATACACCCAGAGAAGAAACCAATTTACTTCACCCAGAAAGCTGTGGACTGAAGAAACTTTGGCAGTATTTGTAATCCCAGGAAGATGGGTTTTGGATGGTGGAGGCAATAGGAACAAAGACCAGTTTATTTTTTAATGAATGCAGATGAAACATTCCTTACAAACTGCATAGGGAAGTCTCACTCTGCACTGTAGGGTCCGGCAACCTGACATCAGAATTAAAACAGGAGCTCAAGACCGCTGAGAGCAGGCTGGGGTTAGGCTGGTTTGTGTTACGTGCTCTGGAAACTGCTGGGAACAGCATGGGAAAGGCTGGGTTGCAGCCATGCAGGTTAGTACCTGGCATTTGTGCCATTTCTTAAGGTTTCCTGCATCTCTTGTACTGCCTCCTGCTTCTAAAAACCTCCCATAAACATAGCTATTTTCCAACTCAGTGGTACTACAAAGGAGACATCGTGTGAAGCAGCAAAAGGTATTGCTGCTGAAATACTAAGTTTGCCATAAACAGGATTTTTTCCTCCTGCACTTTTATCTTGATAAGCTAAGTGAAAGGCAACCATGTGTCGGCTGGGACTCCACATGTATCTGAAAGAAAACACACTGACTCTCCTTAGCTTATTAAGAAGGGTGAAACCACAGGGATAATGTAACCTGTATTTCAAAGAGAGGGACTTAAAACTCCCAGAGCCTGATCTTGTAATCTTCATTCGTATGATTTCTTATCTGCATTGGTATAGCAGGAGGCCTCGACACAGAGGGGATCTGCCTTTAAGCGTCCAAGTAACCTCACTGGTTTTAGTGGGGCTACTCACATGTTGAAAGTTGGACACTTGCTTCAGTACTGTGGTCTCCAACCTCTTTTGATTATGGACACCAGTGGAGGTGCATTGAGTTTGAATCTCCTGGCAACAGGTTTGGTTTTTTGGTTACTCTTGGCAGGCCAATTAAAAAGTTTCCTGCAGACCTCCAGAAAATCCTTTATTTCTGTGAGATGAAATACTAACTTAGCTGAATTTGGACCTAAGTTAATAAAACACATAGAACTTAGATCCTAATTAGGTTTATTTAATTAGCAGGTGGATTAACAAGGCACCATTGGATGAGGCAGCGCAGACAGTGCCATCACTAATGTACCACCAGTGATCCCTCATGTGCCACTATACACTGGCACTTGGCTTGGCACAGCCACAGCAGCCACCAGCATCTCCTAAAAACTGTGCAAAGTCCTGACCATCTGAATTCCTGCATGAGTGCTGCAGGGCCACACATCTACCCTGAGAGTTTAACTCATAAAACCAACTACAACTTTAAATTAGCAAACGAGAAAGAAAACCAATATTGCTCAGTATCCTGAATTTTTTACTTTCTGGAGTACAACCTCGTCCTCAGCTTTTGACGGGCAAAATGTTGCTTCAAGAGTCCAGTCTGGATGTCAAGAAGGATTTCTCCTGATTAAGGGGGTTTGGATGGGGTCTGAGGCATTCTCAGCAGGGATATTGATCCCTGGTGTGTGTACACAGAGCAAGGCAATGGCAGGCAGCTCCATCCCTCTCCATCAGACAGCCATCAGGAGAAGACCAAGAAAAGGTCAAGAAGACCAAGAATTGGTCAAGCAGTCATTATTGCAGTCCTCTCCAAATGCTGTGCCACAGGTATGCGTAAGAGAACCTAGTTGTTTCTTTTTTCCTCCTTTAATTCCTGAGGATGCCCCTTCACTTTAAGATCCTGATGCACATGCTGGTCACATCCTGACTTCATGGAGGGAATGAAATCCAGTTGGGAATCATCCTCAGGTTCAAATGATGCTCCAGAGACTGAATGTCTCTGTTCTCAGCCAGTGCTTGAATCAGGAACCTCTTCCTATCCAAATTCGTTGTGCTAAGGGGGCTGCATGGATCCAGCTGCACTGCTAGGGGAGATTAACCTGCACAATGGGACCTTGTTCTCACTTGTTCCTGGCTGATTACATCCAAATTACTGCAAGTCACAGGTTTACTTCAGAAGAACTCAAGAAGCAAAGTTAGCAAGCTTGAAACAAAGCAGCAGTATCTTACCACAGCTTGTTATCTCTCATATCCGCAGCCTCCTCGCTCTGACAGATCAAGATGAGCAATAGAGGCTAAAAGTATTAGCTGGGGACACGTCTCTTCACAGCCCAAACCCTGTAATTGTCACAGCTGCTGAAAGCTATAGATGGTCTTACATCCCACGACACACGTGGGGTGCATTATTCCGCTCAGTTCATTTGCATTCACCTCCTCTCCATTTTAATAACCTCATCTGGGTCACAGTGCCTTTACAGATGTCTGATCAAACGCAGCAGTGTCAGAGTACTCCAACCTTATCAATGCCACATCCAAAAGGCAAAACGTGCCTGTCCCAGTGCTTTATGGCCTTACGAGCTAATGAGCCAGCCCACTCCCCTCCTTCAGGGCAGAGAGCATTGCCAAGGTGGCATGTCACATCATATTTCTCTATCACAAATTAGAAGTAAAACCCGCTGCCAGTCGTCTGACTGATGGCAGCTTTCCACTGTGCAATATTTCGCAGGGGACACATTCAAAACGATCAATTGGAAAGTCTTCACGTAAGAGCTGGGTGAGCTGTGAAGCTTCCTGCCACAGGACACTGTGGATGCTTAAAATGTATGTGGGTACAAATGGATTAGGATAAATCATCTTCCTGGGTGGGAGGARGAAAGGGCACGTGCCTCTGCCCCGTCTCCTCAAGAGAGTGATGTTGGATGCAGTGACAGGACCTAACTGCTGGTGACCAGAGGTTGCCACCGTTCACCTCGGGCAGCCAGCTCTGGCTATAAGAATTGGGCTCTGTGATATTCCCGTGTGTCTTACTGAAGACTTTTTACATAGAAGAGGATTACTGAACCAGCTAGAAAGAGAGGGAGATCCTAAAAAACAGGGCAAGGACTTTTGACCTTCTAATTTTAAACTTGTAATTTTTTAAACCTCCCATTACCCTGGGGTAATRACTACAGAGTTATTACGGAGCTCAGGGACTGAAGTCAGCTGAAGCCAAGACTATCAAAGTAGAAGATCTAAGAGAGGTGGCAATAGCACAGAGATGTCCTCCTTCTCTCCAGAGGGACCAGAGAGGCAGAGAAGCCCAAACTAGGCAGCACCGTAGTGGTACACCCTCAGCAGGCGATGTCCAAAGGAACCACACTCTGCTCTTCCCCTCCTTTTGCAGCCTGGTGAATACATCACAGAGAAAAACAGCCCTGTGAGAGCAAAGCACAATGTTTTAAAAATTGTTCTCATCACTACACAAGAAACAATCTCAATGACTTTTATGCTTTGAAATGGTTCCCCAGCAGCCCAGGGCAATCTGTAAAATGTATCAGAACTGGTGTGTGAAATCTGTCATTTTCTCTCTGATCCCTGTGAAGTCTTGGATGTTGGGGGGGAGGCAGCTCCTCATCAGGCTTTTCGGCATTTCTACACCACCATCATCTACATTCCRCATTTGTAATTCCCTAATATTAACTTGCTGAGCTGCACAACAAATTCTCATCACTCTTTGATGGGTAAGTGGAGGATGGCAGAGGTGGAAGGCAGATTCACTAAGCTCTCCGGTATGTCAGAATAATAGCAAGGTGAACAATTTGTCCACATCTAGCTGATGCAGCTACCTTGTTTGTATGATCAAGGGCTTGTACAAAGGAAACATGACTGGTATCGTTCCTCCCCTGGATCAAACACATAGGCACCCATTTACTGCTACAGTGGAGTCAAGGTTCAAATTCACACTTTTACAGCTTTAATAAGATGCCTTGACAATTCTGCCATAACATCCCACAAGCAGCCTTTCAAATAACTCTTTTTCTACTTCTCCTTGACTATAAAGGAAAAACACAGAGACAGAAACACCCTGGAACCTGCCAGCATTTTTGTTAGTCAGAGGAGGGTGCCTTGTGCCACGGACCATCACCTCACCTCGGCAGCAGCACTGAAGAGCCTCCCTCGTTCACTGAAATTCCCACTCTGTCTTATTTACAACCTGGAGACTGAGAACATGAAACAACTCCTGAACTACTTTGGGAAGAGCTGCTCAAATTAGGATGATAGCAGCTCTGGGGATTGCATGTCAGCGTTCCTGGGTAAACAGCGCAGGTGCTTTCATAGGCACGGCCTCGAGTGGAGAGGAGGGAGTGCCCGAAGGGTTAATTCACGCAGGAAAAGCAAGCTGTCACAGCTGACATCCCAGCATCTCAGCCCATGCAATCTGAGTAGCTGGCATGATTGCAGCCACATTTCCAGCTGCAATTTCACTAGGCAGTGTGACCAAGAAGTAATTCAACGCAGCTGCCAAGGTCCCTGGGTATTGATACCAAGTGATTATTCAAGGTTTCCATGCAACAGTTGCATTTCCCAAATGATATGACAAAAAAAGAGCCTAAAGAGTGAGAGCAGTCTCCAATTTTGGGCAGCGGCTTAGGGCACTCTCGTTTAGACAAGCTGCTTCCCCATTTGCTTAGGAATAATTTTTTCCTCTCAAATGATTACCAACTTCCCTAAGCCAATTTAACAAGTCTCATGTGATACGATGGAGAAGAAATCAATAACAAGTTTCTTTTAGAGTCTCTTTTGAAGGACATCTACAGGAGTGCGTACACGAATGTACAGTGTCGGGAGCTGGCGTATATGAGTACTGCCCCGAGGTAGGTATGAAACGTGCAGTCAGAAGCTATTCAAACACACGCATACACAAACAGAGCTACTTTTCTGCCATGTTTTCAGTGATACTCTTTCCAATCCCAGCCAGTGGGAGCTAATATGTATTAAGAAGTCAGCAGTGTCAGGTGCCACCAGGCTGAAGGAGCATTTTTTACACACATTTACTTTAGGAAGAATTAATTGCCTTGGAAATAAGCCACTGGAACCAGCCTCCCAAAGTTCATTCTGAATATCCACAGAGTAGATACAGGCAGCTAGGAGCACTTCCAGGCTTCTTCATCCTGCCCGGACCATGCTAGATGGCCACTTTGGTAGCTTTGATTGACAAGGATACAAACTGTGATGTGACACACACGTATGTGACATTAACACAAAATTAAAGCTCTGTGTAGTAATAGCTGCTTGTTAAAGAAAAGCTTTTGCTTTTCTGTTTGCTGTTTTAATATCAGAGGTAAGGCTTCCTGCTGTCTCATATGAAGACTTTCCAAATTTTGTCCCATTCCTGATGAAAAAAATATGCATAGGCAGAAGGTCTGATGGGGGTCTCTAAATACAAGTAGCCGCTTAAGCTTTTCTTCAGCTTTAGCTATGAAGTGGAGAAACATAATGAAATGATGTCTTAGTAACCTGATTGACAGTAGAAATGCACGCATTAAAATGCAGTCCCAGCTGCATGGAGGAGCGGGCATGGTGAGCTCAAATCAGAAGTGAATTTCCTATAAAGATGCAGTGGAAGGACGGGGGTTGATTACTCTCCTGATCTTGTCTGTGCTTTGAAGAGCTGGACATGAAGTTCAGCGCAGGAGGCTGTGGTGTGTGATCCATAGTGTAGGCAGGACTCCTTGTTTTAGCTGTAGGACTAAACTCCTGCCTAAACTCTAGCTTCTCTTGCCTGACCACCAGAAGGGCTGTACTGGTAATTAGATGTAGTTACAGATTTTGCCGGTGTCAAGTTAACTAAGGAAATGTATCAGAAAAGCCCTTGTACACGGGTTTCTCAGCTGAAAAGGAAGGACAAAGTAATGTTCCCTTGTACAATGAGAGGGAAGTGATTATTTTATTAAGTGCATGTGGCATTTCTATAACCTAATGGCAGTATTCATTGTAGCTGGGTAAGGTTGCTATGCTGTGGTGGCCAAATGCAATGAATATCAATAGCCCTGAATGCTACAATAAATAATAAATAAATCTTATTTATTCAGCATAATCAATAATAATAAARAATAAACATTGAATAACCACTGGGCTGATGTTTCATCCCATGGCAGAAAATATTTCACACATTACTTTTCTAGTATTTTTTGTTAGGTGACATGATGTTAGTAGGAATGAGCTTCTTACAAAAATAAGACACCCCCCGAAGTCACTCTGAGTTCTCAAGCCTATTAAGTTCAAAATGAGATCGAGTCTTTGGTGGCTCAGGTGACAACCCGATTACCGTTCACAGGGTGCTATCAGAGCATGCAACACACAGAAGTACCAAAAAACCCTCCAAGAAAAGGCTGTTATTGCATTCCCATCAATTAACGAGACTGCTCGTGGAGCTAAAAGGGCTGAGTTCGGGGTTTTATTATTATTCACACAGTTATAGTTACATAAGTCATAAGTAATGACAACGCAGAACTTGAATGGTGACATTTATCATGCAAACGGGTCTACTCCTTGCTCCTCGCTCTTCAGATTTATTAAATAGATTTATCTAACACGGGTATCTACGTTTCTTTTTGTTCCCCCTCAATTTAAGCGTTGTGACATCCTGCACGTTACTCTCATATAGTGGATAATCTCAGGTGTGTTGGGAGGGAAAAGGCAATAAAACTCCACGGCTTCTCAGTCCACGACAAGTGCTGCTCGTACCGAGTATTGGATTCAGCCCACATAGGCGTTAATAAACAAGTCAAAACAGGGTTTTGTTGTTTCTCTTTTTCCTTTAATATTTGAAGCTCATGCTGTCAGCTATTCTAGAAGAGAATTTTTCAGGTATTTTTGTGGAATTTAAACTGAGTGGTAATGCCACTTCATTTATGTCAGGGACTGCAATATTTAATAGCCAAAATCAAGTCTTTATTAATACATTAGTAAGGGTTTGGGAAATCTGTAAAAGAGGAAAAAGTGAAAATGAATGCTCTTTGGTTTAAACTGTGTTCCAGAGACTTTTTTTTTTTAACCTAAGAAGTTTCAAAGCCATCATTCAAAATCATTAATGTACAAGCAAAATTGCACACTAGGTAGGTTATCTTTCCTAGGAAATAGGAAAAGTATTTCCAAGGAATAGCTTTCACTTGCTATTAGTCTTCTTCACTGCAATTATGATGCACATATTCATGAAATCTTTGCAGAATTGGGTGCTAGTTGTTTTCTGTGCTCTCAAATCTGACTACCCTTTACGTGTTTGAGTATTATCTTTTCGTAGCCAAGTAAAATTATTTCTTTCTGAAAAATCTCAACATGGAAAACAGCTCAAGGAGACTGTGCCTGCCTTATATTTTATTATTTTATCCTGTAATTTGTTCCTTATCGTCACATTTCATATGTGCTTGACAGTGGGCATAACAATTACAACAATGGCAAATGTGCTAAAAATGTTTGTAATTTAGTTTCAAGCTAGAACCAATTCATAACTAGAGAAAGGGAAGAAGGAGGGAATACAATGCAGGATGCCTTTGTAAATGTTTCTTGTTGGCATTATCTATTATCTTAGAATAGATACTTGTCACACATTGCAGAGATGGGAAGAGCGCTATGCACCCATCCCAAATTCCGGGAACAGAGCAAACCGGACTTGCCAGGGAATGGCGTGCATTTATTTGCTTGCTAAGAAAGGCAAATGTTTGTGGCTTCCCTTCGTTCCTACTGAAAACCAGATAGTCCCATCCTGCAGCCTTCGCTCATGTAGGTAAGTCTTTGCTGCTCACTGTACATCACGGGTTAAAGAGGACTCCTGGTTCAGGGCAAATTGCAGTATTATTACTATAGCAAAAACAGAAGCACTATTTTGTGCTTCTTTGGTGATAGCAATTCTGATCCCAGAAAGACAGAGCTGCCAACTGCAAGAGTTTGCTGCCCAGACAGAGGGTGAACATGCATGTTTGGTAAAGTAAGAGCACGGAAGGCATCAGTCTCCTAGCCCTGCACCACAACGGATGAAAAATGTTGCCCAACACTGCTCCCCTGAGGCTGCGAGCACAAGCATGGAATGTGCAACGCGTGCCCTTCCGGACCCGCTGCAGAACCACCACCGACACCAATCACTGGACTACCTACCGATTATACGGAAAAACTAAGATTAATGTTCTCATTAGATCCTATAATACAGCCTCTGTATAATGGGAACCTCATTGCCCATCAGTTCATGTTTACCAGAAAATAATGGTGCTTATCAGAAGAGACCACTTTCTCCTTAACTGGAATAGCAAATTATTTAAACCGAATTTGCTTTGTATTTCGTATCGCTCCCTCTGTCCTTCATACGCATGCACATTTAAGGGCCCATTATCTTCTTGTTGATGCAAGGGGGTTATGTATGTAGCCACCATTAATGGTAATGAAAATGGCTCTTCTTCATCTCCTGCGCACTGATGGTAAGATAATAGCCTACTTATTAAGTACGAAGGCCAGACTAGGASTTGCGCTGAAAACGAGCAGCACATTGTCTCTGCGGGATTCATACGTAAATGCTAAAGCATTGCTCTGCGGTGTCGACCGTTGATTATCAAGAAGAAATTAGTGATAGCATAAACGTGCTCTCCTGGCACACGCTTCCCACCACCGCTGAGCAAGTTCCAGGTCCTCTTTCCATCCCATACACCCTCACCTTTGGAGAGTATCTCTGGATGGAATCCGTCCTCCCACGAGGCGAGGTCTGTGGTTTCGGAGCAGCCCCTCAACCTCCTCTCCCGGCCTAGGAGCAACGCGCGGCCTCAGCTGCAACACCCCCCCCCCATAATTTGATATAATTCAACANGTGGTTTCGGAGCAGCCCCTCAACCTCCTCTCCCCCCCCGCCTTCAGCTCACAGAAATAACTGGAACACCCCCCCCCCATAATTTGATATAATTCAACATTATGGGCAACCTCCCCTCAGAACTAAACCACCGAGTGTTGTTTTTTTTCCCCATCTGGAACTGAACCAGTGGAGCTCACTCGGTTCACTGTAAAGCTTTATTTTGGTTTATGCTTGGTTGAAACAAATCCATTTCTTCTCTCTTTTTAAAAAAAAAAAAAAAAAGTTTGATCATTCAATATTTTGTATGTTTCTTCCCTAAATAGCTTCATGGGGGCCGGGGCTTCGGCCGAGGCCCCGGCCCCCCGCCGCCCTTCCCTCCCCGCCCGGGCCGGGCCGCAGAGGGTTAAGGCGGGCACCCACAATGCCTCGCGGCCTTGCAACGTCGCCGGCCGCGGTGGGGGCAGCGACTGCGCCGTGAGGCGCCGGGCGGGATCGGGACCGGCGGTGCCGCGTCAGGACCGCCGGTGCGTTCCCTTCATCTCCCCCGGGCTGCGGCTCGTTCTTTCGGGGTGGTTCGCCCCCACCGTCAGACCCTGTTCGGCGGAGCGGGCAGGCCTCAGCGCCGGCTCCGCTTGGGCCCGGCTTCCCCCTCCCCGGGCTGTCATACAGGACGGTCCCTGAGGGAAGGCAGGAGGTGCTGGTGCCAGGCTGGCGTGGCCGGGAGGAGGAGGAGGAGGAGGAGGCCTGAACTTCTCCTCACGACGGCCTTTCCCTCCCCCTCCATTTTATCTATATCTTTTTTTTTTTTTTTTTTTTTTTTTTTTTTTTCTTTTCTCTCCTAGAAAGGAGAGGCCGGTGTGCTCGCCGGGAATACGGCCATGTTCTGAGGGAGGCCTCCAGGACTCGGATGCAGATATCGCAGGTGTGCGTGAAGAAATTGCCCTCCTCACRTCCCCTGTGAAGCTCTTGGTAAGGTGGACGCCCTTCTGAGTACACAAAACTGCACGACTTTAAAAGCATGCAACAGTCTCTGATATATATTTGAAAGTGAACCTTGCCTGCTCCGTGGAGATGGGTGGCAGCATTTGGTTCAAAGCATTTCTTCAGCTGTCAAGGCCTCTGTGGGCTTTTTGCACTGGTGAGACCCATAGGGAGCCTTCAGGACCATGAAGTCATGCAGACCACGTCACCCGCTTAATCTTCGTGTACTGAATTGCAAAGCTCTTTACAGGTTGGCTGTGTGAATTTGCTGATACATCAGAGGAGCAAAGTCCTGTTATAGCTCATTTCCGCTTAAAAGTGTCTACTGCCGCTTCTGCCTTTTCGCTTGCTTTTAGCAAGCTAAAGATTCCTAACATGGAAACTCATATGGTGCATGTCTAGTTTTTGCTCTGGAAACAGGTTGTTTGGGAAATAAGAGTGTGAGATTGGTCTGTCTGAAGCTGTCTATTTCCACCTTGGAACCCTTAGTCCAAAATGTTTATGTTCTGCAATGAAAACTTACTCCTAAACTAAACATTTTCTTTACTGCTTATGTCCATTTACATCAGATCAAAACAATGCATATTTATTTAAGGTGTCTGCACAGTTGTTACTTCAGTATTTACTCCTGAAAGTTAAACAGCACAGTGGCTATGTGCCCAGTCAGCTACTAGGGCTCAGCTTTTGGGTGGTAAACAATGATAATTTGATCACTTACAACTCTCTGGGCAAATACAGTTGAAAATAGATGAGGCACCTCTAAAGATGTTACCCATTAGCAAGCTTTGAGTGTGACTTTTTCCTTGTCCCCCTTTCCTTCATTTCCAAATGATTTAGTGGAGGAGAGAAAGGTGAGAAGCTGGTGGCCTTAGTTACCTCCTCCTTTTCTTGGATGACGCAGTGTGGCTGAAGCTCTGCCTTCCCACCAGACAGACGCGGTGGTTTGGTCAGGGAACTTGGTGCTTCTGGAATGGGCATGTGTTCAGATTGCAGTTGGCCAAAGTCTTCCTTTTAAAAAGTTTTCATCAAAAAAAGCAGTTACGGCAGACCCAAAGGCAATTGCTTAGCTTGGAGTCGGAGATCTGAAACTCGTACTGTATGTAAACACTGAAATGGTGTGGATATTGGCTGTTGTAGGGTGGATGTCTCTGCTCTGTAGAAAATTCCTGGCTCATGTGGAATTGGAGTGGGAAAAGGCTTTCCTGTTCAGCTCCAGCAATGATCATTTGCCATTGAGGCTGGAAGGCCTTTGCATATAGTCTGCCTCTGTTTGTTATTCTGAATGAAAACCTGCTTTAACAACCTGGGAAAAAGGGGGAAAAAAATGGTAAAGGAAGGACAGCGGTAAGGGGAATGAGCGGCCAGCCAAAGAGAGGGACCTTGTAACTTGTTGGTAATGTACAAGAAGTTGCTGTGGAAATACAGCCCTGAGGAAGGGGAGTTGGCGTGCAAAGAGAATATAACAAAAATGGCAAAAAGGACCAAAGTATGCACAATTGTGTCTGGCTATTACTGCTGAGTTATTTACTTAATTCCTGTACTGCAGAGGGAGAATTTTCCCTTATCTTGCCAGTGGCAAATACTAGAATTGAAGATGTGGACTTCGATTCATGTAAATGTGTTTATGGTCCCTGTTGAGGATATGAGCAAACATGTTTTATGTGTAGTGCTATCTCCCTCCTCACATGCACGTAAGTTATATAAAATTAAATGTTGTTATTGGAATGCTTTTGGAGAAAGTGTTTCATTATACAAGGGGTCGCTTGCCACACTTTATTTTCCTTTTCTGAAAGGTACACAATTTCCATTTGATTATTGATAAAAATAATTCTGTTCAGTTTTAATTTGATGCAGGATGACTGGAAGATTTTACTCACCGTTAATTACAGTAACCTTTTCAGTCTAAAGCACTTTTTTTTTCACAACTTATCTGTCTTAATCTTAATTAATTTGTATTAGACAGAAAGGTAGCATATCCTAAATGTTAGTGAAAACATTGTCCCTTAAATTACAGAGAACTAAGTGCTTGTCAACAACATGTTTACGAAGGAATAAGTGCTTTGGATAAGAGGCAGTGAGTTCTGCCACAGATAACTTCTGCTTTTAACAGTGATAATACGTAGGTACAATGTTGAGCTTATTTCTTTATGAATCATGTTGTCTTAGCTGGTGGTGTGTATAATTGTATTTATTGTACCGCTGTGGTTGCAGTTCACAGGAAGGCTGTTCTGCTTTAGAGAGGTCTAAGAAATTGACGACGTCACATTCATAGAAATTTAATGTTTTCTTACCTGTAGCGTTTTTCTTTTTGAAATAGCCTTCCTTTTCTAATTAAAGATACGTTCTCCCTCCATCCCCTGCTGCTGGGTTGCGGCAATTGTATGTAACGCTTAATCATTTACCTTCTAAAATTATTGCAAGATTGTTAATCCTATCAATAATTTAAGGACTTATGACTGTTCAGTCAAACAGCACAGTGAACAAGTGTCAAAGACTTGCATCAAGGCATTTCTGCCTTTCAGACTAGTATTTGCTGAAAACGTCGACCTGTTCTTTTTTGGTTCATATCTTGACTGACCAATAAGCTTGACACTTAGTAGTTGGTTCTGTTTCTAGTCAGCTTGGTGACTTCTCTGTCTTTTATTATGTCTTAAAAGTTCATTTCTGGAGTAGAAATGAAAAGATGGACTGGAAGTAAAAAGGAAGAGGAGATGTTATTTATTTAAAGTTAATTTAAATATTGTACTACCAAATTAGTTGGAAATGTGAATTCATTTTTTATCTAAATTGCAGTCTTATGCTGCGCCCTACACTGTATTTCTTTTAATCATGAGTGTTTTGTGTACTTTCAGTTTTTCCAGGCTGTGTACTGTATGTGAGTCACGTTTTTTTTCTTAATGTGAATTTTATCTGTAGCTTGACACCGCTCCCTGCTGCTGCGTTTCATGCTTCGTGAAAATTAGAGTAAGATGATGTGGTCTGCCAGTGAGACATGACTGTCAGAATTCTATTTTGTGTAAAAGGTCCCAATAATTGCCTTATTTTCTTAGAATTCAGTTGATAAGCAAACTCAGTGTTTCTGGAAAATCACGATTTTTTTTTTTTTTGTATCTTCTAGTAAAGCGCTCTTTTAGCAATGTGTTCAGCACTCTTAAGTGTAAGAGTTTCTGGGTTTTTTTTGCTTAGATCTGTTTAGCTGTACGCATGTGATCCTGCGTAATCATGCATGATTATAAAGTGCTTTCAGAAAGGGCAGCGGATGGCTCTGGGAGCAGCATCAAGTAAGAGTCTGTTTTGATACAACATATGCCATAGAAGAGTTTCCATGTGTATCACCCCCCGCCCCCTTTTCAGCTATGGCTGAATTACACCTTTCCAATGAATGAATGAAGATGACTAAATCCCCCAAAATGTACAAAGTAAATTGAAAAGTAAAGCTGTGGGGTTTTTGGTGTTCTGTTTGGTTTTTTCCCCCCTGTAGAGGTATGCTTGTAAGGTACTGAACATCTTACCAATTTCAAATCCTTGAATATGACTTGGTTTCTTGTTTTTCTTTTTCTCCCTTTGTAGAATCATGGCAAGTCCAAGAACAAGGAAAGTTCTGAAGGAAGTCAGAGCACAAGATGAGAACAATGTGAGAAAATTATAATCTTCTTTAGATTAGTTTTGTAGAACTGAATTTTCTTTTTACCTACGCTCGATGTATGTTGCGGTCTACTACAGCTATTGTCTTTATAGCAGTAGTATGGCTAACTAATGGTAACATAAATTTGGATATCTCATATTTGTGTTGGTTTCAGTAACTTTTATTCATATATGTGTTATAATACATTGCTGCATATTTGGCACAAGTCTTTTAGAAGTTCTCGTAATGCTGTAACCCCTGGAGTCTGTTGAACAAGTGATGTCTTGGGCACAGCTTAATTAAAATGGTCTATTTCAAGTAGCTTGATTATATGCCACCTTAAATATGATGGCCAATAGACAGGTTCAGTTTTATTTATATCAATGCATCAAACCTTGAATGGTGATTCCAGTCATAAGAACTTATGTTGTTGTGCTGTGTGAGCAATAAAGCTATTTTTAAGAAGAACCTCTGTTCGGATCTGCTATCATTTACTGCCAAGCTGTAGTATGACTGAATAAATGTTCCAAACTTTAAATGTTGCATCTTTATTTCGCCAAGGAAACTTCAAGAATTCAGTTTGGTTACTTTCTCCTCCTTCAAAACAATCTGGAAATGAAATCAAGTTGAATTCTTTGCTCGTTAATTTGAACTCGCTCATCTGTATTACCTCACGGGCTTTTGGTAGTCGGTACAGTAATTTTTATAATCCAAGTCAGGCAAGTTAATGAGTATTTTGTTCCATGCAGCATAAATAAATATTTGAAGGAAACTTATGCTGTCGGGGAAGGTGTTTCCAAACACTAAGAACTCTCCCTTCTGAAATTATTTTCTGCATGTAATGTCTTCATGATTTGAGTTTTTGAGCTGTACTGTGAAAACTTCACATGGACAAGTGATGACTGAGTGTTAGAGATAATTGTTTTTCTCTCGCAGGTCTGTTTTGAATGTGGTGCATTTAACCCCCAGTGGGTGAGTGTGACCTACGGAATTTGGATCTGTCTTGAGTGCTCAGGAAAACACCGAGGCTTGGGAGTTCACCTCAGGTCAGCCTTTCAAGCAGATGATGGACTAAGTTGGGTTACCTCAGGGTGCATTATTGCTGTGAACAGAATGTATTGTTTCGGAAGGGTATAGAATGTCTCAAATCCAACATTTCACTCGCAGTTTTGCTTTGTGCTCCTCTCCAAAGTGAGCTTTACTCTGTGTGCCTTGTCTGTAATTWGTTGGGGTGTGTGCTGCACCAGTGCAGTTATGTTATGCCCAGTTCTAGAAAGTGATGTCTCTAGCTATGTCTTGAGGTTGTGTGGTGGTGTTTGGTAATACTGCACTAGTCCTTGTACTCTATTCTTTTAATCTTCTATAATCTTTATTGATTAAAACTGAAATAGTGCTAGAGCAGCTTGCAAGTTGAGCAAAAAAAGTCACAGTATGCTTACAGAATGTTTCTGTAGTGTATGCAAGCGTATAAACCAGTTTCATTCTGTTCAGGAGATTTTTTTTTTTTTTTTTTTTTT
>JAYKAV010002844.1:1162366-1198545 GCA_035582835.1 Phoebastria nigripes | reverse complement strand
GTGTGTGTGTGTATATATATATATATAATAGGGGCAGAGCATGGGATAGTTACTCAAATGAGAAAGGGAAAGAAAGTCCAGGAGGGAAATCACCAAAGCAAGGAGGCCATTCAGAAGTATGTGCTTTGCTTTTCAAGGGGTGATTTGAAGCTCATTAGTGAGTAGAAATTGCATAGGAAATGAGAGTTTGGAACTATTCCATATGTTATATGAAAGAAAAAATGAAATTACTGAGATGAGGATATGATGAAGGGTATTTCTTTAGGGACAGAAAGAAAGAAATCGGTCAAGATAAAAGTTTTAAAGAGCCTTCTTGAGGGTGGTGTCTCACTTTTTCCTCCCCTGTGACCTTGTATTTAACAATAGGGCACTGTTTGGGTTTTTTGTGGGTTTTGTGGTTTTGTTTGTTTGTTTGGTTTTTTTAATATAGTTTAATGAGCAGTAGCAAGAATTTATGGCTCAAAGCAGAGTTGAGATGCTAACTGCAGTCATAAATGCCCTGGGATGAGGTCAGGTTATAGGGTAGGCTATTTTAAACAGCTGAGCTGTCAGTACTTGATGGTCATTATGAGCAGAAGCATGGAGTGGGACAGGAGGTGTCCTTGCAGGTCACTTAAGTGTAACTGTGAAAATAGACAGGAAAAGAAAATTGCAGAGTGAAGAAGTATGGGAAAAGTTTCTTTTATATAGTGGGTTAGATTAATTTCTGGACTTGAAGAAAGCAGCTTTTTCTGTCACTTGCCTTCTGTTGACTGTCTCCTTTAAGTGCCAATAAGTGGCATGATTTTAGCTTATCTGGATAAGCTAAGGAGAAGCTGACCACCTTCTTATGATGATCTATCTTTCTATACTTGGAGAGTGTTCTCTAACATGTTTATACTCCCAACTTTTGAAATAGGTTGTAATAAGCTTTTTTTTTTTGTCCCTGCTGATATAGCAGGAAATTATAACAAGCTGTGATTTTAATTTTTTTTTAAAAACTGCTTTTCAGTTTTGTACGTTCTGTAACCATGGACAAATGGAAGGATATTGAGCTGGAGAAAATGAAGGCTGGAGGTAATAGCAAATTTCGAGAGTTCTTGGAGTCTCAAGATGACTATGATCCCTGCTGGTCAATGCAAGAGAAGTACAACAGCAAAGCTGCAGCTCTTTTTAGAGATCAGGTAAGTTCAATTGTGTGTGTGTCCTCATCCCGTAGTATCTGAAAATATCAAAGTACTTTGTAAGTACTTGTACAAGTACACTTGTTTTTGAAGGGGTGGGAGGGAAAGTAGCAACCTTTTGAACGTTTGCAATAGTTCTCGACAGGGGTAAGTCTTAGATTGCTTCTTCCCAACTCTTGTAAGAATTTTCTTTAGAAACTTYCTTTTCTGCATTTAGCTGAGGTGGCTCAGATTTTCACTGCTGCAATTTGTTGCAACTAGTTAGTCAGTGGAGCTGTCCCAATCCACAGTTTACTACTTCAGCAGAACAGTTTTATCCGAAGTGATTGTTGATAAATCTTTTGTGTATGTAGTAACAAAATGGTAAATTAATTTTCCAAACACTGGCAGGCCTATAAACAAATAAATTAGTAATTGTAATGGCATTATCATTTCGTGGAGGTTTGGAATTTCCAAAAATGAAATGACATACAACTTGAACTCATGAGCTTAGAGACTTACGAAGATACTGTACTTTTCTGCTGACCCCCACACAGAAGTGGCAAGAAGGTACATTCTGTGCTCACTGGGATATCCATGCAGCTTTGAAGTTTGTTGTGTGTGTTGTCTCTTTGCATCTTTAGAAGTTGCTAGGAATAGAAGACAGTTGGCTAAAGTGGAGTATCTTGATGAAAGCAAAGAATTCATAAGTTTTGTGCTGTAGGCCTTTAAGTATGTGAAACGGGGAACTTCAGAGTTTCTGTGGCAAGGCCTTTGGAAATTTTATATTAACTTGCTGAAGTTGTGACTTGGATTGGAGGAGTGGTATGGGGTGAAGAGATGAAGTTCAGGTCCTTTGTTTGAAGGAGGTAGAGTGAACATTTAAATTCTGTGTATGTTTTTTAGCTGTCCTATGCTAGAGTATAAATCCACCTCTTTCTATTCCTCATTATTCTGTGATTAGTGCTCACATCTCTTTATTAATCTAGTCTTTCCTCTTCAAACCAAATTTGCCTGTTTGAAGAAGTTGCCTAAAATCAGTTGCCTGAAATAAAATCAGCATTCAATTCAACATTACTAGCCTGAGATTCAGGAAAAAATTGTTTTCTTGTGAAAACAAATTAATTGACCTATGCAGCTGGCAGCAACTAGGAAAAATGACTTGTCCTCACTTTACAGGACCAGCGTATAACTTGTATGAAAACTTTGACCTAGCATTCTTGATTATTTTCCTACCTCTTCTAGGTAGCTACAGTAGCTGAAGGCAAGGAATGGTCCATTGAAACTTCTCCTGCCAGGAACTGGACCCCACCTCAGCCTAAAATGTCTCTCTCTTCCACTCATCGGTATGTATTCTTGTTATCTACTGTTGATATAGCTACAGCAGGATCAAAACCTGACGTTTGAATGTCCGCTGGTTTTATTCCGTTGATGGTGTTGTCTGAACAAGCATTTCTTCTGCTGAAGTTAAGGAATGTGAGGTAGCAGGGCTTTAATTTCTGTAATAATTCCCACGTCTTCCACCTGAACCTTAAAGCATGGCACAGATGAGTGAGCAAGAGCAGAGGACAAGCCATGCTGTTTTTATCTTGACTTGTAATGCACCTGAGACTAGTCATTGTGTCAATCACACGTAGTGTGTCACAGCCTTGCCTTAACTGCAGTGCTGTTCCAGTTCGTGATTGAATGCCACGGAAGAAGAAACAGACTTCTTCTTTATGGTGCTAACTACTAACAGGAGCATCAAAGCTGGACTGCAGCAGTTTTGTTTTTCTGCTTTTGCATGTAGTGTTTGTTACTCTTTGCACTAAAGAATCAAGTTAACTGAAAAAGCAGTTGTAAATCAAGCAAACAAGTGCTTCATGCCTGGCCATCATCCAGCAAGTTCAGGGGCTAGCTGTAGTCTGAGTAGCATTGTCTGTGACTGGGTCTGCTGTTGCTTTGTTCATTCAATACTCCAGTGGCTTTTAGTGGTTGCATTAGAGTTCGCTACTTGATAGACAAAAGAAATAATCAATTTTGCACCTGTATTATTATGATATATATCAAGCTGCACTGCTGAGCTAGTGGTTTTTGCTTTACGCAGTTTGATTCTTAAATCTTTCATTTCAGTAGTTCTGCTGGACAATCTCAGACTGCAACTGCCTCTTCTGACAAGGCTTTTGAAGACTGGTTAAATGATGATGTCAACTCCTACCAAGGGTAATGCAATATTTATTAACTTTTTGAGTGCCTGGCCCTCTAGCATAACAAAGACTCGGATGTTATACTGCAGCTACACAACTGTGGTGCTGATTCACTAGTTAACAGTTACATCTTGTTTACTGTTAAAAATATGTTGATAATATATGATAAAGGGTAAGAGGAAGGAAAGTGCCTCTTAATGCATTTGTGTAACAAAAATGTTTGAATAGCATTGAAGAAAGAGCTTGTAACTCAAAATGTTACTGTGGTGAGCTCCATACTTGGGAATTTTTAGTGTATATAGTATTTTATAGTGATTTGAGTTAAACGGGTATTTCTAAAGCTAACACTGGTTTTTTTTCTTTCTTTCCTTTTCCCATTTTCATGTATCACTTTATTAGGATTTACTCAGACTTCTGATATCAGTGATCTGTTAAACCTGGAGAATCATTAAGCCCACATTAGCTTGCATAGGGGACACTTTAATTTGCAAGGATTCCCCAGTGGATCCTTCTTGGTGTTATGTCTTTATGAAGTGAGTGGTTTTGTATTTTGGGTGCTAGGTGCTTTAGGACTTTTTTTCCAGGTGTTAAAGTCTGTTAAGCAATTGCCATTCTTTCACGCTTTTCAGTTTTTGTTTAATGCATGCTAATACAGATTCTATTTATTCATTTTCTTATGGTAGCGGCCAAGAGAATCGCTATGTGGGGTTTGGAAACACAGTAAACCCTCCGAAAAAAGAGGATGACTTCCTGAATAATGCTATGTCTTCATTGTACTCGGTAAGGAAATGCTTGAAGCTTTCTGTGACCTGAATTACTATTTTCTTCTATTTTATCCCCTGTTATGGGAGAATATAAATGGAGAAGAGAAACTAAAGACTGCAAGTAGATACAGAGAGATGTAGAGTATTGGTTGTATTCTCAAAGAGTGAAGAAGATACTGGTTGACTTTAAAAGGAAAAACGAAGGGAGAAACTTGAGCAAAACTTAGGAATTATGTCTGGTATCAGCTCATAGTAATAAGGAAATGAGGATATAGCAATGGATTAAGAACTAATACTCAACAGGGCTTGGAGGAAAAAAAAAAAACAACTACCTGTTGGGAATAGCGGTTAGGCTGGTAATGCTCTAAATAGATTAACCACAGGTATGTTCAGTGGAAAACAACTGAAATGTGTGTGTACATGGGTGCCAGAAGCCCTGAGCAGTGATGAAAACATTTGAAATACTTGTGACAGAGTGTGAAGAGATAACAGCATATGGTTGAACAGTTGTCATGATTAAAGTAGAGATAGTGAAAGATGCATTGTTGAAGGAAAATGGGAATAAAGTCGGCGGCAGTCAGGGACATATTGGTGCTTTGATAGGCTGCAAAGTAACAGTGCTGAACAATATTTGGGATTTGGAGTCACTTTGAAATACAGTAAGGTTTTCTACCAGAGTTAGTGGCCAGTAGTCTTCTCTAGAGCCTCATCATATCATTGGTCTAAATATCCACACCAGGTTCCATTGTTTGTATTTTTTAAAAGATACAGTAATTTCACTAGAACATAATAGAAAAAGGTAATGCCTGAGCCTTTGAACAGTATTCCAGGTGATTCCACAGGGTGCTTAGTAGAGGTCTGCTGAATATTTTCTAGGTATGTCGTAGATTGTAGGCCAGAGAGCTCAGATTAGAAACCACATCTGTAATGTATTGCAGATGTGCTAAGACAGCAAAGGAGAGATGACACTGTATTGTCCAAGTTACTGTCAACCATTTTTTGAACACATGATCTAATTGAAACTTATGATTCAAATGCCCTCTTGTGACCACAGATACATACTACAGTGCAGTTTTAAGTTGTTTATTATAGTGAGACTGAATATTTGCATGCATATTCATCCTAGAGAGGAAACCAATTTTCCTTGCACTGTGTATGATCATTTTTCCCCACACATGCCATATTTATGTATATACGTTCTTTTCTGCTGTTACATATCAGAAGGAGCACTTTCTGTAGAATTCACACAGACTACACTATCGAACTCATTCTGTAAAGAACAGATGTAATTGCAGTTTAGGTTTGTCTTGAATCCCTTGAGACTCTGCTTAACATAAAAACTACGAGACACATCACTTTGCCTGTTGTGCAAATAGTGACATAACTATATTTTAGTGTGTCAGCATAGGACAAGAAAGACAATTAATGAAGACACTTCAAAAGGATAGGCGAAAGATATTTTTTGCTGCTTTTTTAAAAAGACGTTCCCTCAACCTAAATATGTGACATAGTCAAATTAAATAGAAGGGGTAATGAGAAAAAGATTCTACTATTTACGGCCTTTGTATGGAGATCTACCCAAAAGGTAATAAGTTACCAAAACATCCACACTTCGGAAATCAAATTGATAAAAGGCAGTGGTAGACATGGATATTAACCTTGCATTCGTAGCGCCATGTGTAAAAGATTCTGTAACACAGCTTAAAATTAGGTGGTGATGATCTGCAAAGAAAAAAAACTTACGTCTGTTTCTTCATTCATTGTTATATACAAGGAGAACCACAGACATGTTAAAAGTTTATTTCTGTTTTCTATCCATTCAAGTATGGTGGGGTTTTTTCCACTTGTTTTACTGGGCAGATTCTGGATGAATAAGTTACTAACGAGAACTGAAATCTAAAGAGTTGAGAAGTAATTTTTAATGATTTTGTTAAAAAAAAAAAAAAGAAAAAAAAATCGCTTTCTTTAGCTGTTTTCTTAATCAGTATCTGACAATCAGTAGTTAGAAGAAACCTTTTCTGTTTCATTACAGAAAAGTCTTTTAAGAAATGGCCAATGGTTTTCAGATCTTCCAAGAACCAATGAGGCAAAATAAAGCTTTGTTTCTTTTGTTTTTAAAGATAAAATTTGCAGGAAACAAGCAGTTTGAAGCTTTATTATGAAACCTAAAATTGCTGAATGGGCATTTTATGAGTTGCTGCCTCATGTTTTTGAGCACCGATTCTTGATTTCTCTTCAGCTTTTTCCAGGCATACATTTTAGCTGCTCCTTGTTTTTTCTCCATCCAGTACTTAACTGTTGAAACGACAGTCTCTGTTTACTAAGGTTTTAATGTCTTTCTTTTGTTCTTTTACTTTCCTTGAGGGGGGGAGGAATTTTTTTTTCATGTAGCTGTTTTTATTAGAATAACATCTGAAGCACTCAGGTTTGTTCAAATTGCAGCCATTTTGACACCAATAATGGAAGTTCATTGCTATATTACAGTTAAGTGAGAGATTATGACTACAGGACAAGCTGTACTGGAGAACATTTTGACTTAATTTAACGTGTACTAGTGAACACTTGGTTATTCACTGTTACTATTCACACCTAGCTTATGACATTCTCACTTTCTTTAAAGGGATGGAGCAGTTTTACAACTGGAGCAAGCAAGATTGCCTCAGCTGCTAAAGAGGGTGTAAGTAAACAAACTGTATTTCAGTGTAATTCTTGTAAACTCAAGAGATTCTGTTAGTGTTCTAATAGGGATGTATCTTTAAAAGTATTCCCAAGACAAAGTAAACTCTACTCTCTGTGTATCTTTGCCTATGGTATATAAAATAGATGCATATTGAATGCAGATCTCTGCCTTAACTATTTCTCATGTTTCTGGATGGACATTTTTGTAAATTTGTCCACCGGATGTAAGCATCAAGAAAGAACTCAACTGCCATTTTTACACTCTCTTGATAAAGAAAAATTTTTATTTATAAAGCAGAAATTTTGGTCTATGCCAAGTAAGGCCAAATTGCATTCTTCAGCAGGAATTTAATACCACGTTACAAATTGCTGATGTTGTGGGGTTTTTTTCCTTCCTTTGACTTCTCTGTAACTACAGCATTTTTGTCAGTTTAAATACAAAGCTTGTTGGGCAGAGGTTGTGCCCAGAGGGACGCTTTGGGAAAAACTGAGGCATGGTCTTCACGCTCTGCATGTTCTGCAAATTTGCACACTTAGGTGACAATCATTCAACTAACTGTAGACTGAAACCAGAGGAATTAAAAATTTATTACATTTTAAGTAGATGATGGTGGAAAGAGATTAAATGTTTTTTTGTGAAAATAGTGCATTACAACTTTTTTCAGTTTTGCTTAGTATTCTTCCAAACTTTTATGAGCATAACAGTTATCTCTTAAGAAAAATACTCTGAGTAACATTATGAGAGACAAATATATTGATACTCATCCTCATTGGCCCACCAAGGTCTAGTCTATATTGAAGACCCTTTCTTCCCCCTGTTGTAAGTTGAGAAACCCGATGCTTTCCCAGAGCAATCTGGGATACCGGAGGTGGTGATACGGATATTCTCTGTTCACTGTGAAATTCTGGCAAAGGTCCATTCATCTTGGAGAGGATCATGCAACATTTAGAAATGTGTGTGTTTACTAGGAATGAAGCCTTTCATTTTTAAACTTGAATGTATTTGCTTCTTTTCACAGGCTACCAGATTTGGATCTCAAGCAAGTCAAAAGGTGATTATAGATTTAGTTCTGTCTTATTGGCTTTAAATGTTATGTATTTACCTGCACCAATTGATGTAGACTTGATCATCAACAGACCAGTGTGTTTATCCTTCATAGTGCACAGTAATTTTTAGGTTCTAGCTTTTATTTCTGTGGGGATTGCAATCAACTGCAGTGATCAAATTAAGCAAGAAATAAACAGTGATACTCTGCTGTGTATAACTGTCAGGTGTATTGGAGAGGCAGTAGAATGAAATGCTTTAATTCATGCTTGCAAACTTAAAATAGCCTTATTTTATTTTTGTGAACCTTAAATGTGGTCTATCTTGAAGTAGTTTTCTTGGTGATATAATATAATGCAAGCCATCTTTCCATTGCTAAAGCCTAATAAGATATTACAAATGTGAACTGCTTAATATTATTGTTAAATTAACTTGCTGATGTGTATTTAAAAAAGTAGCAATTACAAAAGCATTTCCCCTTTCAAACTAGGGTTAAAACAGAGTCAGACCTGAATTATGCAGAGCTCTGGCATTTCCATTTTGCATGGAAAAGTTTTAAATTCAAATGTAAAAATGTGTTAAAGAATAGGATTCTTGATGTGCCAAATTTCTAAGTGAGAGAGGGCTTACATATATTAATGGATGATACAGGGAGTTTTACTCTGAACTGTAACTCTTCTTGTATGTATAGCATTAGCCTGCATGGATGCTGCATAGGATGCTATTGCTCAAAACAAATGCGAAACTGCAGGTGTTGGTGTTCAAACAGGTGTATGCAGTAGGATATTAATACTCCAAATAGCAAGCCAAACTTGTGCGTGTTTTGCAACAAAAATGTCTTGTTAAAGCACCCGAACTTGATACTTAGAAGCTTTAAAGTATTTGCTGCTTGGCTTATGTGAGAAAAACTAAGTGTTCTACAAGTCTTCCTTTTTCACTCCTTCCGGCAGTTTCCCTTTTAGAAAACTGTTCTTTCTTTAGTATTATCAGCAAATGTAAATATAATATTAAGTGTAAAAGCTCATCACATCTACTGACAAGGACCACAGCAACATGGTGCTCTAGAGTCTAAGCTGTGTTACCGAAGCTTAAATTTTCTTCCTGAAACATCTGATCTTTTGCTCTGTAGAACAGATTTAACATCTTTTTGATGTAATACATTGTTTAAAAATATATTTGGTGTCCAGTGACCAAACATATTCACTGTTTGTCTTGTCAGTAGATGTTAAAGTTGGAAAAGGTTCATGCTACTTAACTTGCCTGAAAAAATGCTGCCAATTTTTTGCTAAAAGCTGCTTCTACCTTCCTTGCTCTTTCTCTTTTGCTGTCTGGGTAAAGTTTTGGGGCTACAAGCAGCAGCCAGAGCCGGTAACGCCCTCACATATATTCTTGTGCATGGACTCCTTGTCGCTGTTCGTGCTGAATATGTGCATTTGCTCTTGAGCTGTCTTTTCTTTTTTTGCCTGAAGTCAAATCTGTTTAGAATAATGTTGTGTGTTTCATACAGTAATGTTTCTTCAAACTTATTTAAAAAAGGTTAAATTGGATAGAGATATCCAAGCTCTGCACTCTCAGAAAACATGCTGTACTTTTGTCCATGCTCTTCATAAACACAGATGACTTCAGGATTTCCGTTTGCATGTCTGATCCAGGAATGCAGTATACCAAGAACTACCCTGGGGTGTTGTTTGAAGGCAGACTCTTTAATAAATGCCCCATTATGTAGTGTTTGTAATGGTGGTTAGGATGCTATCCTAAATTCAACAATAGTAAAGATGAAGAAGCAATTCAGATGGAAACGCAATTGTACCCAAATCTTCCCTTTCCATATTTACAAAATTATGTGGTTATGTAAATGGGATAATACAAGAATTCTTCCTGATTCTAGCAATGTCTTCACTTAGCATACCTGAACTGTTAGTCTTAGTGTATTACACTCTTTATTATATAACATAAACAGTTTAATAGACTCTGAAGGATTTTTCAAAGATTAAAAATCCCCTTTCTTGTTTTTCTTAAACACTTTCTAGCCTCACTTCCAATGGAAACAAGCCTTCTGTGATTTGCATTCACATTTCTTACTAGGTGGAAATGGGGTTATCTTTTGCCTTTGTCTTCTCAAATAACTTTTGAACTGGTAAGGAGTAGAAGTATTGGAGATAATGGTGGTTGGGTAGAGGGGAGATCCTAGTAGTGCTGTGGCTAAGGGAAAGGCTTTTTAGACACCTGGGAATCTGGAGGAAAGATGCTCGAGGTGCTCCATCCCCAGGAAGAATATGAATAAAGGCTTGCACCCTAACCGATGTTAGTGATGAGATACAAACGCTTAGGAAATGAAACTTCATTAGACTCTGCTAATATTTAGGAATAATGTTTGTCTCGCAAGAAAATTGGCCCTTGTGGATTAATTGGGCTAATTCAGAAGGTAATCAGTATAATACGGCAATTCTGAAGWAAAGTTTAAATCAATCAAAGGCTTATTATGGTAGTAGGGAAAGGAATGATTTCAAATGAAACATTTGCAAACCCTGCTGTCCATGTCAATATCGTCTTATAAAAGTAATTTTGTGACTTATACTGTGGGCTTACATTTTTGTAAGATGCCTCTGAAGTACAAAACCCTTGTATTTGTTCTGGATTGCAATAGATTTCTGAAGTTCATTGTTTTTTCTCCCTGCAAACCTGGAGCTGTAAAAAAGATTACAAAAATCTTCTGTTACAGCTTTGCCTCTCGTGTATTGCTTAGAAACAATTGGGCTGTTATTTATAGATGACAATTGCAGCACTACAAGACAGAAGAATTGTTGAAAAATTGGCTAAAAAGATCTAATTCTACAAGTAATTCCATTAGTAAGGAAAAACAAGGGTGGATGAGGTCAGTTCTTCCAAATATTCAGCTGCAGGCATTAGCAAGGGGCCCATCTTCTAGGCCATTGCTGTTTGAACCATTGCTTCCGCTTCCAGTGCAAAGGTCAGACTTTGCTTGGGCTCTGGGCATCTCCAACAACCTATTGCCATGTGCATCTGTTTTTAATTTTCTTTTAATGTTTTCTGCAGCACTGTACTGTGTTTGCTTTTCAGCTCATTCTGCTTGTATGAATCAAAGCTTAAGGCTTCATGTGTTTTTGGAGATACTGCTGAGAAATTAGCCTGCAGAAGATGTTGGCTGTGTTTTTTGTTTTTGTTTTGTTTGTTTGTTTGGGTTTTTTTCCAAAGGAAAATATAACTGACTTTGTTTTTGTTTTGCTTTTAAATAGGCATCAGAGTTAGGTCAGACATTAAATGAAAATGTTCTCAAACCTGCACAGGAAAAGGTAACTTTGGAACTAGTAAATTACTTGCAGAACATGGTTATGCCGACTTAGGGAGCGATTGTTTCCTCCTGCCACAACTGCCCAGTTTGTCAGTGCGTCCTTCTGTTTTTTCATATACTAGCACAGTAGCAAAGGGGAAACATCAAATAACTCAAAGCTAGTATGTTAGCAAAGAAAGGTTAATGAGGGTAATTTCCCTCCACCAATCTTTCCCATGTCCACGGGAGTCTGTTACATTCTTCCCTGTTAGATACTATTTTATAGATTTCATGCTTTCCATCATAGAAGATAGGACAAGATGAAAATGCACCCTAAATGGATATAAAAATCAGTTATTAAAAAAAAAAACCTATTAGTAGTATCTTTGAGTGTTAAGTTCATAGTGTTTTACCCATCTGCCTGCCAGCGTTGTTTTAATTCAGCTAAGCATCTTTGAGCCACTGTAGTTCATCTGCTGCCTCATTGGGGGCAGTAGAATTTGGCGCAAAGTATATGTTTAAGATGAATGGGGACAATTTATCAATAGAAGTAACATGTTCTTGCAACCTTTATTCGGTATTCATTCAGAATATTCTGGTAGTCAGTTAAAAGCAAGTTTTGCATGCATTCATATGCAAAGTGCGGTCTAAAGTAACATTTTGACATCTAGTTACTGTGTTGTTTCTAGGAAACTAGTTTGAAGCAGATTTTCATCTTCGCTTTATAATTGTTAGTGACCAAAAACATGTGGCTAATGGCACTTCCAACAGGAGTTAGAAGAAAGCACACATGCTGACCTGAGTAAATACAGATAGTCACTAGTGGGCATGTAAAAAAAGCAAAGCGGTCCTCATAAGTGACTAGTGATCACTAATACTACAAATTTTAGTCAAAGATTCTCCCTAGTGTCAAATGTTGCCTTCCTGTTTCATATGTTTAAAAAAACCGTACTTTTACATCCTTCCCATTTGGCATGCATTTGTTCTGTACTTCTAGAATTTTGGATCAGCTCCAAAATTTTGATGAAGTCTTTTCTGAGAACGGTGCTCTACTTACCTACGTACCTTTTCCCAAAATATAATAGTTTTGATAAAGCAGACTAATTTTGCTCTCGTAAGAGAAGCAGTGCTACCACTTTGGGATATGGATTAATTTTCAGTTTGAAAAGAATGGTTTAATCACATTACAAAATAATTTCTCTTGCGTTACCTTTATTAATTCAACATTCTTTACATAGCATTTCAAATCACAGAAGACTCTTAATTGGTTTCCTATTCCCTAGAATTATCCACAACTTATTTCAGAGTGCTTAGATGCATTATTTTCAGGGTTATTTTTAGGGTGCATTTCCTTGAGCTGATTTTTATTTTGTAGGACAATTTAATGAGGAATGTTGCATTCTATATTAAAAAGAAAAAAAAAAAAAGAAAAAGGTTTATTTCCCTTAGGATGTTGTGCTGTTAGTTCTAAATAAGTGTTAGTTTCTGAAGTAAGTATTCAGTGATCACTGCCTGGCACGTATATGGTTATATAAAGTCACTTGCTTTGGAACAGCTGCCATTTATTAATTGGTGAAAGGCATCAATTGTATTCTGGTTGACCAAAGTTCAAAGCCCTTTTAATATTTAAATAAGCATGTGTAAAAGAGAATAAAATGGATCGAATAGGTTTTTAATCTCTCCAAACCGAATCTTTTTATATAGTAAAATGTATTTATAAAATGTCACGTTTGCAGATGTTTTTTTGTATTGGTGTTTTTATGCTCAGCATTGGTGTAACGGTACCTTCCTCAAACTGTATGTATATCAGTAGAAGATTCCCACAAACTTTAAAGAACTGAGGTTCACTCCATTAGAGATCAATGGACTTTATATGTCATTTTCTTAACTTTGCTAGCTTTGACTTAAGTATATTTTGATTTACTTTCAGTTTGGGTTTTTTTTTTTTTTTTTACACTTTTTGTTTTTAGCTGTTAAGCACAAGTAAGCTTGTCTTAAGGTTTCAATAATACTTTGTTTTATGACTAATTACCAATACTTTGATTCACGTAGGTGAAAGAGGGGAAAATATTTGAGGAGGTCACCGTGGGGGTATCACAGTTGGCCAGCAAGGTATGAAGTGGCCTGCCTGCCTTTAAGGAGGCCAAACAGTAAGCCAGTCTCCATATTCTTCTGAAGAGCTTGTAGTGAAACAAAACCCCAGTGCAGCTTTAGTCTCTGCTTGTGCTGAATACAGAAATCTTGAAAGTGTAATTTTCAGTACGCAGTACTACTGTTGGGGTGTTAAAAAGCTATACAGGTATGATGCAGTCCTCATAGTAGTTTCACTGAGGGCATGACGTAGAGTTATAAGACAGCCAGTGTCCCAAACACAAAAAGAAAATGTCTGCTAGAGAATATGGAGACAGCTTGCGTTACATTTGTACGGTTAAACTTACTAATGTTCTGTACCTTTTGTCTTTGTCTTCTTTTGCTATCATTGCTTGGTAACGTGGTAAGTGCTCTCTACAACTGCTAAGTACAGAAGTCCTGCACAATCTAATACCTATTTTGATAACTTGTACAGCGTTGCCTAGGAGGATCTGTCTTTCTAGCACTGTGAAAGTCAGCATTGGAAGCTCTATCATGTACCAGCTTAGTGCCTTTAATGTTGGGAATATTTGAATAAAATAAGTGATGTACCTGTTCTGTTTAGAGCCTGGCAACTTTTAAGTCTGAATTCTGGGATTCATCCTCCGTATTTTTGACTTAGAATAGTAACTTCCATGGGTGTCACTTCAGAATTTGTGTTTCTAATCCAACGCCAGCCCATTATAATAACCCCCAAAGGATTCTCCTAGCAGTCATGTTTATTCTAGAACTCAACTTTTGGCCTGTTTTACATGGGCAGTGAAATAATACTACTGAAACGGGGTGAAAGTAGTTTTGTAGAACAGCAGAAATATAAATACTAGTTACATGAATCGTAACATCATAACATCAGTTCTGTCATTAAATTTAATTTTATATAAGGCATAATTCCAGCATTTTTGTCAAGGAAGTCTAGGAGAGAATTCAAAAGCTGTTACTGACAATGATGGGTGAAAAAGCTAAACTTGACCTACTTTTCACATCTTCCAGCAGCACAATGCTGTCAAATGTATGTTCTTTACATCAACCATGTACCTGCCCGTCAAAAATATTAATAAGTTGTGAGTGATATTTTCTGATTAAATGTGTTCTCTTTATCTGAACAAGTGGAGGACTGTTTTGTGGCTTTTGCTGTTGGACTTGGAAGAGGTGTTGGTTCAGTCCAAATGAATGGAGTGTCTTTTTTTTTCTCTAGGTTCAGGGAGTTGGAAGTAAGGGATGGCGAGACGTCACCACTTTTTTTTCTGGCAAACCAGATGATAATTCTGAAAGGTATTTTTTTTGGTTATTATTTTCTGTGTCTCTTTAAACACATAATTTTATCTCCTGTATGTTCTCTGCAGTATAGTAGTAACAGGTAATTTTTAAATATGAAGAAATTATTCTGTCTTTGCTAGTAGTCCTCCTGTATTACATACAGGAGGAATTCAATCTAACTATTTGTTTATGACAGTTGTTAAACCGAGAACGAAATAGTGCATGGCACCTTGGTTTTAAAATTATTCCAAATGCATATCCCCTCGCCCTGGGCCTATTAGTACTTAAGGCTGTTAACAAAAATCTGTGAATTAGAATATAAGCTTATGCTATTCAGAGCAATATATTTAGTTCTCCTGCCTTTATCCTCAGTTTTTGTTTAAGCAAGGGGCGGTAGCGTTATAGTTTTCTTTGGTCATTTATTTTTATTGTTATGTTTGTTATAACTAATTTATTTCTACCTTCCTTTTTCCACCCCCCCCATAAAAGACCAGCTGAGGGAGACAGCTACCAGAACAGTGGAGGGGAGGGCTACCAGAACAATGCTGTAGATCAAAGCTTCTGGGAGACCTTTGGCAACTCAGATCCACCAAAAGCTCATAAATCTCCAAGCAGTGAGAGCTGGACCTATGTGGACAATTCCACAGAGAAGAAGAGCTCCGATAGCTGGGACGTGTGGGGCTCAGGAACAGTCTCCAACAACAAGAACAGTAACAGCGACAGTTGGGAAAATTGGGAGACCAACTGGGAAAACACAGGAGGGGAGAGCAAGACCAAAAAACCTCCTAAGGCAACAAAAAAGGTGTCTTCAGCTGATGAGGGGTGGGATAACCAGAACTGGTAGAACTCTGTTAACCCTGTTTTGCACAGCTAGGAAAGGGAGGCTATGCTGGCTGATTGAGGGGAGAAAGTTTTACACGCAACTGGAGTATCTTGGTTGACCTTACTGATCTGTTACTTTTGTGCTTCCCATTCATTCTCCTTTCTTCTATCCTGGTTTAGGAAAAAAAAAAGTAGCATCTGAATCTTTTATTACATAAAGGTGGCTCTCCCTTTTTTAAGGATAGTGATAACTATATTCTCCTTGCACTATTGAAGCTGGGAACAGTGACTTTCTTAACACGAATGTTCAAAGGAAAAAAAATCAGCGCAAGCACACTTTGATGGCACAACCTTGGATGTGTAGGTCAATAGGTATTCATCCAGTCCTCATGTAATTTGAGATGACCTGAGGTGTTTAATGCAAACAAAGGACAGGGTGTGTCTTGAAAAGATAGCCATTAAATAAGCAAACTGCAGTTGAATAGATCTAGTTCAAAGGCCTTATGGATTGCTCTGACCGTATTAAGTCTGGCAATTCAAGATGCTCTTTAAGATACTTTTTATTGGAGCTTTGTTTTTAAACTTTGAGATTTTTTTTTTTTTTAATTCTTTTAAAACTTATTTTCTCCCTTAGAATTAATAAGGAATCTAGAGGTAGATAATTATTTGTGTAAACTGATAGTTTTGACCTGAGCTACCAAGGGATATCCAGAATGGCTCTACTTGCCCTTCTTGCTCAATGCATTAAGAGTTTGCACCGTGCAGCTCTCCTACATAGATAAAATGCCAAGCTGTGGTGTTCTCCTTCCTTACCTACACCCTTCCCCAGTTTGAGTGTTTTATATAGTCTGTTTTTTCTCTGTCTTTCCTCCTACCCATCTATTTTATCTGTTCTGATAAAAATGAAAACTTTCTGCTGCTTATGGCCTTTTGGACATCTGTTTGGCAACTTGGCAAAATTTATAAAACAAATTTATAAAAAAGATTCCAGTAAGAAAAAATGGGTGGAAAATATGAGAACATTGAGGAGAGAGGCTGGCAGCAAGCCCCTTTGAAGATGAGTAGATGTCTGGATTTAATAGTAAAATTTAAATTAAGCAGATGTTTTTCCAAATTAATCTTTAATATGTCAAACTGTATCTCTGTTTCTATCATGTATTTCTCTACATTTTCTTCCTGGATCTTGTTAAAGAAACATTATTTGGGAAACTTTAGAAACTCCTTGTCAGCATTACGGAATGGAATAGAAGATTCAGTTATGTCTCAGTTTTGACCCAACAGATTGCTTTGCATGACACAAACCATAACTTCTACAGAAGAATTGTGACTTTAATGACAAAGGTGTCCTATGTATCCCATTTTATTTTTGGGGGTGGGTTGTAAATGTACACTCAGCCTGAAAACAGTCAGCTCACTTGAAAACTTCAAATCATGATGTTGTTGCGTAGTCTGCTTTACTACCAGCATGGAGTTCTTTACTGTGGACCCTGTAAATCTTAATACATACCTAAAAAGCCTTTTCTTTTTAAAATTAGTTAATTTGTTCAATCAAACAACCAACCTCAGTTGTCAAGTTACCTTAAATAATGCTTCATTTCTTTTTTTCTTCACAGAGGTTTTTGAGCTTATAGTAATATTGAGAGGTTAAAAAGGAAGGAAAATCATGAATTGCCTCAAAAGTAGCAGATTTTAAAGGCTTAAGTCTAAGTAGAAGTAGCTCTATAGCCTGATTCTCTATTTCTATTAGTAGGATCTTTCAGGTGGTGAACAAAGTATTTTTCTAGTCTTCTCTAGCCCTGTCCTGCAAGAGTTGGGATTTCTTTTTTCCCCTTGCTTCTCCTGATAGCATGGTCTCTTGAAGCTCGTGCAGCAGGACCCAGTGCTGCTGACGACCCAAGCACTACTCCAGGCTGAGCCATGCGAGGCGCCCAAGGCGTTCTTGCTGACACGCTGACCCTTTGGAAGTGCCGGAGGCACGAGAGGTCTTGGTTTACAATGCTGCTTGTGGTACTGTTGGCAGAAGTTTACAGCCTGACTGTAAAACTAGGATTTTGTTCTGCTTTTTCTCCAGTTCCAAATATACCTTTGTCATAGCTTAATTGCATGTCAAACGTAACTTTGTATTTTTATGCATACACCTCTGTTGCCTACTTGTCACTTGTCTGCTGCCCAGTACGAAACTGTAATGCATGTACTTTGAAGGCGGTGCTGTGTAATGTATGTGAAGTGGCACTGCCCAGTCCTTGACTAACGGTTAGTCTTTGTGAAGTGTTGCAGTAGCGGTGATGGCAAAACGCATCCAATGGGTTGCACTGTCTGACTGCTGGTGTCTGTCTGGAGTGATGTGAAGCTGATTCAGCTTCCTGTGTACAATTTTATTACAGTTTCTCTTTCATAAACCTCCTGAAATAGCTCGTAGCAGGATAAGCTTTATTTCAGTCCATTCAATCAACGGTATTGTGATGTGTATGCATACGTTCTCCTCAGCTGTGTGGTTTGCCGAGGAGAAAACTGGTTTATTTATATATCACTTGCAGCTACGATTGGCATGAGCCATTTGTTTCTTCTTCTGGTTTTATTTTTGTATCTCTTGAAACTTTATGTTCTAAATTAAACTAAACAGCCAGAGCCCTACTCAGGCAGAAGCTTTGGGTAATGATTTTTCTTCCAGTTGAGGAGACAGTGACAGAACAGTTGCCATCTCTCTTTTTGCAGTCCTGTAGAGAGGCAACAAAATGCTACAACTCCCAGAAGGGTGTTAATGGAAGATACTAAAAACCAATAGAATGGCAGAAAGTATAACTGCAGCCACAAAACTAGTATACCAACTGGTTTCAGTTTGCCAGGCAAATCGGTATTTTTTTATTACTTGCCTGAATCTGAACGTTTTACCATGTCTTCCAGAGGAAGGGATGAAATGAGGGCATTTTCTTTTGCAAAGCCTCTGCTTTACTGGATTTTACTTTTTTTAGTGTAGATGGCTGGGAAATTTCTGCAGTTTGGGGGAATGCATGCAATCGAGGTGCATGTGTGGAGCGAGTGTTTATGAATTAGACTTTTTTTATTCCCTCCTCCTCTCCCCAAATCCTCTTTTTTTGGCCTGATCGTGAGCACTGTAAACAGAGGCATTGAGTGCAGCCGCTGGAGCTGAGGCCACCTATCTAAGTGAAGACACGGCCGTTGAATCTGAGCGAGCATGTGGATTGGCGAGACTTYAGTGTCACTGTGTGCTTCACCTGTTTGGTGGATGAAGAGGGCTCCACTTTCCTTTCAATCCCAYACCGTGTATTAACAATTTTAAGTTGTACAAGCAAATTGCCAGGAGAGAGCGCAGAAGGTGAAATGACTACTGCAACAATTGGACATTGCAATGTTTGGTTTAAATTTCCTAGTGTTTCAAACTAGTTTATTCCTTTGTATGGCTTCAACTTTGGAAAATACAGAGCAGCTGGATTCCTACAGGTAGTCTGAAATAAAAACTTCAAGGCATTCAAACTAAGTGCCACTTGCAAAAGAGTGAAAGTCTTCTAGAATGTTCCTGAACCAGGAACCTAATCCTAGGAGTTAGGGATTATTTTAAAATGTTTCATTTGCGTCTTGAAACGTGTTAATAATTACAACATTTCAAAAGTGCTTGGCCAGCTCTCCCTCGTACTTGAGACCTCAAGGATAATGCTGCTGCTTTTATTTTCCAGGCCAGACTGTGTAACATTCCATGGGTTCATAATGTATTTATCAGTGTAATGATCTGTGCAATAATTTAACGAGTGTAGGTAAAACCTTTGTTGTTTAATCCAGGACACRTTTAAAGATACAGTGGTCCTCTTGGAGAATAGCAGTCTACCAAGGTGTTTCAGTTCTCACCTTACTTTGGCAATGTTAAATTTCAGTAACCCTGTTAAAAAAAGGCTTGAGCAATCAGTGATTTAAACAGAAGTCAAGAAACATTACAATGTCCATTATTAGAGTTTGATTGTAATGGATTAGTGACCTCTAGTTGTAGAGCCCTCTTTCATTTTCATGCCAGCAGAAACTTGGTCAGTATGGAGTACTGTATCTTTAATTTTCCTGATGTGTTTTATGTGAAGTTCACAGGAATGGCAATTTCAGTGAACACTATTCATTGTTCTGTAGAGTGGTACCGGACTTGAACTGCAGTGTCATCTTTTAAAGAGCATTATAATAAAGCAAAGAGATACGGAGCAGAATGGTGTTTAGCCCTTTTTCAGGAGACTTCAGTTAATTTTAAACCCTGGGAAGAATCACCTATGTGCAATAGTATAGCTTCTGTGGCCTTTTGAATGAAGCAGGTTAGTTCTCGGTATGTTAGCATCACAGAGAAAACTCAAAATGGGATGCTTCATAATTAAAGTAGGAAAGTATTGTTACAATATGAATATGAAATTGTCTTGTTGGAGGAGAGTAACTGACATTAACAGCATGAATGTATGTCCTGATGTGCTGGTGTCATGCATATGCTTCACTGTCAGTAATGAGGGAGAAAGGAAGCTGCCAGTGTTGATGACAGAGCCAAAACCAGGTGTTTCATCTTTATATTTCATTGGAGGTTTCATAGTCTAACTTTAAATGCTAATTTAAGATGAGGATCAGTTTTAAGACAACATTGGTTGCCTCCTTTATTTAAAGAGAACTATARAATAGAAATGAAAGTGGTTGCAAATAGATTTATGTACTCTGAGATTTTTATTAGCTGTCTACAAAGGCACTTACCACAGGAGAAAAGGTAACTTTTAAAGCAGTTTTTCTTTCCAAGAAGTGAGATTCCTCTGATGAATCCTTCAGCTGGTGGTGATGCTTCACATTCAGATTCCAGTTTCCTTCATTAGCCAAACAGCCACGTGAGTACTCCAGACGATTCATGACTGCACTGAGCTTTATGTAAATTTAAAATATCTTTTGTTATGTTCTTGGTCAGCAGGACCAAATCCTACTTGCCTTGTAGAAGTAAATGTATTGATTTTTACACAAAAAAGTGGACGTTTGGATTGGGTAACAGCACTGGTGTTACTCCACTGATAACGCTGTGTCCATTCTTGCCGTAACGTCCTGCGTTAAGGGCTGCTCTGTGTTGGATGCAAAGTTTCCAGCTGGGATTACTTCAAGTAAACAGGATATGCTGGTTCTGGAAGGAGGTTTTTGGCCCTCTATTCTGACAGCATATGGAGGCCGATGACCTAGAAACGTACAAACTACCACGGAAAGGAATAACGTGTATTTTGAATTTCAAGCTGAGCACAATCAGCAAAAGCTGATAGAAAAAGTGGAGTCTGTAGACCAGAAAATACCGTAGTCATTGACTTGAGGGAGAACAGATCACTACTACAGTTAAAATGTCCAACTCGCTTCTGCTGGGTAAATGTTTCTTTGTCCCTTCACAGCTGTCATCTTTGTGCTCTGACCCCAGTAACATGAGTAAGTTCAGTTTAAGCTGCTTTACCATTGCATAGCTGTTTATGTATGCTTTCATAGATGCAGGCTCAGATGACTACCTGGGTTTCCTGGGGTTCACAGCTCGCTGATTTTAAGGAACCAAACATTTGTGCCCTCTGAGGTGTCTGAGAGCAGGCAGCGGGGATGTGTCCTGGTTTYCCTTCTCTCTCACTGTACCTATTCCAGTAGGTTCATCAACAGGAGCTCTTCCTTTTGCAACATGCTTTTGGCTCTCTCAGGACCTGGCTGACCACCATTACCTTCCCCAAACTCCACAGGCTTAGACCAGTACACAGGTACCCCAGTACAGAAGAGGCATCAGGACAGGGTGAAGGCTGTTCACCTCTCCGCTGCTTTGACAAAGGTTTGCAGGATGTGGCCATTGGGTGAAAACTGAAAGTCCTGTAAGAAAAGTGAAGTGGAGCTGGGTTGTCCTGTTGGGAAGCTGTAAAACCCAAAGCTCTGACGTACGTGCAGCGCCATCATTCATCATCTGTTAAGTCACTAATTTGCAAGGAGGCCAAGACACGTTGCCTGTCTGTCTTGGCTCCAGCTATTTGTGTTCTGTCAGCAAGAAGCTGTGTCTCATCAGTAACACAGGAAAAGAAAGGTTAGCCTCCTCTTCTGAGCAAGTCGCTGATGTTTGTTTTAGGCGAGATGAAACTTCACCATGTTTTTCTATCCTCAAACGATGCTCTGCCAAGCTCTGAATTTCACCAGCGCTGCCACAATGGCAATGTTTAAACTGGCTAAAAATGGAAGAGATGAAATAAATACTGAAAAGACCTCCTAGGAGAAGCCTCCTTGTACTTGCAGTCGCTGAGGGAAAGGGGGAGAGACCGAGTCTCTCTGGCGGGGCTGGTTACAAGGACTGCCAAGAATACATTGTGTTGTACCTCACCAGGATCGTGATTGCTGCTYAAGCAGGAAAATCCAGTGCTATCAGCTCTTCACAGTTTGTAAACCGGTTTTTGTCTTTCCCTTTAAGCTTTGCCAAAGCGTGCTCCCTCTGAGAGGCTGTTCAGCTTTGCTGAGGCTGTTGAATTTTATAATAGATAAATCAGCTTCTGCCAGGAAACACAGAAAGGCTGGAGCATGTCTTTATGAAAAAAATTTTCCCTACTTCTGATTAAAGTGCTGCTGCTTAATATCAGCAATTCATCACTGGATTGCTCAATTTGCCTTAAATGTAACAGTGTTTGACTACCTAGGGCAAAACCCACTTGTATATACATTTTTTTCCTACTCTGCTGACATGGTTGGTTAATATATGTGAATTGATGTGCCAGACCATATAAAGGCTGTTGTGATCAAGGTCAAACTAGGAATTTTCTTCTTTACAGAAACCTTTTGTGTGTTGTTATTGCACAGAAGCTTGTTACAGTTCAAGAGTGAATTGCTATTTTAACTCTGTGTTCACAAATTTCCTATTGACTCCAGCCATCAGCTGTCGCTTTTGGGGTGTATCTCAATGCAATACACTGGACTTTAATTGCAAATTTAGTCTACCTAGACAGGGCTTAACCATTCAGCTTAGGCTCCCCAGTGTTACTGCAGTACAGGCAAGACTAGAGTATGAATCTGAACCCACTTGTGAGTCTCTTAAACTTCTTGCCCACACCGAGGTGTGACTCTAAGCTGGTCATAGAACTTGGTATGGAGTACAAAGAAGTGGAGTAAGTACTTCTTGTGTAGCCTAGGCTGCTAGTGATATCCAAGCTAGTTAAATTAAACCTGTGCAGAATAGACTTACCTGTCTCCATGTCTGTTAAATGCCTGTCCTCTCTGTGATGGTTGTTACGAAGGGCTTTTCTTCATCTGTAAAAGGCCACACACACCCTGGGCTCTGCCAGTGGTGCAGTCCAGAGGCTCACCTGCCTTTCTCCATTCGTGACCCATCTCCTTCCAGAACTCACGAGGCGTTGGAGGTGAAATGGCTCAGCCGTGCTTGGCTGCTGCTGCCAGTGGAACAGGAGGTGTGACAAGAAAACTGAAGCTGACGTGTTCAGATGAATTATGTCTGAATATCAGTGCCAGCGGGAAACACTCGTGCTGTGAGTAGTTGCTGCATGGCACCAGCTCAGGACCAGTAAATCTTCCTTGGGCTGTTGTCCGTTTGCTTGTGTACTCTTAACACGAGCAAGGCTCTGCAGGGTGCGTTCCTTGGGCTGAGACTCCTCCGGATCAGTCCCAGTGCAAACACTCTCTTGCACTGGTGGTGATGAAGGACTGGGGCAATGTACCAGCTCACACGGAAGATGCTACTTTCAGAGCGTGTGGTCAGAGGGATGCTGCTGGTGAAGAGCCTCACTTCTCCTTCCTTCCTCTAGAGGGGATTGTGTTACTGTGCATGGCTGTTGAAGGAGCCAAGCTTAAACGAGGTCTGAATAGCTGGATGCAGGGTTAGAAAAGTGTTCCTGCTTGTGTATCTGCTAATCCGCAGCCCCATCCTGTCCTCTGCCTTTGACTTCCATGCTGCGTTAAGCCTACATGATGCGAATTCCTCTCCTCCCCCAACCACACGCACATACTCCTTTGATTTTACTTACTACCTTTTGGCTCTCCCTTCTCTCTGGCTGAGTGCACCAAGCTGGATGGAGGCAGTTTACAGCTCAGGCTGCAACAAATACCAGGTTCCAGGCTGTTACGTTAACCGCTGTTATCCTGGCCCTTTGCTTTTAAACCAGTGTAACAGCCCCTTCTTTACGACGAGGAAGAAGCAGACTCGTGCTGCTAGAGCGCTGGGACAGGGCTGTCCTCTCCATCGCTCCTGATACAGGGGTGGCACAGCAATAGCCAACAGTTCTCTTTAATGGATTGTGATAGGATTACACTTACCCTGCCAGGAGCTGTTCCTTTGGCTGTGTTCAGTGAAGGTTAATTGTAACATAATTAGCACATTCCCATTATAGCATGAGACTGGAGACTTTCCCACCTCTGAAGCTTGAGGGTTTCTTCTCTGGGAGAAATGTGGGTCCAGGATCGGCCACTGCATGTATTGTGCAACATCTGACATGGCCCTGACCCAGGTTAGGGTTTCCAGACCATGCTGGAGAGCTGCGAGTGCAGCTCTGCAGTCTGCTCCTCCCTGGGAGGCTTTTGTTGGGCTGGAGCTGCAGAGGTGCATCTCGCAGACCCCAGTCTCCACGTCCCTGTCAGAGTGGTCTGCAACTCCTGGCTTTGATCTTAAAAAACACGTTGAAGAGCCTCACCCTTAGGGTGAACAGAGGGAATTAAACTCATCTGGCCTCCTTCGAAGTCTCACACCCAAGCACTGGTATGGGAGGTTGAAAGTTAAGGACTATTGAAAGTTTTTAATGTTTCTTCTGATAGCTGTTGAGGAACGGGGAAGTGAAGATGACGCAGGTTCCATGTCTTGTTGCATAAGAGTGTTTCTTTTGTTGTTGTTCTTTCTTTGTTTTTTTCCAATGAAAACTTACATTAGTTCATTATGAAGGTAAGCGTGTGGTGGCGTTTTCATTAAAGCTGCAGGTCCTGAAGCAATGCAATTGTGGGAGAATTTCATTTTTCAGGGGTTTGGGTGTTTGGTTTTTTTTGGTTGTTTGTTTTTTTTTTTTTTTTTTTTTCCAAGCTAAAGTTCTTTTCTTTGTAGTTTTGGAGAACCATGACTGAGCTGTAATTGTTTAAAATTTTAAGGGAAACAAAGATCCCCATATTTGTTGTTTTGAAGCCAGCCAGCTTATTTTGACTTACCTTTGATTGCTTGGGGTTAGCAGTCCTTCTTTTCTGTGGAAAGAAGCAATATATATTGCTCTAACATCCAAATTTATTTTCTGGAACAAAACGAAGGTCACTCAATGACATGAGAGCTCCAGCTTAGATTTATAACTGGCTAATGAGAAATTGCTGAATAATGTGCTCATTTTCTGCCAGTAGAAGGTAATAAATCTTCTCAAACTTCTCGAGCTCTAAGAATGCTGTCCAGTCTCATTATCAGCTTCCAACACAGAAACGAAGGAGTCTCCATGGCRCAACACACTTCCCCGGTGCACAGCAGTCTCAAGGCTGGCTTTAATGGCTACGAGACCATTCCCCTGGCTGCTGTTGGAGGAGAGATCTCCCTGCAAGATACTCCTAGTATTGCTGATCTGCTATTTTAACTGTTTTTCTATTGAGGTGTTTGCTGTGAGGTGGCCTCCAGAAGTTGTTGTGGCACTGACATCGATGAGTTAAGCAGCAAATAGCCCCAGGGGTGGATTGTGAGCYTTACAGCCAAATATAAACTTCTTTTCTGAACGCAGCAGGGAGAGCCTGGCTCCCAAACAATGCTGTGCTCTCTGCTGCCCAGCCCGGCTGGCGGGGCTCCAGCCCAGGTGAACTCACCTTGCTGGGGACAAGGAGTTACCCCCGGGGAAAATGGTCTCTGGCAAGAAGGTCACTGTCAGCTGGCGTGGGGCGGTCTTTCTCACTCAGAGGAAACGCAGGCCCTGCAAAATCGGGGATTTTATTGTGTTGATGTTGGCTGTGAACTCTTTTTGCTAAGCTGAATCAAAATCAGTGTGTGGGGCGAGAAGCGATGGCTGATTGCCAGCTGCAGACTGCTGGCATTGTACGTGCCAGCTCGGAGCAGGAAAAATCTGAATCTCGCTCTGCTGCCAGGCTCTCCTGCCCTGCATGGGAGATTTCTGCAGCTCTCGGCTTGTCTGCTTGAAATGCAGAGCCTGGCCTGCCCTGGGAAGGACAAAATTTAGGCAAAGGACTAAGGCAAACATTGCAGTYGTTGACAAGGATGACAGTGACAGCTCGTGGTGTCCTCTGTGCTCACTCCTGACTTGCTGCTGCAGAAAAGGAATGATTTACAAATAGTTTTTTATCTTTTGACAACTTGTGCATTTATAATTTAAAAMCAAACTCATCTAATTCCCTCCTGTCTTTTCCTCAGCCCTGCTTGGGAAAAAGAAGAGGGGGGGGGCGGAAATTGGGTGCCAAACCTTCTACTTGATGTTGTAACAATGTTGGGAGCTGAAAACCAAGAGAACTGGCTGTACCCAGAGGTGCCTCTATCCTCTCTGAACACTTAATGAGTCAAACAAGTCACTAATAGAAAAATCCAGACACTACAGTTCCTCTGGAGAGGAAACCTGGATGAAGCGACTCTGCAGTGCTGTATGCATATTCATTGTAGCCTTGGACTCCAAAGCCATACTATGAATAGCACCTTTCATCTGTAGATCTAGCTGATAACTAATTAAATCTAATTAATCCCTGCATGTATGGGGAGTGGGGAAGACATGTCTAGGGAGRTATCAGCCCTGAAAGGCTGTCACCTCCAGGATGGAGTTAGCAGCAGCCTGCTCGGTGTGTATTCCCTTCAGTGATGCAAAATGCTTTGGGGGAAAGGTGTCAGAACTGCAAAGGACACTCCCGAGGTTAAATAAGAACGCGGTGCTGTGAGCACGGGGCCTGCCTGGTTTTGGTTTAACATCCCTTTTCTCCTGCATCGTTGAGATATTTTTCCCCCCTAAATGCCGGTGTAAAAACCCAAGGTTGTGACATTGAGAATGCTGGGCTGAGGAGAGCCCAAGTTCCTCCAGGCCTAGATCCTCGCTCTGATGTGGACCAGTAGCAGATGCCAGGGAAAGAGGATAAGAAACGGTGAGTAACCTCTCCACTAACATATTCGTGCAGCTTCCAGCAATGAAAACAGAAGTAAGCATCTGGATTACCATGTTCAATACCAAGACACGTCCTGCATGAATTTACCTAATCCCTTTTCTTAATCCATTTAGATTTTGAGGCTTAATATCCAGTGGTGATAAATTGCACAATTTAATTTTATGCTGGTGAAGGGGAAAAAATCCTACAGTTCGTCTCAAGCCTGCTGACTCATTTTATGAGCTTGGCCCTGGTGCTTGTTGGGAGAACAACTACTCTGTAGTCACCTTCTCTATAGCAGGTGTAATTTTACAGTGGCCCTCTGTCCTCTCATGAGAAGTTTTAGTCCACCATCCTCAGCAGACCTGGACATCACCGGCTGCCATGCCCGCCCTCTGCTCCCTTGACTGAGTACTCTCAGGGCTTGAGAAGGTGAGATAACATATTTTTCGGAGCTTCTCTTCCTTGTTTTTGTGGCTTAAGTAGAAACATCAATGTCTAACTTAAAGGGTACATTTTAGAAGGTTATTTATGGAAGCAATAAGCTTTTTTCCTCCTGTGTTTTTCATGAAAGAAGCTGGCAAGAGCTGAAATCCTTTACCTTGTTACTATAACAGCAAAATATTCACTCTCAGGCTTGGAGCTTCACTTTAAATAGTCTCTTTTTTTTTTTTTTTTTTTTTTTTTGGAAGACATTTAGTATCCAATGAATAAAACAGCAGCAGTTTCTCCCTAGTTGAAGTGAAGAAGACCAGACCCAGAAAGCAAGCAAAGGGGGAACCCCTGGTCTCTTGTGCACCTCCCCAGTGGGAGGACATGGTCATGGGCCCAGCCAGAGCAGCAGGCGAATCCTCTCAACCCATTATGCTGGTAATGAGGTGGCATTAACCTTAGACCATTCTGCTTTTAGCTCTGTGCTATTGTTTCTACCATCGAAAGCAGCCCTGCACACGCAGCGGGTGCAGGAAAGCAGCTGTTTGCAGGTGCTGTTGTTTGGCAAACTCCAAAGTAGCCATGGGCTAGGAGAAAGGATGGGGTCTGTGGTGGCTCTGCAGGTTGGATGGCCTGGGGAGTGATGGACGAGAGCCGGACTTCAGCTTTGAGGAAGAACACGGTGCCCTGCTGTGTGCGGGCAGGGTGTGGGAGCCGGCTGCCCGTGTTGTGATGGTGGGAAGTGATGGGAYGGGCAGGTCTGGAGGAGCTCTCCCCACGGCACGCGTTCATGTTATGAGTGAAGGATGCTGCAGCGCTGGGCAGGGACAAGCCCTGCCTGCCCCGGGAGCACCTTAAGGGCCCTTTTGCTGAGGCTGGAACAGACACGCCGGAGCGGACTCCAGGAGACAGCCCGAGAGCTGCTGGCTGAGCCTGCCTGCGCGCACAAGGGGAGCCTGTTTTCCTGCATTTATGGCATGGCGTGATCAGCAGGACACGGGAGAGAGTATGCTCCGGGAGAGCCTGGATAGAAGGAGCCTTGTTGGTGCAGCCCATCGCTGCTGCTCTCCGTGCAGCTGGGCTGCAGTGGCTGTTTGTCTTGGACAGGAGCACTGAGACTGAGATTTGTTCAGCCCCACTAGCTACACCTCTGCTGCTCCTTCATCAGCAGAGAGCTAGCGGTGATGCTGGCCAGAGGAAGATCAGCGCATCTCCAGCTACAGGGGTGCCTTTACCCTGCGTCGCCTGTTCCTTCTTGCTCTGCCCCCATCTCTACATGATGCAGAAGCATCTTCTCCCACCTTCTCCCCCTCTGCTCAGACTATGCTTTGTACTTGGCTATCTGGAGATGGGCAATGCGCACCCTGAAGTCTTGCAGAGGAGTACTGATGTCTCTCATGGTGTCAGGTGCCTGTCCCRTCCAGGTGGGCAATGGTACCCTCGGCGGAAAAGCCTGCGCTTGCATCCTGATCAACAGAAAGGATACGGACATGGTGGAACAACTCGTGCAAATCAGTGACAGCCTGATGTAGGGCTCTGTTATGGGGCAGAAAACCTAGAGGGTATCAGATGAAGTCAACCAAGTTCGCAGCCATCCAAGCAGGGAGAAGGCAGCTGCCAGAGGAGAGATCAACAGCACCTACAGCCCTCAGCAAAGTGATTCTGCAAACTGCACCCTGAGGAACGAGCTGCGTGGCATGTGCTCAGCCCTTGTAAAGATGTGCCTTGGCACCTACAGAACAGCAGACACAAGAGCTGGGATGGTATGAAAATCTCCTCCTGACCCAGCGATAATTAGCAGTATTTGTCAGTAACTGTATCAACAGCTGGGTGTTACTGGGCTCTGCACCCCAGCCTGGACTCTAAAGAGCTTGCAAGGCATCTGTTTTCCCCTCTGAAATGTTTCAGCATCCCCACCTCTTAGGAATCCAGGAGCCTAAAATCTCRCTTCTTAGGACTTGCTGACAAAAGTGTTTCAATGATTTTCTCTTGGGAGAGAGGTCAGAAAAGGTAAGGAACACACTGGAGGCACAGACAGCCCAGGGCCAGCTTAGCCAGGATGGCAGACAGTCTGTAAAAGCTGGTCCTCCTCTGTTCGCCTGCTGTCCTACAACCACAGGCAGCGAGCGATGTTTTAGGACACTGAGCTCCTTCGGGAGTGCCAAGAGGGCACACAGGTCTCCCTTTGATTTTGGACCTTGGCCTTGGCCACTGCATGCTGCCCTTCTCAAAACGCTAACCTGAGTTTGTTTGATTTGGCGATGTTACGGCGTAGGGGGAATGTAAGCCTGGAAGGGTCTGCTTGTGCTGATGGGGATATTGGCTAACTAACTGCTGGCTGATGAATTGCTGCTAAAGGTGATCTAACTAAAGACAGCATTTAATTTACTGCTGTAAAATCYAGGCTTCAAATTGAAGCAGAATCTCCTTAGCTGATGCAATTTTCTTCCCTTCCCTCACCCCCATCTTCTCCACGTTCTCTTTTGGTAGGTTTCCTCCTTCTGAGGTTTGGTCCTTTATGCCAGACAATATTTTTCACTCCTGCTTTAGCTAATGGAAATATAATTGCACATGCATCTGATGGTAATGATGGATGTAATTAACCATCTCCCCATCCCAGTTCCTCTGCCTATTTCTTTGCTGAACACTTTCACTTTCAGGTCAGCTCTGGCCTGCAGAAAATGACTCAAATAATGGAAATGACTGGTAGTAGCTGAGGTAGGTATCAGTGCCTGGAGGCAGATTTTAAAGGCTGTAGCTAGTAGCACCATACAGGCAAACAGCTTGGCACCAGTGGAGTCCCAGACTCATCAGTGCCAGCTCTTACTAATTACAGCCTGTGCTTCTCCATCCAGCCTCTGGGATGGCTGCTACAATGAGGAAGGGCTCAAGCTGCTCTGAGCCCACTTTTTAGCAAGTGTTGGCTGTGGTGTTGGATGCAGCCCACTCTGGGGAGAGGTGAAGAGCCCCTAGGGAAGAGGTTGGGAGCGAGCCACGTGGCTTGCATCGGGGAATAGCACATCTTAAACCCTTCATAGGAAAGCTACAGCATAAGGAACAAGTGCTTTGTCCATCTTATTGCTAATCAAACCACTCATCCTACAGCCTGCGTATGCCTGGAGCCTGCTGCAGTCATCTACACAGAGCAAGCAGAAAGGAGACTGTCCCCAGCCTGCTGGGAAGCAGACCTGCCACCTTCCCGGCTCTCAGCTGAAGCCTGGCTGGAGACGAGCGGGTGAGAAACCCGCAAAGCCAGGATCAGATTGCAGCAGGCTCCTCCTCCAGAGAGGGAAGGAGAGGCGGGGAGCTGGAGCCAGCAACTTCAGGCTGCCTACCTGCACCTTGCCAGCCGGGCTGGGGACCGCGCTGGGGGCGAGCATCTTCGCCACCCGCATCCCATGGGGTGCGCGGGGCCCCCGGGCGCATCCTCCCCACCGCCGCCCGCCTCCAGCCCGGCATGGAGAGCCTGAGCCACAGCCTGAAGAAGAAAGCCACGGAGCAGCACTACAGGGCAGAGGTGATGATTGCTGGAGAGCAACTGAGGTAGGAGGTGATGGGGCCCTCCTCCAGGTTGGGCAGGGCTGTGGCCAGGGTTAGCTCCTGGGGCTCTGGGCTGCATGCCGCTAGCAGGAGGCTCAAAGCTTTATCATTGAGCAAGCGCTTTTCCTCCCACCAGGTGCTAGTGTCACCCCCTCCCCAGTATCTGCTGACCCTTCCCTCACCCACCAAACCAGCGGTGAAACAGGTCTTTTCCCGCGTTACCTCATCCTGCTGCTCCTCTCTGGGTATCTCCTGCCCTCCACCTCCAGGTGCCAGGGGACTGGCAGGTGGTTTTAGATGGCAACAGGTTTTTTTAATCCCCCTTTGCATCCTCCACCAAACCCAGAGCCTGATGTGGTGACACTGAGCACCTCCCCAGGGTCCCTGGTCCCTGGCTGGATAGGGACAGCACCGCCTCCGGGGGTGTTCGGAGTTTGGGGGGTGATATGGGAGGTCACCCATGGGTGCTATGCACCTGAATTGTTTTGCACAGCAACATGTAGGGTCATCTCTCTCCTGAAAGTCACTTTTGGGAACTTCTGCTGGTTTGTAGTCCCAGTTCTTGAGCAACTTTTGAGTTTTTTTTTTTTATCTTCTGAAGACAGAAATATATTCTCCTATGCAAGAAAACCTGTGTTGCTGAGAAAACATGTTCCTTGTGTATCTGGGATCAGAAACCCCCCCTTTCTTCTAAGCGTGCGACTGTAGGCTTTTCTAGCTCTTAAGCAGAGTTTGCTTGTTTGTATCTGGAGCCGTTCTGTTTTGTTTTGAAATGTGGGTGGAAAATAGGAAATACATCCTTGAATAATGTAAAAAGCCCAGAGCCCAAGTTTGCTAGCATCAGATTCCTAAAATTAGCTCTGTGTTGCTATGTTGTCCATTCTCAGTGAGTCATGTTAGCTTTAGCTTTATTATTTGTACTGTATCAAGGATTGATAATTTCCAACTAAGGATTAGGGCCCTGTCTTGAAAGCACAGCCAATGTCCGAAGGGGCTGGATTTTAAATATGTAGTGATGGTTAGCCACATTTCCAGTCTATTGTCTTTCACAAATATTACTGTCCTAGCTCCAGAAATGAAATCTTTTTCCTTAGGTAGTGACTGGGAGAGCTGCTGTTGGGGGTGGAGGCTGCATCAACCTTTCAGCCTTTGCAGTGTTTGCAGTCCATGGTATAAGCAAGGCTTTGAAAATGAGCTTAACTGTCTTACAGGGAAAAGCAGCAGCTGATCTAAGAGTGACTTGCCTCATTTCAATAACTCAGTGCAAGAGACATAAAGTTACGACTTTTTCCATCTTGTGGGCAGGGCAGGCTTATTCATATTTATATTTCCAGTATTTTACTCCTCTGGAGTGACTGAGGTTTAAAATGGGTCCTATAGCCTGGGCCAAAGGAGGGGGTCAGGTATTCAGAGAGAAAATAAAATAATCAAGATGTGTTAAAACTGATTCATGGGCATGCGAGGGGAATGATGTGGCTTCCTCACGCCTTTTGCAGGACAGGAGCATGTCGGATCCTGGACCATCTGGCGATTGTGACTGTAAGGAGGAGAAGGGGATACAATAAATCTGTCTGTTCACAGAGCTCTTCTAGTGTAGTGCACACTATGCTAGTTCTTATAAGCAAGGTAAAGGCATAGTACAAATGTTACACTCTTCTGAAAACCAGTAATACCAACTCATTTTTTCCTCCCAACGTTTGTCTGGAAACTTCACTCCTTATTGTCAGTGTGAATGTACCCTGAGCCTTTTAAAAAGGATGCTAAAAGCCTGAAGGGAGGCCAACTTTGTGCAGGGAGGGAATATCTTTCCATTAGTGTGACTGGGATGAAGTTGAATAGAAAACCTAAAATGTATGTACTTTTTGGGGAACCCATTTTTTTTTTTTTTCCCCCCCCCCCCCCCCATAGCTGGAGTGCCTTGGAGTTTCATGGTTAGGGAGTTCCCAAAATCTGAGAGTTTTCAGACCAAGCCCATTGCAGTAGGTTGCAATCTTGAACTGCTTGCTCCTGTTCAGTTTCCTACCCCAGGGTGAACCTGATGCAGGTTATCTCTGCTGGAAGGGGCGATAGGAGGGGTAGAAAGCACGTATGAGTGGAGAGGAGAGGTGAAAGCTCTCACCTCGGAGGCTGGCATACGCCAAAACAGCGATGCTGGGAGACACGTGCTGTTTTGCAAACACGGCAGCGCAGGGAGCAGACCCGATCTGCCTTTGGGCGGCCTCGACCGCTTCACGCCCCTGACCTGCTCTTGAAAGGCTCAAGCTCTTTGTTGCGTGGAGAAGAGTGGGTGGATTTCATCCAGCAGGACTGCTCTCTTCTTCAGCTGTGTTTGTGAGTGAGGGGTCTAAATGCCAAGGAAGGACCCCAGAGTACCCAGCGCTCGCAGTGATGGAGAGGTGGGTCCTTTTGCTGGTGGCTTGGCACCCAGCAGTCACATCCTTCTGCTTTGGTTTGGGCAAGAGCCTGTTCCCAGTGCAGAAAGACTGGAAGGAGCTGCTGGCCAGCACGGGGTGTAAAACCCGGGGAGGAGGGTGAGGAGGTGGATACCAGCCTGCAGCTGGGCTCCCCCTTCCCCTGCAGCTCGTCTGGCTGAAAGGAGAATTGAGTGATGCAGAGCAGAGCACGCTGAGTGCTCGAGTCTGTCTCTTGTATTTTGGGGATCTTACAGCCTGGCAGGTAAGGAGTTAGTGATACGAATCTTCCTGGGGCCTGGATGCCCAATAGGTAGCAATGGGGAAACTGAGGCAGAGAGGCTGGATGAAGCCTCAGGCGACAGCAGATGGGGCAGGGCTAAATGTCCGCGTTGTGCTCCCCTGCTTTTCCCCAGGTAAGGAATAAAGAAGCATGTAAAGGAGCCTCGTGGTCTGCCCTGACTCTGTAAACCTCCATCAGCAAATAAYGCTGTTGTATCTACATAAAATCTCAAACATTTGTTTTTCCCTGTTCTCCACTTCCTGCCCTGCTTCCCCGCTATTGTATTTAACCAAACAAACCTTTGCTCCATCTTTACAGTTCTTTGGCTTCCCAGCAAGTTTGCAAATCCCTCTGAGTTTGGTTTGGCCGGAGGGATGAGTCTGCTCAGTGTCAGGATGTGTTTCCCAGCCAGAAATTAGCTGCAGAAGCGAGGGATGAGGGAATGCTTCGTGGGGATGGCCGGGAACAAAACAGATCCTAAAGGAATCGAGGGGAGAGTGGATGCTGTGCTTCAGGCTGTCTGTCTGCCAGGGTCCCTTCGCTTCCATGGGGATGCTGCTTTCTAGACCATGGAGGGGGAAGAGGAGTTTTGGGTCTTGAGTCTCTCCCCATCAAAAAGACGAAGATAATAATTTCCACTGATATTTTGGTCTTGGGTTTGAGAGGGCTGCGGTCTCAGGCTCGTTCCTTGCATCTTCTGCTGTCGATCTTTTTGTTTCAGACATACAAACTTGCAGGAAAATCACACTAGTTTTACTGGGCGTTGTGTGTTCCTGGGTGGCATTCTGTAAAAGAGGCCCAATTAGTCATTTCTAATTGCAACAAATGGCTTATCTGCACAGAGATATTCTGGAACAGCTACTGCGCTTTGAAATCACGCCCTGCTGTAATCTGGGTTTCTCAAGTATAGGCAAGCCCTTGTGCACTCTCTTCTGGGTATTCCTCATGGTCAAGTGAACCAGCTGTTCTCAAATAACTCTGTTAAGCTGCATTAATCGCTCTTAAATGTAAAATGTACTCGGTAAATTTATGTCTTGGGCAGAAGAAGTGGGAGGAGACAGAAGGTTTTCTCCTATGAAGAACAAAATTGTGATTTCAGCTACTGTCCAAAATTTTCAAAGGTGCTGAGTGTTTTATTCGGATACTCAAACTGAGACGCTGTTAAATAAAGTGCTCATACTTTGGTGCTCTGGAAATTGGGCTCACTTAAAGGTGTGTAGCTGAACATGCAAAAATTTGTATTCCTGGCCAAAAATCTTGGGTCCACAAGAGGTTTGGTGGTTCTCTGCTGAACTTGGATCTCTTGAAGTGGGGATGTCTTCCTGGAGGAATCGTGGGACGCTGCTTGGTGTGGCAGTCACCAGGTGAATGTTATTCAGAAGACAGGACTACAGAATGACCTTAAAAAGCCTATTATTAAATTTTCAGCACTGGTGAAAGTGAGGGCTGGGAAGTAGACTTGGGCTTGCTGGGATTTCCTTTTGAGATGGAAGTCCTGTTTTCCTATACATACATTTAAATACAAGTAGGAAAATAAAACACCTCTGTGCCACTTTGGGCTGCCACAGGCGCGCAAAGCTCTCCCCTCTCCCCTGGAACATACTGGTGCTTTTGCAGACTGGGAGTGCAGCAAACTGGGTTTTGCTGAGCCTGTTTGCAGTGGTCATTTTGCCTGAATGCGCCTCTCCAGCAGCTATTTTGCCGATATACTGTTGTGGCTGTTGCCGCGTTTTACTGAGCACTCAGTTGTTTGTTTGTTTGGGTTTTTTGTTTTGTTTTGGGTTTTGGTTTTGGTTTTTTTTTTTTTTTTTTTTTTTTTTGTAGAGATAGGAACAGAAAAGATCCTTTGGGTGACGCATCTTTCCAGGGCCATTCGTTTGTACTTAACTGCTGTGGTAATGTGAACTGGAGTTAATATCCTTGAAAGATCCACCTTGGCATTTGAGACGCTCAAGGTCTGTTTATGTGGGGAGGAGGTGATGGAGGGTGCCCCAGGGAGACATTCCCACTCCACGCAGGCACGTGTGAGTTCTTGGTGCAGAATACCTATYGCTTTAGGGATTGCTCTGACTGTACAACTATGATACAGTAAAAGTAGCAACTTTTCCAATACAAGAAAGCCCTTTGCTTCGGCAAATGCCCCTGATTCAGACTCTGTTCTGAAATTGCGTGAAATGTGAACACGCAGAAGTAATCAAGAGAGGAGCTCCTTGGGTTGCTCTCCAGCAGTGGACATCCGTAACGCCGCTGGGAAAACGCTGGCCTGCCAGAGGAGCAGGGAAGTTGTGTTTGTAACAGCTGAAGGGACTTAAACTCTTCATTCCCTAGAGGTTTGTGTTTTGTGGTGGGTTTTTTTGTTGGGTTTTTTGTTTGTTTGGTTGTTTGTTTTTTTTCTCTTCTATTTACACTGCTGCGGATCTCCCTTTCAACAAGGTTACACAGGATGAATAATGATGTCTTTGCAGYGACCTTGACAAAGAAACAATTTGGTYACCCAACGCAGCCTACCCAAAGCAAATGCATGTGAAAGCAGCGCACAGACTGCCAAGCGAGGAGTGTTTGATATGAGTCGATTCTCGTGTTCCAGCAAGCATTTTATCCTTGCATTATTCTCCTCCTTTTTTTTTCTTTCCCTCTTTCTTTTGAAGAAGTAATATGTACATGGGGTAGGTTTTGGCATGTAGAAAACTCATAATATTGCATTATACCTCCTTCCTTAATTTTTTTTTTTATCTGGAAGCATAATTATAAACCACTCATAGTTTCACTGGCTTTGTTTTTGCAACATCATACATGGACTGGTTTATAGAGGGTGTCAGCTGAGCTGCTCGAAGACGCAGTTGGTGTTACATCCTTCTGTGTCTGAGGAACAGAATTTTTCTCCTTGTAGTTGATGGGAAACAGTAAACAAGAGGAAAGAGAAAAGACCACAAGGACACTCGAGCTGTGCATCTTCCGCTCCCCTGGGTCTGCGGGCARGAGGGCAAACTTGTCACAAACTCAAAAAAAAAAGAAGGTCTAAGACACTGCTGCTCCAGAGGCGCTTAAATACCACTTAATTCCTGTCCTGGCAATTGTTCCCAATAGAATAGTTTCAGAGTAAGTGTAATTTTTTTTTTTTTTTTTTTT